>VWZN01000341.1:419054-437235 GCA_013396955.1 Regulus satrapa | reverse complement strand
GGGGGAGAGGCTTAGTGTCCCAAGGAACGCCGGGGAAATAAAAGAGAATAAAAATAAAACCCGAGAGCTCTTCCCCGAGCAGCGGGGGCAGGGAAAGGTCCTGCTTTGCGCTAAACTTAGGGCGCTGAGGGCTCACGCCAGCAGGAGCTCTCCCCTCCCTGCATCCCCTCAGGGGGCAGCCTGTGCTGCCTTTTAAGCTTTAGCTTTTATATTTTTCAGACTCTGTGTTGTTTCAGTGTGTAGCTCTGGTCTTCGCATTAAGCGTGAAGTAAACTCTCTTCACAGTGAATAGACAAAAAAAAAAAAAAATATAATTTTCTAGCTTGGGACCGAGGAAACCGATACAAATTTCAGGCCCAAAAGCATAAACAACGGTGAATTGAAGAGAGAAAAGAAGGAGGATGGAACTTCATAGCCTGAAGCTATAACTGGACAATTGACTCCAAGAAGAAGTGTGAAGTGTGGAAGACCTCACGAGCGGCCATCCATTCTGGGGTCACCTTGGGTGCAGCCCTGACCAGGCTCTTCCACCGCTCGAGGTGTATCCACTGAGGGCTTTTAATAAATCCCTGTTTTATCCTTTTGCTCTGGTCTCGCACGTATCCCGCGAGGATGCTGTGAAAAGCAGAGCAAAGCCAGCCCCCAAAGCGGTTTTTTTTTTCCCAAGGTTATTCCCAGAAAACAACATTTGGGGGGAACAGGGAGAAAGGGTGACAGTGCTAAGCAAATCCGAGGAGGGTTTGGTTTGGAAGGCACCTTAAAACGCATCTAGCCCTGGGCAGGGACACCTTCCACTATCCCAGGGTGCTCCAAACCACGTCCAACTGTGCCTTGGATGCTTCCAGGGATCCAGGGGCAGCCACAGATTCTCTGGGAAATCCCTTCAAGTGCCTCCCCACCCCCACAGGGAAGAAACCAAAGCAGCAGCCAGGAAAAAGACCCCAAACCAAGCAATGCAAACCCCACTGCCCCTCTTCAAAAGACAATTACACACTATTAAAAAACACTTTTCACTATCTACTAGAAACATTCCTCAATGAGAATATTCTTTTAATTGGGAAGGGGGCGGAGGGGAGGAACCTTTGTGACTTTTAACACAAGTTTCTGCTCAACAAGTAAAAAAGTGTCAGGAGTTCTTCCCTGTCCATAACACAGAAGGGTGCTCTCATCCCAAACACGCCAAGTCTGCATTCCCAGCAGCAACACCCACCAGTTTTGTCCCCTCCACCCCACGAACAACGCTGAGCTGCGGTGCCTTGAGCTGCAGAACAAACCCCACACCTGAAGGATAAAAGCCTGGCTAACAAGCAGAGTGGGGACACTTAGGAAAAGCACTTCCAGCAGCCGGCTCTCTTCCACCTGGAGCTGCAGCTGGCTCGCAAAGCTTCTCTCTGGGTCGGGTTAGTTGCACACGTGTGCTGTGACAGGACCAAGGACGTGAGTAACAAACACTCGGCGCACGCTGGAGCAAGGACACACAAGGTTAGGGACAGGACACCACCCGGCCCACAGCACATCTGTCCCTGGCCCGGGGCCATCCAGGAGCCCGCTGTGTATTCCCAGAAGGCCGGCCACGCTCCCAAGGCCATTTGCAAACGTCACCCGTGTCGCTCCTGTAGGGAACCAGACCGGCTTGTGGTCACCCATCCAGTGGTTATGATCCTCTGTGGCTGCCAGCGTGGGTACAAACAGTGGGTAGGGCTGAGAAAAGCAGGATCTGGAGCAGTTTTAAAATGGAGTTTGAAAGTTGTAACATAGCTGGCGAGAAAAAAAAAGTCTCCTCCGTGGCTGACAGTGCAGATTCCCTTCCACCTCTGTCCCACCAAAAGTGACGCTGGACACGACCGTGTCTCCGCAGGGGACAGTTGGGGTTAGGTCAGCTCTAATCATTTATTCTCCAGGCTCAGAGGGTAAAGAAAATCTACTAAGACGTCCTGATGAGCGGGGACCTCTCTTCTTCTGTGCTCTGGAAGAACAAAACCACGGCAAGTCAAACGTGGTCATGAGAGACCTTCCACTGTGAGAAGCTGGGCTGCCAGACTCCAAGCAGGGAAAGGAAAAGCTCCTATTTCTAAAGGAAATTCTCTCTAAGAGAGCCAGGGCTGCACTAAGAAAGCACCAGAGGGTGGGTGGCAGCTTGGGCAGGGACCTGCTGTAGCCCCTGACACAGGAGGGAAGGCCAGAACCACCCAGGGATCACAAGAAGAGCTGCAAACTGCTGGATTACCTCTGTTTGCAGGAAAAGCAACAAAAAGCAAAGTAGGAAAAGCAGGGAATGCAGGTGTCCCGTTGTCATTTTGACCCCTGTAGAGTATTCCAGCACATCCAAGAGAGCTGGTTTGAAGTTGTGCATGAAGGGTGGGGCAGGAATTCCCGGGACAGTGGGGCAGACTGACAGCCTGGCTGAGCTGCTGACAGCACAGGCAGGCTCAGAAGGAAAGGGAAGGAAAAAGGACCAGCCCCTCCTGCACAGGAGAATGAAGTGCAGTCCCATGGGGATGGGATGGCAGTGGGACCCACTGACACAGAGAGGTCCCCCAGGCACAGAGGGAGGTTGTAAGACAGCATTTAGGGGACACCAAACACACAAGACCACAGTAAGCCCACAGCAACTACGAGGAGAAAACAGCCTCCTAGAGAACC
The DNA here is from genome assembly GCA_013396955.1 of Regulus satrapa. Lineage (NCBI taxonomy): Eukaryota > Metazoa > Chordata > Aves > Passeriformes > Regulidae > Regulus > Regulus satrapa. The sequence goes on along the minus strand of VWZN01000341.1, from coordinate 434,592 downwards.
CAGGCTACTCCTCTAACCAAAGGCTCCACGCTTGGTGTCACCTGAACCCTGTTATGGTGAAATATTTGCATCAGCTTTTGTCCTGATAGGCACCTTAATGCCAGGATGTCATCTTGGGATGGATCCCTTCAAGTGCAGATTTACAGGCTGTCTTGTAAATAGACAATACTGGAGATTACTTCCTACTGCAGCTGTCTGTGCAATTAATTCGTTCTTTGGCCACAAATTTGCATTATGATTCTGGAAAATAATCCACTTGCACAACGCAGTTCTTCTGCTGAGAACACTGACACCAACTAAATCTGTCCTCAAATACGGTGGCGTTTTTGCATCTTATCCCTCAGGGTCCTCTAGATAGGCTGATTTATTTCACTACTGTTGGCAAGGGAACTGGGCACAGAGACAGGACCTGCCTTACCAGGCTTCTCAGATTAACTCCACTCCTTGGCTTTGGCGCATTTATTCTGAGTCTATTAGAACTTCCCCTCCCTAGAAAGGTCATTCCCAACAAAAACAATATAAAAACACGTGCAGAAAGACACCAAAAGGTAAAATCAACCATAACAATCAAATGCAGGCAGATGGACAGCAAGCAAAGTCCAATCCAAGTGCTGCTTACCTCTTCACTTATCCTCTGGGACCTGCACACCAGCACAATGAAAACAATCCCAAACACAATCCCCAGAGTCATGATTACAAAGGGGATCCCAGTCACGACACTGGCTTCCAGCAGGACGTGTCTGAGTTTGCTGGCAGATGCCTCATCAATCAGAACACTCTGGAGCAGAGAGAGAGATGAAGAGGGAAAAAGAAAGTTTAATTATTTCTGTGCTTTCTGTAAGGTCGCTTTTCTGAAGGGCAAGGAAACAACACTCTCACAACTGTCCACTATTGCTTCACCTCTTCCTGGCATACTTCCCCCCTAAAATTCTTCCAGGGGGCAGAATGATCACCTAGTCTTTATTTCAAAAGAAAATAGGGATTTAAAAATTTTGGTTTAGGAATGGACCAATACCAATTGATTCAGTGATCCAACCACAGCACAGGAATATTTACAACAGATGACTCAAAAAAAGGTGTGAGCTCCTGAAGTCGTGCCTCTGTCTGAGCACCCCTTTTCCTCATGGCCAATTATTTTGAGTTTAAAAGGAGTGCCTGACAGAGTGTTTGGCAGGGCTGAACTTAACACCACAACAAACAGCAGGAGGGTGTTAGCTAAGAAACAGCAACAGCTTCCTACCTACCGCTGCACAAACAACAAGAAAAATCACAGCATTTTCTTTTCTGGCTAGCTCAGAGGGTATTTCTGAGCACTGACATGCCACAACGCTGGAAAGACACAGCAAAACTGTTTACCTCATTTATATACATCACGGGGAAAATCAGCGTTCGGATGTTGCCGGTTTCACTGTGTGGAAAAAAAAAACAAAACCAAAAACAAACCATGGGTTTGGAGCTTTTCCACCTGAGGGTTGTGAAGAAATATTATACCTGAATGATGAAAGAGGAAAGTGTTGCTAAAAAAAACCTCTAGGCTGTTCCTTTCTGCCATGGATTTTCGCCTCCCTGCTGGAATAGGATAATCTTGATCTCACAGATAGATAAATTCTTGTTTGGGAGCAGGGCATATTCTGGGATTTGGTGAGCAATGAAAGACAGGGATCCATCTGGGGCTCGTTAGTAACTGGAGTGACAGATTTGTGCCAGGAGGCAGGAATTGAGCTAAGCTGATATTAAAGGTTACTCCTATTTGTAAAACACAGGAACTATTGTCCAAGCAACAAGGGCACAGAAGCAAAAATCCCCCAACAGTTGGCACATGTGGAATCCCAGCTCAGGCAGGAGCTGTGCTACTGTGACAGCTCCTGGGCACTGGGAAACAAGCCTGAAGGATACCAGAGTCTCCCAAGGGGACTGGGCAGATAAAATACTTCTGTTGTAGTTATTACAGCCAACCTGTGCCAATAAACATCAGGAGGAGCAGCTACCATACAGCATTCTTTACTCTGCAGGTGGAACCACAGAATCTGCTTGATCTGTGACAGGGGAGCATATTGCCCCTTAGAACTGAGATTCCATTGTACTTCTCTCTCTCACACTTGCTCTCTTCAACCCATATTCCACCAGAACATTGCAGAAAAAAAAAATCATGCTGAGTATCAGTGTAGATATGAGACTCCACCCAGCAGCAGAGAACACTCACAAAAACTCAGGTAATTTTCGGACGTGAACGTTGACCTGCATCCGCTTGGCTGCCTGCAAGACGAGCCCTGTCAGCTGGGGAATAAAAGTGATCAGTGTTAAAAAACCAACAAAGGTGAAAGAATGAGAATGCAGGAAGAACCTGGTACACACCACACAGCAAGATCTGCCCTTGGACCTTAGGAGAGGAGCCGTAGAATTTCCTCCCACTTTAGCTGCGCATAACAGCCCTATGAATCAGAGCACTGTTTCTGTAAACCAGGCAGGCTGTGCTCTTTTCCCTCGACCCACATTTGTCTGTGAGGGTGTAGAGATCACTGCTGTACTGGTTTTAGCTGGGAGAGAATTAATTTTCTCCACAGAAGCTGGTATCAGGCTGTGTTTTGGAACTGCGATGAAAACAGCGTGGGCACCAGTGATTGCTGAGCAGCTCTTGCACAGCTCCAGGCCTTTTCTGTTTCTCACACTGCCCTGCCAGGGAGTGGGTGGGTGGGGTGTGTGACACTGGGAGGGGACAGGGGTAGGACAGCTGACCCAAAGCGCCTAAAGGGATCTCCCATGCCATCCAGCATCATGGAACTACTACAGACTCCTTGAGGCCAAACGGGAACATCCAAGGATGTGACCTAAACTGCGGTGCCTGGATCCATCCACCCGCAGAACCCTTGAAAAAAGGCTGCACTTACAGGATTGATGTCCAGAAACGTCTCATGATATTCTTTTCTGGGATGCATGCCCTCTATATCCTCTATAAACTTTGGATCTGCCTGGTAAAAATGTGGAGCTGACAGAAATATTGGAGCACCTGGAATACAAAAACACCGAGCCATCACCAAAAAAAACCCACAAACCGCTGAGCGGGACTCGGGGAAGCCTTGGAGGATCTCACAGCTCTGAGCCGTTTAGAGAGAGGGGAAGAGGCCCTTGTGGAGCTACAATCCCCCCCTGTCCCTGGCCTACCCTGCTTGCAGACGCTGACGTTGAGCACGCCGGTGCCGGGGCAGTTCCCGGCGGGCACGCAGAAGCCGGCGTTGGCCGGGTTCACCGAGGTGTTGGCAAACACCATGGAGGAGGGCACGAAGCGGAACGTGGGCACGCCGGCCACGGCTCCCGAGCTGTCGTACACCAGGAAGAGGGACCTGCAGGGGAAGCAGAGCAGAGCCGGGTGTGGCAGGCTGCAGCACGCAGCGAGCCCACCGCGCGTGTCCCGCCCCGGTTTGCGTTCCCGCCGCGCTCCGTACGGAATCGAGTCCCGTCATTTAAACCCACATCTCATCATCCTGCTGCCGCGTGTTGAGTGAGTGCTGGTGCCTCTGCTGAGAGGGACCAGGGAAGGAACATGGTCGTGGAAGACAGAACAATCTGGAACATCTTGAATTTAGCCTAACGCACGTCTGTATTGATTTAAATAATTTCAGATGGGTTTTTTTCTTCTTCACACACGGGGAAATCAGCAAGAGGGGAGACAAGGTGTTACATAAGGAAGGAAATGCCAAGATTCCCTCAGTACATTTCAGACAGCACCACGTGAAGTAATGAACCTTTGAAGAAGGTAACCTGGGTTGTCTAGAAAAGCACAACACAGAGGAAGGCTTTGGAGGAAAAAGAAGCTTAAGGCAAGTTCATATAAATCCTTCCATCCCCCTCGTTACTAGCCTTGCAGCTCAGTCCGTCCTTGCAGTTTTCTTCCAAATTTTCACCTCACAAATCTTCATTTTCTCACCACACATCCTTAACTGCAGATTGGGAGTTTTTTGGGTTTTTTTTGTTTTGTTTTTTTTTTAACTCTCATCCTTCCCACCACAAATAAATGCAGAACACTGCAACTGTTAAATGAAATCTCAGGAGGAGAACCATCAGCCTAAAATGACACCTTGAGAGGAATGGATGCAAATGCTCTGCTTTGAGGCCTGAGTGCCACTGTCTTCTCCTTACCTGCAGAAATCAGAAGAAAAGATGTAAATGTTCTCATCTTTGCTGATCAGTGGGTGAAAGGATGTCCCATCTGTGCCATTGATCATGTTACACGCCTCTGTTGTCCACCAGCTCAAGGACCTGAAGAAAAAGAAGCAAAAAGATCTCTGAGCAGCAGTCAGGCAATGCCAGCTCCTGGCCTAAGCAAATGGGAATGAGACCTGTACAGTGCCAGTTCCTCCTCCCTCACCCCTGCTAACAAGAAAAGAAAATAAAAGAAAAGGGGCTGAAATGGGTTTAAGTTGCACTTGCATTCTCTCTAAACTGGCACCAAGCAAGCAAGGGGCAGATTCAGACAGAGGCAACAGTACATGGAAAAACTTACTCTTTTCCTTTCCACTCCACAATCCTGGAGAAGTTCAGGTAGTTTGTTTCCCCACTCAGAAAAACATATTCTCCATCATCAGTTCCGTTCATCTGCAAATACAGACACAGGAGCTTTCAGTGGCTCCACTCATCCTGTGGCACCTGGCTGGTCACTGCAATGGGGTGGCAGGAGTTGAAGTTGTCACCTCTCCAAATCCACCCCAAGAAAGATGGACTACCCTGACATCTGTGCAGTTCATTGAACTCCACCTTGAAGAGGAACGAGGTGGAAGTGAGCAGACAAGATCCTTACACCTCCCAAAGGCAGGAAATACAACACCAGATGAGCCTTTTCTCCCTTGGAGAGCTAACAAGGGCCCTCAGGAGGAAAATAATCCCACAGAAATAACCTCAGCACCGCAGACATCTCCAAAAAGCAAGGATTCCCCCCAGACCAAAATGACGTGCAGCGACAAACACTGCAATCCAGGAATGGCTCCAGCACAAAAATAACATCCAATTTCAGTCAGTTACTGAGGAAATCAGGACATTTTTCTAGCAGTTTGCACACATAGCCCCACACGGCCCACATTATTCAAGCGAGCACACGCAAGAGTGGAGTGGGTTGTCCTTGGAAAGCTTATCCATCCTAGATGCAGCTCAGCTGAAGGGGGAGCAGCCCTTTGCTGTCCCTACCTGCTGGCTCAGTCCCCACACAGCCCGTAGCAGGCGTGGCCATGCACTTACCTTGTTGAAGAGCCCGAAGACGGGATCGATCTCGGGGTGCAGGACGTGGATGGTGGACAGCAGCCTGTCCTTGTAGCCCCACAGCAGCTCGTGGACGCTGTGGACGGTGAACAGGGACTCCTGGTACAGAAGCAGCAGCACCTCTGTGGCAAACTGCAGAGGGGTTGACCTGGTCCACTCCATGGCAGTCTGCCAGGGCATTGGAATGAGGGAGCAATGGTCAGATTTACTGGGGAATGAATGGTCAGCTGCATCCAGACACAGACACTCGCCACCGCTGCACATTCATCTCCCCAAAATCAAACACTAATAACATTTATTTCCTTTCTAGCTGACAAGTGGGCTTACAACAGGTCTTTAAAGAGGTCATAACAAAAGAAGGGCATTTCTTTGGGCTAACCAACCTGTGGTTCTTCTCATACTGCCTGTTACAGTACATCACAGCCAAAAATCTGAAGGAGAGATAATCCTTACCACCACGAGATGCCTGGGAGGAATTGAAAATACAGTGTCGGTATTGTCTGCAACTTTCAGTAAGCTGAGTCCTATCTATTACTGTAAACAGGGCATTTCTGTACTAAACAGGGTATTTCTGTACTCATTTGTTAAATCAGGCATTTTTGGAAATGCTGGGGAAAAAGCTGAAACGAAGGTACCCTGCAACTGAAACTAAACCAGGATAGAGAGTAAAAGCTGAGTCACAGTCCCAAGTATTTGACTGCCCCTGGAAGCTGTGACAGCTTTGGATGTGCTTGTTCTCACGCCATCCCTGTAGAAGGCTGAAATAGTGGTCTGCCTGTGATCACCACGAGACTCTCTTTCACTTAGCACAGTCTGGGGGTGCATTTTTGACTTTAATGCTCTGAGAGGTCCTTCTCATTCAGCTCAGTCTGAAACTGCTCTACCATAGTTTGTTACTTTTTGAGAAGCAGACTTGGAGGCAGCTTCTCCAATTTTGACAAAATAACCCCAAGCATTCCTAACTCACTCACACAGAAGCTGGAGTTCCCTGCAGGCATTTGGCATCACTTACTCCCTGGTTTCACTGACTCGTGGAAGCCCAGCAATCCTGATTTCCCCTTGTCCCTGGAGAGTGTGTGACCTCATAGCACCAGGGAAGGCACGAGCACTCCAGAGGTGTGAGGAGAGGGAGGAACAGAACAACCTCCCTGTAACAGTCCAGCCCCAAAATGAGACCAGCATCTGCTCAGGACACGAGCTGCCTCTCCTGCTCTTTCATCACATTTATCTACCACAAAGGGAGAGTCAGGATGAAGCAACACACTGCTCCTTCTGAAGTGTGTCAGGATGAATTCCAAGCAGGAATGAAAGAGAACTCACCACTGCAGGAATATTTACTGTCCTGATCAGGTCCACTTCAGGGTCTCCCACTGACTTCTCAGGTTCAAATACATAAGTCTTTGGGTTTAGAGCAGACACTTTGGTTCCATTGTCCAAAAACTGGACGTGCACTCTTGGCCTGTATTCCCTGAAAGACAAGAGTTTGTTCTCTAATCAAGTTAAACAAGTTGGCACAGCTTTAATTGCAATTAACTTATGGCTGTTCTACTGCTTTAAGCACATAAAGGGCAGCATTTTCAGTTCTTCTGAAGAATTGAAGAAGAATTTGAAGAAGAATCTTCTTCTTTGGAAGTAGATTCTCTCACTGACACAAACTCCTTACTGTGTCAGTGTGAGCTGAGTCAGACCTCAAGGGGCTTTTCCAAAAATGCCACCCTGTGTGTTAATTGCACTTCATATTTTTACCTCATCTTTAAAAACCTCAAAGGAAGGGCAACGATTTCAGACGGCTCAGAAGGATTTAGAGGCGCCGTGTATGAGATTGTCCTTGAAGTCCAGTTTGAAAATGAAACTTTTGCCTCTGCTGCAGGCAAAATTCACTCCCAGAAAGATGCAGGCTGCATGTGTGTCATGGACCTCACCTAAGAGCCCAGCAGAATCCTTCTGCCAGCTTCACTGCGCTTGGCACTGGGGCTTACATGTGGCATGACCACAGAACAAGCCTCATTTTAGTTCTTCTCCTTTAATTCTTGAGCAGGAATCCTGGGCACGAAAGAAATTCAACTGAATTTTTGCTGTTCACTACCCATGGTCTGAGAGGTTGCTGCTGTTCCTGTCTAAGCACTCAGACAGCAGGATAAAACTCAGGATTGCTGACAAACCAGTCCAATTGGCAAGGAACATCAAATAGTACCTGCTAGCCCGATGAGAGAGTCAGATCCTAATTACCCTGAGACACAGGTCGGGAGCAAACTCAATTTTCATTGCCATTAGCACTTCAGCAGCCAGGACTCTGCAGTTGTGCAGAACAGGCTGACACACACGTGTCTCCAGCAAACCCCAAAAGGGAAATGGCAGGTGGTTGGCTCACTGTGGGCACACACAGGAGTGAAATTCCCTGTTTCCTCAGCCTGCAGTGACTCAGGAGGCTGTTGACTTTCACATCTGCCTGGGCAAATTTCAAGTCCCAAGACGTGAGGGAGAATTGTTCTGCCAGATGTTGTGCTCTGATTTTCTGCATTTAGTTTGGATCGAGATTCTGTCCTGGCTGCACTGGATCCACTGGTGCAGCAAACAGGCTGCATTCCTCTGGCTCAGCTTTCACATTTAGAGCAAACGGGAAAAGCCTGTGAACCTAGTGCTATTAGAAGCCAGCCACTTCCCATCTTCCTCACCCAAACAGCGTCTCTACCACTCTTCAGCATCCCTGCCACCCAGGCATGTTTTGGTCTGGCAACACTTCCAGCTTTACTTGGCAAGAAGCCTCTTGGACAGCAATCTATTTTATACCCCAGGGCTGGAACTGAGAGGGTGGAAATGGACAGCTGTGACACGCCTTCCTAAAATAGGTCAGGAGTAACCTGAGATACCTCTCCAGCTCTGGAGAGCAAAATAATACTCCCTGATGAGGGATATGAGTAGAAGGCTCTAAGATATTGAAGTTAAAAAGTTGTAAACATGTGCAAGACCAGACAATATTCCAGTGTTCTTTGGAACTCAGCAGGCTTGGGCAGACAGGCAGCTTGCACTTTGTAATTACTTATTTTACATGCTGCAGGATTTAAAACCACCAGTACTATTATGTTTTTGTTACAGAACCTGCCTCAAGTGCTTTACAATGTGTGCTGAGCTGCAGGAAGAGATTCTCTTGAGCCATCCCACCTCCTCCCTGTCACTGACTGGATTTTTTCCCTCGGCTTGTCCAGCCCAGTTCACTCCCAGCCTTTCCCCAAAGACCCTGTTTTATAGAAACATGGAGCCGTGCACTTCGTGCTAGGGAATTTAGGTGTTCTGCCGTGTGCTAAGGCCAAAGGAGTCTTCAGAGCTTTGTTCACAGGGCCTGTGAAACCAGCTGGATGTTTCTTCCCTGGCTGGAGCATGCAGTGTGGCTGGAACATCCCTCCCTGCTCCCTCCCCACCCACTGCTGACAGCCTGCTGCAGCCACGGCCAGGCAAGGGTTATGGAACCTGCTGGAAGAGAGCTCTCCACTTCCTAACTTTTCCTCCTTCCTCCATCAGACGGAGCAGAGCACAGGGGAATCCTGTCCAGACATGCCAGAACCAGGCTAAGCAAACAAGCCAGAAGCAACTGGAATGTGCAGCCTCTTTCCTTCCCTCCCTGTCCCTGCCAAGAGCATTGCAGGGAGGGCCGGCGTCGGGGACCCACTCGCAGCCAGCCCGTGGCGTGGGATGCAGGGAAAGGCTCTCCCAGCAAACCAGCAGCTCAGGCTGGGCCTCCCCCGGGGCAAGGACCAGCCCAGCCCAGCCCCATCCGCCCTGCTGAGCTTCTTCATGGGCAAGGTGCAGCTTCCCAAACCAGGCTGCGCGTGACACCCGGGAGGGACTCGGAGCTAAGGAAAGGGAAAAGAAGAAGCTGGAAAAGAGGACTGAGTATCAGCCTGTGTGGTTCCCTGCAGCTCTGTGAACCCTGGAGCTGGTCCTGTTGATCTTCCTGACACAGAACACGTCGCTGACTAATGCCCGGCTACACACACCCGAAGGAAAGCTTGGGAATCATCTTCTCTCCAGCTCTACTGGCTCATGTAACAGCAGGGATTTTGCCAAAGTACCACATGGAGTTTGCCAGGGCTAAACAGACACAGAACTAGAATGCACAGGAGACAGGGGAAGGGATTGCTGGCAGAGGGAGAAGCAAAGCTGAGCTGTAGAAAGAAGGAAACTGAGAGGCAAGAGATGATGCAGAAATCGAGGCTCCCACAAAGGCTCCCGCTTTCATTCCAGCACTTTTTCAAATACCAAGAGATTCTAATAATTTTGCAGCTTAGGTAAAGCCAGCTCCTTCTGACACTGAGCCAGTGCCTGGCCTGGCCAAGCCTGTGTGACCAGGAGTGAGGCTGACAGTCAGGAATCCACCTTCTTGCCGTGGTGATAGAGTTCCTCATAATGTCGGGACTCCCAGGACCGCAGCCCTTCCTGCTCCTGGTTTACATGGCTGCAGGCAGCTGAGCAGAACACAGCTCTAAAGAAAAACCCGTTTGTAAGGTGACTTAAAAATCTTTCCATGCCACACAGGACAGCTCTAGGAGCTGGGCAATATCTAACACTGCACGGTGGCCTTAGGAAATCCATCAGTAAAAATGAAAGAGAGGTTTAAAACCTAAGCAGGTTTTTCAGTGAGGGTTGGCTCAGGAAGACCCTTTTAGTACCACTCTAAGTGTTTTTTCTGGCCACATTTTACCCATGTGGATGGTGCAACTCCAGCTAGGAACCAGTTCCTGAGTGAGCACGAGTCACGCTTTTGTGCAACATTCCTTTCCTCCAGCCTTCCAAACATCACCCGGCTCACAAGACAGCAGGCCAGGATGCATCTGCTCCCTCTGTGTTCAGCAGTGAAGAACAGCAGCACATCAACAAAACTTTGCCCAAAATCTGACAGAAGTCACCGGCTTCATCTGAAAGCAGCTGTAGGTGTCAGTGCTGTCTGTGTGGACTAAACCTTCCCTCACACATGAACACCCAGGTTTTCCCCTGGAACGGGATCCCAAGCCTTCTGGATTCCTCACACCACAGTTTTTGTCAAGTGTGGAACTCCTGAGAGGGTCCTACCTGTAGGTGTATGGTCCTATTTCTTCTACAAGAGGAGTAGCCCCTTGGAGGACTTCCAAAGGATTGGACACATTGAAGAAGTAGAACTGCATGTAGACTGGGGGGGGAGGGTCCTCCCAGGCCTCGAAGGTTTCTGTGCCATTCTTCAGGACTGTTGCCTGAAACAAGAGAAAGGCAGATCAGCTGCTGATGCTACCATGGAGGGAGCAGGTACAGGCCTCAGGAACAACCACAGGCAGCAAGACTTGAGACCCCAATTCCACACCTGCTTTACCCTGAAGCAGCTCACCCAGCATCGACCAGCCCAGGCACCTGCTCTCCTGGCCACAGCCCAGGGGCAGCATTGCTCGGTTTGTAGCTCAGCTTCTCCCCACAGCCAACACAGCCCGATGTTCTTCGGAATGGAGACTGATCAGCTATTACTCAGCAATCCTGTCCCCTTTCCTGCATCAGTGAAAACCTCTACCTGGTGCAAGACACCACAAAATGCACCAGCATTACAGACAAAAGTACAACTCGATGTTGGGAGGCCAAAAGAGTCCTGGTCTCGATGATTTCTTTGCCCACGAATGTCAGATTCCAACAGAGCTGTGAGATTCTGTCTCCAAAGCAATCAGACTTTGTTTTTCAGGGGCCTGGGAGAAAAACTGTGAATGACAAATTTCTTTCACATAGGCACTCTAGGTCTCGGAATAGAGGAAAGATTGTTTGCCCTCTGTCTTTAACTTCTTTCCTACAGCAATGTCAGCACATGTGTCTCCAGACCCAGGGTCTGTCAGCCTATTTTGTAACCAAGCTATAAACCATTACTTTATAAACCATATTTCTAATTCTAATTAATTAATTAATTAGATAAATAAATAAATGTATAATTGAACCATATTTTATAAACCATTATTTATACACCATAACAGGAGCACTTAAGAAATGAGAACGAAACATTAATTCCCTTACTATCTCAGTGATACTCCTTATCAGTATATACACATTATATGGAAAGTGACAACCACACCCATCATGTAGAGCTCTGTAACAGAGGTCTCAATCTTTTATTTTATTACTATCCTATTTTGGATAAAATCCACCCCACCTATAAAGCATCCCAAGGCCAAAATCAAAGCTTTTCATGTAGTTATAACTCTGGAACTGCTTCAGTGGTCACACAGAGAAATCGGGCTCGCAGAGTGAATTTTCAGGAATATACACAAAGAAAACTCTATCTTTGAAAACCACATCACCTGTAGGCGGAAGAAAGGGAGGAGGGGAATGATTTGCAATTAAATGGGTCTCATCAACACTCATTCTTTTTATTCTTCTGAGAAAACAAGTGGAATATTGTGAGTGGAAGCTCAGAAGCAGGGCAGGCTGGACAACTGCCAGCCTGTGGTCAATGTTCATGGGGTCTTATCAGCCACAGTTGCCTCAGGACTCATTCTTGGCCTTCCCACTTAAGGAGCCGTTTTCTCTCCATGCAGAGTTTAATTTTGAAGGGTGAGATAAAGAGAAGACTGTTTCAAAGACAAACTTATTGGCAGGAGCTTGGCATTGCAGGAGTAATGCTGAATGGCAGCGAGAGCCAGCCCAGCTGGTGGCATTTTGCACTTGCAGCCTGCTTTCCCTATAGGATTAAAACCCATGTGATAATAATCTGTGCACACCTCAAAAATTAATGCGTTTCAGACACACTCGAGGAGCTTGAAGCATTTCTCTGGAACTATCAACACTTCATAGATACAATTTCCTACGTAGCCTGATGCTTTTGATCCTGTTTTCTTATAATGTATGCCAAGGAGACTCATCCCTGTATTCACAAATATTCACTGGTCATATTCATTCCAGATTTATTTCTTGGATCTGCATGGCCAAATTTGCATCTCCCCCAGAAATTAAGTGCCTATTTATAGCTCTGTACAGTGACAGCAAACCCAGATTCACAAACTCCTGAGCTGGATTCAGAGATACTCCCAAAAACCATCAAAAAATGAAACATGGTAAGCTCTTCTGATTTTCACCAAATGTTACCAGGGATATTTCAGTCTATCACATGATATTACAAGGACATCAGGGCTTCTCCTTTCCAAGTGGAGTCCATGCTCATTTCCAGTGTTCTGGAACAGAAAAAAGCATCCTCCCTGCTGACTCTATTTATCAGCCAGCCCTGAACTTGCCGCTCTCTCATTTGCTGTTTCCTTGCCTTGACTGTGCTTTACACACAGGAAAGACAAAGGCAGCTTTCCCTCCCAAATATAACTGCGACTGGCAGTGATGGTGGGAGTGGGAAATGGTACTGAACATTTTTTAAAACCTACACAGAAAATTTAATTCCTTTTTTTTTTTTAATTCACCAGAACACCTAAATGTTTTAATTCAAAGATGCATCTTTGCTTGTTCATATAGGACAGAGTTGAACTGCAACTTGTTAAGGAGATGGGGTAAATGCTCAGATCAGCATGAACAGAATTCTCTACTCCTGCACCTTGGGAATTCCCAGGGGACATCCCAATGGATCTTTCAGCTAGGCCTTCATACTAAACTCTCCTTAGAGCCTCCAGTTGTTGCATTAAACAACATTGGCAAAAAAATGATCGACACATCAACTAAATCAAAGGAGAAAGTATCTTCCTCGTCCTTTTGGGCCTGAAAATTCAGCTCAAGGGACGGCTGGTGACAAGTCCAGTGGAATTTCAAGGGGTTTGAAGAATAAGTATTTCCTAAAATTCTCAGTGTAAAGGATGTGGCAAGAAGGAAACACCTGGGCCAAAGGACAGACTGACTTTCGAGTTTGAAATTAGGAGCATAGCTCAAAGACTGATTGTGTATATATATGTAAAATATTAGGTTGTATTCATAACCTGCACACCTGTGGCAGTAAATACACCAGCATCTACCCATCACAGAGCACAAGGCAACACCACTGGCAGCTGGGAATGCCTTTCTCCTGGGGAAGATTCATCTTTGCTCATTACAGATTTTTCCCATTACTCTCTAGAGTTCTAGGTGCTAGGCCCTGATAACAAACAGTTTTTTGCCACCTGATTGGGATGGCACATTTAGTTCACAAAAATACAATAAAATAACAAGTAAAGGATAAGTTGACGAGGTTTGAATGCCTTCTGGGAAAAGTGCTGCCAGGGCTCTCGTCACAACACATCTGCCCACTGATTTTCAAGGGGATGTGAAGTCTGACAGCAGGTTGGATTCTCACTCTTCCCACACCCTCTCTGTATCCCAGATCCTGCCTTTGGCTGGAAAGGCAGCTGCACACAACCCCCTGTGAAAGCAGAGCCATCCTCAGCGGTTCACAGGTGCTGGGTTTGGAGACACAGGTGCTGCAGCTGTTCCAAAATACAGCTTTCCACTCCAGCTGCACTCGAGACTGCAAAGACAGCCCCTCACTGCGAGGCAGCTCTGTTCCAGGACGGCTGGAAAGCCCTCAAAGCAACAGGAACTCCTTGAAAAAGCTCAGGTCTTGCCCCATTTCAAAGGCACATTGAGATTTGTCTATTTGCACAAGATTTTCTAAGCTACACACGCAGTTACACAAGAGACAGCAGCTTCCTAGGCTACACACGAATAAGGGGAAGCTCACGTGGAAAAAAAGCAAATGTGGAAAGAAGCCAGATCAGCAGAGTGACTGGGAGCACCCTGCTTTGGGGCTGAAAGCTGTGCTTCCCCAGTCTGGGGGGTGTGGCTCCTGGAGAAGGCCATCAGGGAGTGGGCAGCTCTCGCAGGGAGCCGGACACCTCAATCCCTGCAATCCAGATGTGTGCCAGCACGAGCTGGAGAGCCGCAGGCAGGAAAAGACTGAGCTCTGGAAACTTTATCCTGCATTACTGCAAGCCCTGCTGAACGAATACCAACTTGCTCTTACATAAGGCTCCGTTCCAGGGAAGGAGCAGGCAGCCAGGAGATAATACGCATAAGGAGGATCACGCCTAATTCCTGACAGTCCTGCCCCAAACCACTGCTTTCACCCCACTGCTCCGGCAATAACAGCACGAAGAACACTTGGAGGCAGAACTTCTGGGATGCAGAGGAGGGCAGACTCCTTCCCAAAGATCAGGGGGATAGAGCTGCTCTTCCAAGTGCCACAACCTGCTGTAAGGTCACTGCCAACTTCAAATTGCGCTTGCTAAACCAAACTGATTGAAGTTAAGACAACGCAGTTTCCATGGTAGGAAATGCTCCCAGTGGAATGAACAGTAGGTTGGGAGATCACAGATGATCTGGTTACCAGTTAGACAACAGCACTGGTCAAATCCCTTCACTGGTTAGCATTCCTGGTTCCTCTGTCAGAATAAGAACTAAGATGACACTCCTCAGATAGATAAAATTTACATTTGTTCATTTACAAAGGAATTCCAAGAAAGTTACTAATACAGCTGACCCTTCTCACTGGACCACTGGATAAATGCACAGAGCCACTCTGGGAGAGAAACAAAAGCTTAGGCAGAGCAGGAACAGTGCAGGCCTCTGCACCCACAGCAATGCCAATGGGGCTCCCCCAGTGTGGAACAACACGGTGAAATGCCTGGCTGCCATCACCCAGCCTGGGCAACTGAGAGACACCAGGTGTCCCAGCCCACAGCACCTCTGGCCGTGCTACAGGGGCACCACTAAATGGAGCAGCAGGACAAATATGAAAGGTGCAAGCAATTCATGACAGAGATAGCAAAAATAAAGGGTGGTGGATTAGGGGCTCCCTGCTCCCTTCTGGTGCTGCTGGCTTTGGAGAGGACTCCTCACTACAGCTGCTGCCACACAGCCAGCAAAACTGCCTCGAGAAGAGGCATTTTTACCCATCCTCATCCAGTTTTTACCCATCCCAGGGACCAGTGCAGCCTGAGCTCCATTCTGAGCCCCAGCCCAGCCGGGTGATGCTGGGCAGGGGGGGTTCCCGGCCCAGGGATGCTCCTGCCCACTCACCCACAGCCGCTGCAGGGACGGAGCCAGCCCGCTCCCTCCCTCCCTCGGCTATTTCCAGAAGGAATAAACCGGTAAACAAAGAGCGCAGCAATGCTTTTTTACCTGCTTCACCCGCAGATCCACCACCGTCTGAAAGACGTGCGCGACCAGCAAGGAGATGCTGGCGATGAGCAGCGTCATGGCCAGGACCCCCGCGGTGACGAGACACAGCGACTTCATGGCTATAGCTATGGCTAAGGCTGTGGCTATGGCTGCTGCTGCTGCCGCCGCCGGGCAGGCACCGCCGGCTCCCACC
>VWZN01000341.1:400578-419027 GCA_013396955.1 Regulus satrapa | reverse complement strand
CGGGATGCGCTCCCCGGGATGCTGCTCTCCGGCAGCTCCAAGGTATCCCCGAGGAACGGGGCGGGTGGTGAGGGTGGTTCCCGCCCACAAGGATTCCTGGCACAAGCCTCCTGCACGCTGGAGCGGCCAAGGGCGTTCTGGAAAACGAGCGGAGGGATCCCGCAGCAAGATTACCGGGGGGAAACCCGCAGGTAGCGTGAAGCGCCTCTAGACGGAATTCAGCGTCGCAGGGAGCGGATTCTGTCACAATTCAATTCTGCCGCACTCCAGCTGCCGCTAACACAGCTAAGCCGCGCTTGGAAACATAAATCAAGTCAATGTGCCTGCTTTTTCAAAAGCCAGTGGGATGTACTGCCCAGCTTTCCCACAGGGGCTTTCCCAGCGATGGATGTCGTGCCAACCCCTTTCCCTCAGGGCCTTCCTGTGGCACAGAAGGAAGGAAAGCCCTGTGACACAGCGCTCCTGTCCCGTGTCCCGGCGCTGCCAGCAGCACCGGTGTTTCCCAAGGCACGGGCAGCTCCCTCTCCCAACCACGAGGCTGGCAGCTTGCCTGCTGCACCCTGATCCAAGAAATGCCTTCCTGAGCAAGAGGGCAAGTGGCCCATTAGGTGGATTTCCTACTAGGATGGACTGAAGCATGTTCCCTTTTAAATACTTCTTCCTGTTATTGTGATTGCAGCAACAGCGTTAGGTTATTATGAGCCCTTTTGGATAGTTTTGCTTATGAAAGGTTCGGAGGTCACATGTCACAGCTGTTTGGAAAACCAGAATTTTTGTGGTTTCACCCATCTGTTAAACAAAAAAAGAAAGAGGGAAAAAAAAAAAAGTTGTTCTAGCAGCTTTCTTTCATTTAGATTTTCGTTCCAGAGTGGTGTTCTTAGCCATGTTTCATCACAGTTGCTCCAAAAACCAAGAACTAGAGTACATAATTAGAATCTGGTTTTGAAGGCTAATTTACTACAGCAATAAAACCCTTACTTAGAGAGACTCTTCCATGGGAATTCTTTCTCTGAAACCACAAACTTTCCCTTCCACTGTAAAATATTTTAGCTGAACCCTGGCACACACAAATATTTACAGATCAAACAAAGATTCCTACAGAATTTTGGGTTTGCTTTAATTCAGCTTTTTGGTTTATTTTTCCATAAAAACCTACCCATGTGATGTACAGAACCACATCATTTCTCCATACAGACGTTCTAGATTCGCAGTGTGAATTATTTTCTTTATTTTGGCAAATTATTTTACCTTGGGAAGCTAAGGAAGTGCTCACCAGCCATGATACACTGCAAACACTCCTGTGAGGAGTGGCTCCACCTCTGGAGTGCAGCCTGGGAATGCAGTGGGTGCCCTGCTGGCTCAAGGCACAATCGTGTGACATAATTACAGATCCCTGAAACAAGCGGAGGCACATCTTCCCTTTCCAGCATCAAGATGATGTTACTGAGAGAAGAGGCAGACAAGGCCCACATTCTGGAAAGCACGGACATGGAGAAATTGTCCTGTCCCATGCACTGGGGATATCTTCAATAAATATAAAAAGCCAGACTTACTGAGGTTGTGATGTGGCTCCTTCAATTTGTGCAACACCAGGTGCTCGGCTCCTTGGTGTCTAGGCAAGGCAGGAAAAGCTTGTAAGGGAAGGGATTAGGAAATCACACAGAGCACAGTATCAGCCAAATCAGAACAGATCCCAGATTCTTAATCCTACTCCTGTGGTTTAGTAACTATCAGACATTTCTCCAGTGGATGTTTAATGCTGCTCACAACAGGGCTGGAACAGCACATGGGAGGGTGGGACACTGTTCCTTGTCTCTTGGTGTGCATCCACAGCACTTCATGGATCTCTGGACTTTATACCGAGATAGGAATGTGCTTGCCCTTACATCATCATCTGCCACTGCTGACAGACCTGTTCACAGCTCGTCTGACTGGAGCTGCTTCCTTCAGTGGCTGTGACCTCAGGGCACACAGAGACATCAAACGGCCTCTCCAGGAAACCTGAGTGTAGTTTCACCTCAGCGCTGAAAATGCAGCTGTAACTAAAAAACCTGCTTTACCTAATAAACGCTCTACCAGTTTCTGACTTATCTCCAGTTTGGGCAGGCTTGTCCACTCGTCTCCTGCTGTGGTGTGATGTTTACAGTCCGCTTCCCTCTATGGATCTGTGGTACCTGGCTGCCCAACTCATCCACATGACATAAAACACAGCAGCTCCTTCCCACAGCCAGTTTCCTTCCTGACAAAGAGCCCGTGCTGGCTGCAGTTCCACGGCAAGGGCCAAGGACAGCAGCGCTCTGCGACACACAGCACGCTCCCAGCCCTGGAGGAGCGGCCCTGGGGAAACACCCAAGTGCACCAGTAACACACAAGGAAAAGTTTTCCAGAGGTTTTGCCCTTCTGCTTTCCCTGCACAGCTCACACGTTTCCTTGTCACCAGAGAACTCATACACACTGTGGGTATCTAGTACTTAATGCTTAATTAACAAAATAACAAGCTAATTATAATATCCTGATTTCAGCTGAGAGTTGAGACATTTCTGAAAGGTTTGTAAGTGGGTAGTGATCGCATTTCACTGTCTCAAGCTTCAATTTATTCTTCCCACAGAGGCAAATGAATTGCTGGCAGGAAAATCAGTTCACTGTAGGGCAGAGGTACGTTGCAATTACTGGGTCCATCAGCAGCACTGGAAAGGGCTGGGGTAAAGTTGGTGCTTTTGTAAGAGCAGCCATTGCTCTTGGGTTAGAACACTGCTTGACTTCCAGATTTGGGACAGTGACATCCCAGGAAATGAGACATTTGCCTGCAATAGCACTTAATTTTGCTTCTGAGGAAATTATTACTTTTAACTGTTACGAGATTAGCAGCAAAAATGGTTTTCCTTCTGAAATTTGGGGCTGACACTCATATTTTTGACAATGCCCAGCTAAATAACTGTACCCCTCGTGGACTGTAAGCCACCCACACACACACACATGCATGCTGTAATTGCGATAGAGGCCATGGGGCACATTTTATAATCACACACACACACAAAAACATACTCCTTGTAACTTCAGCCATACCAAAATTAGCAAGTGCAGCCACTCACACCCCATCAGCTGCTTCTGCTTGTGTTTGCTGCTCTCCTGACTCATCTGCTGGTGCAGCAAGAGCCTCATGACTCAGGGGTGCCAAGCTGTGCTGCCTGTGAGGGACTGAGCATTGCTGCAGGCCACCTTTTCCTCACCCTGCTCTTCACCCACGTTTCTCCCCTCACGCAGCTCCACGCTTTCCCAAAGCTGAATCCTTCCTTCAAAACACCTCCTTTCCAGCAGTGGCACAGAACTCTTCCCTGCTGAAGCAACTTCTGGGGTGGGAAAAGGTCACCAGTGGCTGTGAAACGAGATCTTGCTGGGAAAGGAAGGCAAGGAAGCAGCAGGGATGGACGGGAGGCTCTGGCAAGCGGCACCGCCTGGGTGACTTGCACAGGTTTGCTGAGGGCCTGGCCTGCAGTGCTAAGCCCATCTCATCAGTGAAACTCCTCCTGTAAGAGTTTTACTACCTTAATTCAGTTTTTAGCTTCTGCAATGCAGATTGCAACAGGAAGAACGCCGCCTTTTCAAGTGTTTGATCTGATACTCTTCAGCCTTGCCCACAGAGACTAACACAGCTTTCCAAGCCCTCAGTTTTTTATACAGCCCTTGAGGCAGCTCCAGGATGAACCAGGTTTACTTGTTCTGCTGCTGCTGAGCGCTGCAAACAGCCCTGGACTACTGGGAACATCCTCTGTGCACAAAGGGATAAGCACAGGTGTGGAAGCAGCCAGGGAGGAACCAAAAACACAGCTGAAACGAGCCCATGCTGTTCCCAGCAGTAGAGCAAGGAGAACCTGGCAAAAGCAGCCTGGAGAAATGCAAAACCAGACCGGGACCGTGCTCACTTCTGCCTTACAAACAACCAGACAACAAAGCCCAAGTCATCATTAAAAAAACAAAAAAAACAAAAAACAAAAAACAAAAAACAAAAAACAACAAAAAAAAAAAACCAAAACAAAACAAAAAAAAAAAAACCAAAAAAAAAAACCAACCCAAAAAAACCAAACAAACAAAAAACCAAACAAAAAAACCCCTCTGTTTTTATTCTAGGTAGAGCTATAAGGAGAGGGCAAGGTTAACAGAGTCAGGTTAGTCATGCAGGCCAGGTACTTTATCAGTCACACACTTCCCCATCAATATCTGACACTGCAGAGCAGAGACTTTACCCTCCAGCCTTGGAAACATCTTCTGGTAACCCTGGCCATGACAGATGTTATAAAGAACCTCTCATGCAAACGGAATCCATGGTGAACAAGCACTTTTTCTCCTACTGTAATGGCATGTATGCCTTCTAAAAAGGGGAGGATTACAGTCTACAACCCCCAGTGGCCCAAATCCCACAGCAGTGGATGAACACTCCAGCCCTTGGCCCCAACCTTCCTGAAGGGAGGGGGCAGAGAGAGACCAGTTCCATTTATTTTCTCCATTCAGGACTTTGAGTTTCAACCTACACCTAGTTTTAAGGGAACTGCATGCACTAGGGAGGGCACATTTAAAATGAGCAAACCAATGGCAGATGTTTCCCTCACCTTAGGGTCCTTCCCACATAAATGCCACTCTGACACACTGAGGGATGCTCCATAGTAGGAACTCCAGGAGTCTCATTTTCATTTTTTTGAAGCCTATTCTCAACTGCTTTTTTGATTTGAAAGAGCTCAAGAGCAGACTTTGGCCCTTAGAACATTGCTGCTGCATTAAAGCCTAGATGCACATTAAAACATCTCTGCAGAGTTTTACTGAGGAAAATGGAGGTCTTGCACAGAGAGCCAGGGATTTTCACAGTCTCTGCTGACTGCATTTGAGAGAGGCTGCAAACATACAATCAGTCTGCTTTGTTCTGAGCCTGTCTTGTATCACATCCTGAGATCTTCCCCTGTTCCTGAGGTAAACACAGGGATTGAAGGTTACAATTAGATGATGTTGCCAGCCTGCATCACATTATGATTTACTGGGGCGATCAACTAACTCTAATTAAAATTCTGCCGTGTAAGTATCTTCTAGCTGGCAGCACCAGCCTTCCCATGCACAAAACCTGGGGAGTCCACCCTTAAAGTGCACCAAACTTGCTGCCACAGATGAGGAAAGACCAAAAAACTCACATCAGAAGTCTCTCCCTGATTCCCAGTGTTCAGTGCACTTAAATGCACACTTAGTAGGCCCGGAATGATTCATCCTTAGCCCTGGCTGGCCACTGGCAGCCACTGGAAAACAAATGCTTTGTATGTCAGCCTGGATACAAACAGCTCCTGTCTGCCAGCTCAGACAATGGGGCTGTGTGTGGGACAGCCCTCAGCTCCCGTCCCAGGCCAGGGCAGCACTGCCCGAGGGCCTGACAGCCACCAGCTTCCCTGGAAATGGGCCAGAGGTGGAGGTCCCAAGTGACAGGTCAGGAGAAGCATGAGGGAAATGTTGTGTAAATGTTGGGTTTGTTTCTTTAACAAAGGGTATCCTAGGGGTCCAATCCTGGTAGGAAGGCGATGCTATCTCCTACCTTAGGATCTGTTTTCCCTGCGTCCCCCAGCCCCTGAGGGCAGCTCAGAGCCGGGCTGCAGCACCGTGCCTCAAATCCCTGCTGAAGGCAAAGCTTTGGCCCCACGATGTGCCGGCACCAGCGCGTAGCAGGGTTTTATCCCAGTGCAGTAAACAAAATCCGGGGACTGTCTGGATGGGCAGGAAGCCAGGCTCCCTCCAGGACAACTGCTCCCAGCTGCTGACAGCAGTGCTGCCTCCACTGTTTGTGTCATCTGCTCAACACAGAGGAGGCACTGAGGAAAAAACACTGAGGGGGAAAGGGAAGGCAAACGGTGCCTGACAGCAGAGCCAAGCAACCCAGCACCCTTTGACTATTTCTAGATCTGTGCTTCTTCCAGAACCCAGCTCCTCTGTCCCCATTCCTTATCAGATTCCAGGCTCCAGCCTCAGTGCCCTGTTGCACTTGGGTGCCTGCCAGCTTCAGTTCTGAAGACTTAAAATCTTAAATATAGGCCAAGAGCAGACCTGGGCCATAGAATGGGAGCCACTAGACTTCAGCACAGCCTGCAATGCCTTGTGTGGGTCAGCTGTGTCCCTAGGCACCAAAGAGAATACTTTGGGGAAGGAAAAAAACTGCCCCTGCCATGGTTCTAGCATGTGACCCAAGCGTCGGGACGGAGCCACTGCATCAGGTGCTGGCTCAGGGCCCGCCCTGCCCTCTGACAGGCTGTGTGGGAAAGGACTTCTTGCTTTCCCCTGTCACCAGACCCAGGCAGCACATGACTAAGCGAGCAGTGACATCCCCCCTCACACACTTAACCCAGGAAAGAGGAACTTGCAGGGACAGATTCAGAACAGGACATGTAGATTCGATGGCAGCAAAACTGCACTTCAAGGCACAAGAAAGATCCCTGCTGCGGCCTTATTTTATAGCCCTGGCTTTTTATTTCAGGGAGGAAAAATATGTGGCACCGGTGAAGGCAACTCCATGGTGCCAGACCTCTAATCAGACTTGCTCAGGTCATGAAGGTAAGCATCAGAGCTTACAGACCATTTGGTAAAATCCTTTCCCAATAATCCCCACATGGTAAGCAGCCAGGCAACACAGAAAACAACCAAAAACCCCTCCCATTTTGAATTAAATAATGTGATTTATAAAACAATACAACTTCATTGGAGCTTTTCATGAAAGCAGCATCTAAAATATGGGGGTATCAGCACCCATATTCAGAATTTCTAAAAAGGTTTGGCCTAAATCAAAGAAAGTGTGGAAATATTACCACACTTAACCTCTCTTTTATACTACATTTTCCTATAGGCCTAGCAATGTAAAGAATCCACATGGAAGTCAAAGCATGATGTCTCCAGGATGTGAGACAACCATGAGAAGCTATCAGCAGGATTTTGCTGGGAAATCTCATTTATGATTCAATTTCTAAGAGCTGCTGAGTACAACTTCAGCGAAGCCTGAAACGAGGCTGAGAAAATTTAGCCAAATGTATTATACTTTGGTTTACAGCTGGGAGGAGGTACAAAGCAACAGGCACCAACCATGAAAGGGCACCTGGAATGCAGCTGTACCAGCTGGGAAAATGGAGAATGAAGAACAACAAAATAGAAAGTGTGACTTGCACAGAGTGACTAATAAGCTGAAAAAGCTGGCAAATAATGGCTCATGGGAAACAAACCTAGGAGGAAAAGGGATGTAGGGAAAGCTGTGATTGACACTACTGTCCCAGTACAGAAATCCAGAGAAAGCACAGGAAATGCAGTAAGAGACTGGCAGGGCAAGCAATAAGCTCTACTTCAAACCCAAGAAGGAATTCTGAGGCAGATTACAATGGGTAAGTAGGAAAGAATGGCATTAGACCTCTTAGAGGTTTTGAGTCAGCTAAGCAAGGGTGAAATTCATTCCAACATGGCAAAACAGCAGCGCAAAGTCAGAATCACAACCTGTGTCCTTAAAGATAAATGGAAAACCTGTGTACTTTGTGCTTCTCAGCCTGGGTAAGACCTTTGGGGGTGACATCTGAGCCCAGGTTGGGTCACTGTTCTTAAAGAACAATGATACCAGGCCTAAATTGGAGTCCTGAAGTCCCTTTTAGCTGCCTTTCTGATTTTCACGGCTCATAATGGAAAGCAGGTCTGGATCTGGGGTGTCCTCATTACTAACCAACCATTCTTCAAGAAGTTAATAGCAACTGAGAAAGAGCATCTCCTCTCTGGGAGGGAAGAATCTCTCCTGCAAGTCATACTCCTCCTCTGCCACCTGCTGACTGCTGTGCAATGCTGCACAAGAGCGTCCAGTGTTCACGGCTGAGATACTCCAAATAATATGGGAGAGGGATGGGACAGAATTCCAGTCAGGGTCATGGTTTCCTCCAAAGGACAATAATACTTTGCCCTTCCCATTCTTCTACCTGCCTGGGTGGGGATCCAAAACAGAAAGTGTCAAACAAGTGCCCTGAAAACATACATGGCATCAGTCTTGAATTTTAGATTTTAACCTGGCTCCCAGGGAGGCTACTTTAGCCTAAGCTCTGGGAGTTGTGGTTAAGATGGGAAAAGGAGATGTGACATTGCTCCTTTTCCTAACTCCTTTTAACACCTGACTGTTTCCATTTAAACTAGAAGAGGAATTATCCACGCTGAAAGAATCAGTGATGCTGAACTTTGCAGCTGCTGTAAGGGGTAACTCCCAAAGCCCACTGCTGCAACACTGGCTCTTGGCATCTATTCCAGCAACAGAGCTGCCTGTGGCACTTTCAGGTGAGCTGGGAGCACATCCACAGGGATTAACAGGGCTCTGGGTTTGTATTGCTTTCTTACTTACTCACATTTCCATTTTGTTCTGCTGCAGAACTGGAGGAAGCACCGTACACACACAAGGCTTTAAGAGCATTCTCTCCCCGGGATCAGATGGTGGCCAGCCTCACAGGAGCTCCCCAGATACATCCCCAAGTGCCTCTGTCAGAGCCAGGATGGTGGGACAGAAGCAGGTGCTCCATTTCTCACCGGAGGTTCCCTGTCACCACACTAGATGGCACAGCTGACAGGAGAACAAAGCTCCCGTGACATAGGCCAGCCCTTCTTAACAGCACCTCTGGCTGCTGCCCAGGGCACAGAGCTGGGAGAGCATCTGCCCTCCTGTTTTGGTTCTGAAACATGGAAAGGAATCAAGCTTGTGGCTCCTGATCTCGGGCCAGCCAGCTGGGAATTCCACAAAGTCCCGTGTGGCTTTTCCAAATACTCTCCTGCTTTTCCAATGCTCTCCCACCCGCTCAGCAAACAACGGTGCTCATTCACAGAACACTGCTCTCCAAAGCAACGCTACATCAGGAGCGACTGCCAGAACAAACTGGTTAATCAAAACCAGAATTGTGTCCCTGAGACTTTAAGAATTTGTTTCCTTGTCCCTCTATTGTACAGACACCATGTTTGGTTCTGATGAAAGCTTTAAAAAAACTCTTCAGTTGCATTTTGGAGCATTTCTGTTTATCTGCTTTGGAAATCCTCTAAGGAGACAGAAGTCTCCAAGTTCTACAGGATAAAAGCACTTCAAGAATTGCTAGAGGGGAAGGGACCAAAGCCTTCAAAGGGATAAGTTACTGTCTGCTATGGTCCATGAAGCATTTGCTTCAGAAGAGGAACCTCAGCCCTCAGTGACCCTTCTCAGTTTTAACTGATCAGCAATTCAGGAGTTTCACCCTCAGTATTCACCAAGACCCTTGTTTTTAAAAAAAACAGGAGACAGCAAATGAATTCTAGGCGCCCTAAGAGGAGCTGCAAAGCAAACAACTCTGCTGCTGCCTGCACAGGCCATCACTGTTACAGGCATGAGAAAAACTCATTATATCCACATAAATCCACACGGCCCCTGAAAGAAAAAGATCCTCTGGGAACTAGGCAGGACTGGTCTGGGAATGTGGGTTATTGAACTGTCCTTCCCCGCCTGGCTGTGCAGCAAGCTTGTCTCTTTGTCACAAGCTTGGTGACTCCCTCTTTTTGTAAGGATCCAAACACATTTGTGGTATCAACAATTACCCTGAATACTCAAAAGCAGTTGGGGTGCTTTGCTTTAGTTACTTCTGCAGGTACTGGGTGAGAAAGTCTGGCACCAGAAGAGACCTGAATGAGCTTGGAGATGAATAACAGGGAAGAACTTTGCTCTTCTCATTAAAGCAGCACCCTGCCTTTCATGCTGTGCATTTCTGTATCTTCAAAATAAACCTTTCCTTAAAGATTCCTGCAATAGTCTTTTCTAGGCTGTGTTTCCTTGATGTCTCTTCCTTCCTACGCCGTTTTATCAAATGTGCTTAAGGAAAGAAATGTGGGGTTAGCAGCTCCAAACACTACCTCTTCATCTGTGCTAAGGGCTGGCAGGAGGATGCCCTTTTAGTGTAATGCTACAATAATTAATGGGTCGTGTCTGCTGTGCTGCAGGGAGGTGACTGGGAATTCCAAATTGCAGTGCACACACGGTGCTTACAGAAGAGCAGTGTGGAGGTGCCCGAACTGGCAATCCCAGCTCAGCAAGGTGGTGCACAGACACAGAACAGGGAACTGGCTGTTTGGAAGGCTAGGAAAAAAGGAATGTAAGTAAACTCCAAAAATATCACCTACTCTGCAAAGTCACAATATTTAGCACAGCCCATTACAGGCAAGGGTCTGTTTTAAGCAGCGAGCCTGAGCAGCACCTTGAAGCACTGGCAATGGTAAAGGAGAGTGCACCCAAGCCCTCTGTCACTGAGAAAGTGCCCAGGCATGTCCTGGTTCCACAGCTCTCTCCTTCCCCCGTGTCACTGAGCAGGAGATGTGAGCAGTGCACTTTCAGCCCATGCCAGCACACAGCCCAGAGAGCCAAGTACCAAAATAGATATTTTGACTGAATCACCAGCTCAGCACTTTGCTGGAGGAGACGGTTCCTCAGCTACTGCGGTAAGCAGAGAAAGGGAAGATATTCAGACCATGAATTCTGTGTCTCTGCACAGCACCCTCCTCCATGTCAGCCAGGGAGCTGCCCCACGGAGGCTGCACACTTGTGCTTCTATAAATTCGATTGACATTTACTGTCCCGTTAAGCTGGAGGGAGCGCTGCACGAACTGACACTGAAAGATTAAGAAGTTCACACACTGGAAATAGACTTAGTGGGACATCCACTTAGCCATTCTCTTGTCTAATGAGATAGTGGGGAAAAAAATCTCATCAGTGAGCTTTAGAGATCCAGTCATGACCACACCTTTGGTCAGATAAAGAGAATGGATTAAAAAAAGGCAGCAATCAGAACCGAGTGGAACTGTCTCACTTCACTCCTTCCCTGGTGTTAATCTTCAGTGTTATAAACATTTTCACAGTTTGTCACTCCAGAATTGCCAAAATACAAAGTCCCAAAGGTGCATTTACTAAATTTCTCGGGTTTCTAGTAAGATTTATCTGCATAACCTCTCAATTTTGAAACAAGGTTTGACATCATCACTTCAACAGTAGTAGAATGAAGGTAAGTTTATGTAAACATCAAATAACCTCTCCACTAATGTGCTCCTGATAGTCGAAAAAGCTTCCTGAGCATAAGAAGCCAGGAGAGCAGGGCAGTGTTAAAGAATCCAGTTGTAATCATTTGAGTATGAGGAAGAGGTTACAAAATCAGTAGTGAATTCATCTCACTTCTCAGAGACACCAGAGACAGGTTTTTCACCTGCAGCACAAGCACTGAAATTACCAGCAAATCAGTCTCCTTCAGCACGCCCCTGTTGGAACACCTAAGCCCACCAGCACAGCTAGAACTGAACCTGCCCTGCGTGACCCTGCCTTGGAAGGGGGCTTAGGCTTAGATGGTCTCCAGAAGCCCACCGGCACACCCCGTCAATTCCGAGAGAAGGCAGAAAACGGCCGCGATTAACTTTCTCCGCCCTTACTTTGAGAGTTTACCCCTTTCCACCGCCTCCNCGCCAGGAGTTGGGTTTGGCGGCGCTCAGCTTAACCCTTTGCCGTTCTCGCTCAGTGTCCCTTGCAGAAGATGCTGCGGCGGGTGGGGAGCCGGGGCCGCCGGAGGTCGCGGCTGCTGCCCCGTCCGGCGCTTCGAAGCCAGGAGAGGACCCGGCGGCTCTTTCGAGGGAAGAACTCAACCACATCCCGAGCGGGGCGGTTTGGGGCGAACCTGCGGAGCTGGAGCAGCTGATCCCCAAGCACGGTGTCACAGACCTGCGGGAGCATCCAGCTGATATGGCCGGCAGCCAGGCAGGCGAACTGGGAGCCCAGGTGGGACAGGCAAGTGACGGATGGTGCGTGATGAACTTGGCAGGAACCTCTGACGATGACTGTAAGGACAGAAGTGAGGAGCAGCCGTGTCAGCCAGCTGAGAGGAGGGACTTGGACCACGAAGAGTGGGAAGTTGTTTCCGAGCACCTGGTCGAAGGGGAGGACGACAAGGATGGCAGCGCGGACGACTCGGACAACAAGGAATGGGAACAAGGAGACTGCTGCGATGGGGACTCGAAAGCAAAGAGAGTTGCAGCCGTGCCCCCCATGTTCCAGAACATCCACGTGGCTTTCCGTGTGCACTACATCACCCACTCCGAGGCGCAGCTCATCGGTGTCACGGGGGACCACGAGTGTCTGGGCCAGTGGCACAGCTATGTCCCCCTCAAATGCGACAAGGATGGCTTCTGGTCTGAATCCATCAGTCTGCCTGCAGACACCAGAATAGAGTGGAAATTTATCTTGGTGGAGAACGGGAAGGTCAGACGCTGGGAAGAATGCAGTAACAGGACCCTAGTGACTGAACACGAAGATCAAACTGTTCATCAGTGGTGGGGGTACCACTAAAGGGAAGGTGGAGGCTGCTGAGCTAATGGCAGACCTGCCTAGGTGAATCACCGAGCCCCTAAACCTTAGGGGGGCTCCCCTTCTTCTCTAGGAGACCCTCTTAAGTGCAGAGCTCTGGAAATCCCATATCCAACCACGTAAGCAGCAGATCTCTTTAGGAAATCTTTTGGCAACCTGAAATATCAACTTTGAGTGTGTGCTGAAGAGACACAAGGTAGGCTAAGAAGGCATGAGCAGCATTCCAAGCACCTGCCTGTCCAGGTGGATCTGGACCCTGGACTTGAGTTAGTGTTGCTTTGAGTGGGGCTATGGGATGCATCTTGGTACCCACGGCTTGGGAAGTGCACTGGGAGGTGTGGTTACCAACACTGTAACAGCAACTCAAGTGTTTTAATTTATGTAATGTATTAAGGAAACAATAAACATTTCCAGATTGGCAGTTCATTACCAGTTGACCACTGACCTCACTCATTTTGGTAACTTTGATTCAACTGAGCCACTTGACCTGAAATCTTAGTGCT
Source organism: Regulus satrapa (assembly GCA_013396955.1). Classification (NCBI taxonomy): domain Eukaryota; kingdom Metazoa; phylum Chordata; class Aves; order Passeriformes; family Regulidae; genus Regulus; species Regulus satrapa. Next base: position 406,130 of record VWZN01000341.1, on the reverse strand, counting down.
AAGGAATTGCTGAGAAGTGGCCCTCCCTCTTGTGAGTAACAAAAGGTTGAACCCCAAAATAGTTCATTCTCTACCCCCTACTGTCCAGCAATCATCTCGGCTCAAATGAAAGGCCTGGCAGGCAGCCCCACTCCTGCTGAGGGGAGAGCAAAGGTCAGAAAGGACTGTCTCAGCTTAATGAATTACTTTGTCAGGGTGGGAGCAGGCTTTAAAAAAAAAGCTGGAATGCTGTGATGGCTGGGGAATAGGGTTCTGGCTAGAACAGAGTCAGGTGGCATACTGAGGAACAATACCACAGTACTGTTAGCAAATACTTAGCTTAAACTTGTAAATACTTTTTTAACACTAAGCTTTGCAGCTTGAAGTTATTTTAAGTTGTGGCTTTCTAGTGAGCCAGATGAAGTAGAGTACTTCCAGCTTCAGCTAGCTGGTATCTTTATATAACAGAAGCAGAAAGCTGCTCTGCTTCCCTGCCTTTTGTATTTTTTATGTGCAAATACATGCTGCCACTTGGGCAAGCTCCTCTTTCCACCAGGCTGAACCAAGCTCTGGCCTGCAAACAATCGTTGATTGAGCTTGCTCTGGGAGAGCAGAGTGTTGTAGGAGGTCTGCAAGTATACAGATGAGCACTTTGGTTTGGAAGGTGTACTTCAAAAAGCACATCACTCACCTAAATGCTTCTGCTAATTCCTTCCTGCTCAGTCTGGTGGAGCAGTCTGGATGTGTGAAATAGAATGGCTTTGGTGAAAGACTGGAAGATGAACTTCAGAGGCTGACCTCCTGTATCTGGTGGGTTAATGGGCAGCCAATTGGTGGGACAGGGCTAGAGATGATGGGAAGAAGAAGTGTTGGAAATGTTCTTACTGGGACTTTGACACCAGCTGTTCAATGAGAGTGGGTTTCTCTGTCTGCTCCTGCAGACCTGGCCACAAAATAGCTCAAGAAACTCCTGGGAGGGTATTGAGGGGAGGGTGAGAAGGGAGAGAAACTAAGGCTAAGGAACAAGTGCACTGGCAAGTTGGAAATTTGATTTTTATGCAGTAAAACCACCTCAGCTGCATTCTTTGCACTTGGCTTTTCTAACAAGAAACCGAAGTGGATACTGTAGCTAATATACAGCAGTAATAGATGGCAATCTTCAGAAATCCCTGAAGTCAAAGCAAAACATTTAATTTCAAGGTGATTACAAATCTCTTCCCCTCCTAATGCAAGCTTTTCAAACAGTGAGATTCCATCAACTTAAAAAGCACTTGTCGTGCAGCCGCCGCCACCTGAGCGTATTTATAAACACGCTCGAGGCTGGTCTGAGGAGATTAACTGTGCTAGTAGATTAAGTTATTCCTTAGAAAGCTACTTAACCTAGGCTAGAATAGATTCTCTAATGCAATGGTGAACATGTCAGACCAACCCTGAGAAGCCTTTCAAATTGAGAACAATTTTGGTTTTTTTAAATTAAACGCTTTGATCCTGCAGACACCTCAGTCCTCATGATTGTATCATCTTGCTGAATGATCAGCTGCACTTTCTACAAAGACCTGCACTGAGCTTTTGCTGCAGCCTCTAAATTATTATGCCATTCCCATCACTGCTTCCCCAGCAGCACCTATGCAAATTAAATGGCTTAGGTATGGTGAAAGAAAGAACTCTGGATTTCAGTTTTTCTGGAGTTTTTCTATTAGTATTTTCTCCAAGTTCACAGGGGTGTTCTCATTATTGAACAATCTATTTGCTCAAAGGTCAAAGTAGATTTAAACAAAGTTGCCTTGCTGCATGAAAAAGATGCTGGTGGAATAGCTGTCTAATACAATGTCCTGGCTGTGAGACCAGTGAAGCTACATGTGAAAAACAACTTATTGTTGACATTCCTGTGTTGTTCTAACAGCCAGCAGCTCAGGAGCTCTCCAAGCAAACAATAAACTCTCTCACAGCTTGGCAAAGCCTGCAACCACAGAGCTACCTTTAAAGTTCACTCAGACCCCTGACAGCACACTTCAGACAGATTAGACAATTTAATTACTCTTACGTGAAACACAAACTATTCCTTTTTTATGAAGTAGTTTGCTGCACAACTGCTGAATGCTGCAGCTGGATGGTGAGCTGTGCAAGCAGCCTGAGGGGATGGGACATAAACCATTTTAAAAGTCTGCTACAAAAACCTTCACTGCAGCTAGTTTGCTTTGCAAAACCTGCGCCCATCCCTCTGGGAGCTGAACTTACCCTTTGGAGTCTCACAGATTAGCCTGCTGTTTGGTTTTCTCTCCTGGGGCTTGGTTGCCATCTGTGGTGTCCTTGCTGTGGGCAAGCTTGGCCTAACAGTCCTGTGCCATCCACCTGTGCATGACACAGAATAGAAGAGTAGAATATGACAAGAATACCAAATTCTGTTGGGGCTGTGGAGGCCAGAGTGTATTCAGCTGCTCTGAGGCTCACGTGTCTAAGAGCCTGTTCCTTGCCTGCTGCTGGTGGCAGGGGGATGCCCAGACCTGTCTCCAGCTCTGCTGGATGCCAACAAAAGGATGTTAAAGCTGCTGTTTTGGACTGGGAGATGTCCCTCCCCTCTCTCTGGCTCTCTGACCCCTCCGCCTGCTCCCTGCCCTTGGCACACAGCTGCAGCTTCTGAAACTCTTTTTAGCTTGGCTCCTTGAACACAACTGGGAGTGCACTTACCAGTGACCTTTCCCAAGGGTTCTTATTCTCTACATCTGACTCTCCTCTTGAGGAGATTTTGGAAGATTTGTCCAATATGTGTGGCAAATCCAAACTGTGATACATGTGCCATCTAAACCAATCTTTTAATTTTTGATGCAACCAATTCCTAGGAAAGGGGAGATGCTTTTACTAAAATTTCAACTGAGCTTGCAACACAGTTGCAAAAAGATGTTAGAACACTGCAAAAAGGTAATTATTAGGAAATCTAAAAGAATCCCTCTAATTAAAATACAGTTGGAAATAACTGAGGACAGTTTAGGAATAACTCAGTAATTTCTTCTCAGTAATTTCTTCTCTGAAGACTCAAATGAAAGTTTGATGAGTCCATTCTGCTAAAATGAATCACAGTACAGTATGGAATTCAAACTCCAAGAGGAAGAATTTAGTTTAAACATAGGGAGAAATTCTTCCCAGTGAGGGAGGTGAGGCCCTGGCACAGGCTGTCCAGAAAAGCTGGGGCTGCCTCATCCCTGGAAGTGTTCAAGGCCAGGTTGGACGGGGCTTGGAGCACCCTGGGACAGTGGAAGGTGTCTCTGCCTGTGGCAGGGGGTTGGAATGGGATTATACTTAAGGTCCCTTTCTACTCTGTTTCTTCCTGCTCAGTTAAAATAAGAGCTATAAACAAGAGTTTAAAAATGGTAAAGGCTTTTATTATTAATCTTTACAAATAGAATGTATTTTAAACACAATGCACTTACATGAAAGCTATCACTAATGCATACAGCTCCTTCAATTGGACAGCTTTCTCTCCTTTTCCTTGGATTTCTTTTTCATCTCCTGAGTTCTGATCATTGGAGACGTGGCTGAAAATAGCAGAAGAACAGATTAGCTGAACACCACCCTATGTTCCAAAGGCTGAGGTCTCAGGTGCAGCCATCTGAAGCTTCAAAAAGTCCTCTCATAACAACTTATGCTGTACCTACCAAGCCCTTACAAATGCAGCTTCAATTTGCAATTAATTATGTGAATACAGAAAATTCACCGAGGATACTAATGGATGGCAAAGAACAAAAATTAGAACACTTACCTTTGACTTATTTATATAAATAACTTGATTGGTTTTACCTACATCTGGTCACTTGTATGTCCCTGACACAAATTCACTGTGTGATGAGGGGAAACAATTTCCCAAATCTGTGCAACGAGACTTAAAGGACAGAAGGGGAAGAGACTGGAATATGCAGTAAGAAAAAGTGCAGAGAAAATAAATCCCATCTCATTTGGCATCCTGCCACCCCAGGAGCTCATGCAACTAAGTTTTGGAAATCTTGCAGTTTCCATGAAAGCATAATTAGTCAAAAACTCCCTCTAATTGGCCGTGACAGCACACGAGGACACCCCTGAGCAGCTGCCATGTCTGACATGTTAAGGATCCTTAAGATTATTAGAGTTAAGGTGCATTGTATAGTTAATCTAATTACTCTCCCAGGAGCAGGATAATGCAGGAGTGGGTACTGCTAGTAAAACTAGTGTGTGCTAGTAAAACTAGTAGTGCTTTGGCAGGGACCAAGAACAGTTTCTGGAGAGTGTGTGTTTTTCCAATAAAACAGGAATATTTTTAGTAAATACTGGCACCTTGTTTTTTATCTGTAATGATCCCACCAGGTTTTGCAGGCTTTCCATCTTGTTCTGTAGTCTCTTTGGTATGGGCTCACTAGCTTTCATGGGCTGAAAAGCTAGGGAAAATAGTAATAATATTATAATCAATAATAATATAAAAGGCCATTGTAAATTATTTAAACATTCCCTTGAAATTGAAGTTCTTACAAAATAAAATCTACACCAACATTTTCAGTAAACCCCAGAACTTTTAATATGTGTTACAGGAACCACAACTATTACAGCTATTACAAATATTTTGTACTGCAAATATTGATATCAAGCATCCTTCCAGACTTTTCATTTGAATAAGACAATTAACCAGGCCTAAAAATTAGTGGTGCATGGTATTTATCTTCTCACAGCATATTTTGGGTCAGCCTCTGAGGAGCTGCTTTCCAACGAGATACAGATTTTGTACTAAGTGCAATAAAAACATTTTAATAACACCTGCTAAGAGGTGTTTGATTAAATTCCTAGGAAAAGATACTGCATTGGGACTGTATTATTTATAATATTCTGTAATGTTCCAGTTTGACATCAATGCTGCTGGTGGAAACTTACCAAGGAATCTCAGGAGCAGGGAAATGTCCTGGGACTGGAGATCTGTGGGATGTGAGCAGGAAGGACCTCTGAAAGCAAAGTGAGGGCAAAATCTGCATTCTGGAAGGGTTATGCTGAAGTTTGATCATGCTAGCCAGCACCCACAGTGAGGATGTGAAGCCCTCATATGGAGTCTCCAGGTCTTATACATGGAAATTAAAAACAAACAATGTAAATATGTTTCAGAGCTCTTGCTTAAAGGGATGAAAGTAACATGAAAGCTTTGTTTATAATTCCCAGGAAGCTCTTAACATTATGAATAAAACAATACAAACAAGCTCAGGATTGGGTCTATTAAAAAAGCCTTAGAAACTGAACCTCAAATGAGTACTGTGAGAAGCAGGTTACTCAGCTATGTGAAAGCACTTCTCACTAAAGATAAAATAGTCCTAAAATAAGAGATAAGATAGATAGAGATAAGATAGTCCCAAAATGTGCTTTTCCACTATGCTTGCAGTAGCAGCCTCTCCAGCTGCAGTTTTGATTTAATCCTAATCAAAATTCATTAATTACATTTTCTTTTATGAAGTATCCTTATGTTCTGGATTAGAAACATCTGAATTTGTGCTGTATTGATTTTTCAACTTCAAGGCTGTCATTATCATGTGTTTGGCAAAAAAAAAAAAAAAAGAAAAAAGAAA
>VWZN01000341.1:386649-400513 GCA_013396955.1 Regulus satrapa | reverse complement strand
AAAAAAGAAAAAAGAAAAAAGAAAAAAGAAAAAAGAAAAAAGAAAAAAGAAAAAAGAAAAAAGAAAAAAGAAAAAAGAAAAAAGAAAAAAGAAAAAAAAAATCCTGTATTTGGATATGTACATATAGCAGGAAAAGAAGAAAGGAGTTCTGAACAAAAAGAAAAGCAAGCACTAAAGGCAAATGGTGTGGTCACCTTCTATTTCCCTACTACCATAAGCATCTGAGTAACCTGGCAAACAACAGAAGCTTTGTGAGCTTCCAGATTATCTCGAGTTTGTGTGTAAACCCAACCTTCTTGCAAACAAACATCCCACACTGCTCCTGAAGCGTGTCAAGAGCCAGACGCCAGTTTCAGAGGACACACTGTAAGTACACTGCACACAACAGAAATAAATCTATTATTCTTACACTGCACTCCTCATGGTTGCTAAAAGGGATTGTCTCCCACCAAGGCTGCTGAGATCCATGGAGGGAATGCCACTGTCTGAGCTTGTTAATTCTTGAAGAATCCTCTTTAGATACTGCAATGGTTCCTCCTTCACAATGTCCAGCTTGGAAGGCTTCAGAAAAAAAAAAAATCAGTTAAAAAGTATTTACAAAAGCACTCTGTTGTCAATTCTTACCTCAACTCATCCAAATTCATGGGGTTTTTTTCCCCTTGACTCTTGTTTTGTCCTCTTTAAGGCGTGACCCCAGGTACTGCTGTGCAGGGCACAGACACAGCGCTGAAGGGACACAGGAGCACCTGGGGGTGTTTGCCAGGCACCCATTCCTGTAGCAGCTGAGCTGTCTGCAGAGAGAAACCCCTTTACTGCCACAGCCAGCTCTGGCATGAAGTACAATATCATTCTCATTTTACTGCTCAGGACTTGAGGCAAAGGCCTGGTTCAAAGAACTCTTTCTTTCAGTGAAAACTGGATTTTTCACTGCTGAGAACTGGATTTTTCAGTATTTAATATGTTCAAAGCACTGCTCCACTGACCTTTGCTCAATCTGGGAATGGAACTGGTTGGAAATACTTTGCCGCCCCATTTTAATTTTAAAAAGAAGGTAGTTTTTAATGTGAACACACTGGTTTCAGCAGGGCTTATATGGAGAACAAATCTTCAGCTTCATAATGGGGAAACAATTGGGTGCTGATAAAGGCAGTGCTCCCAAGAAGAACTTCTTGAGGGTCCAGGGGTGTGCAGACAGCAAAGCATGTCACCAGCAGCATCCCACCAGCTGCCATGAAGATTTAACTAGAGAAGATCCTTGGATTTTGGAGTTGCTTTGGGTCCAGATCCTGCTTTCTATACATTTAAAATATATTCATATTTATATATTTCAAAAGTATTTTAATAATTTTATACATCTGTATATATTTGAAGAATATATCTTGATGGGATTTCCCACACATTAGTTGTGAAAACATTGAAGTCAAAGCATCAGCTTTTACTTCTTGTAGCAAATTTGCAACAAAACAAAGTTTCACTGTAATTTGACCATAGATGGTTAATGGCATCCAGTACTGCTCTTACACAGCACTCTTGGAAAAAAAGGGTCAGGTTGCTATTCTGTGATTTATTAATCTGCTTTTTTCATCTCCTGACTCAGGCAGTTGTAAATATTTTTGCTCACAGTGAGATGGGCCATAAACATTGTATTCCCCCCCACCCCAGTGCCAGAATCCCACACCATGACACAGCTCCCTGGAACACCCCGACCATCCCGTGCTGGCAGGAACCTCATCCTGAACCAGCAGCCATACTTGGATTCAGTCAGAGCAGGCTGCTCTTTTATTTTTAACAGGAGCCCAAATTAGCAGCTGGGGGAGCTGAGCTGAGGCTCCCTACCTGCAAGGCCAGCTAGCTCCCTCTGGCCAGCCTGGAGTTCCTCCAGGAACTCATCTTCTTCCAATTTTGCATTATTCAGTGCCTGGAGCCTCTTGGTGCATATTTTAATCAGCTGAACCTTTTCCAGCTCCAGCTCGCTCAGCCTGGCCTCCATTTCATGTATTCTGGCTTCTTTCTCATCCTTTGCACTCTGCCTACATGAAAAAAACAATTTGTTTTATATATATATATATATAAAATTATATAAAATGACAACAAAGATGCATGGACACCACTACTTAAAATCCCAGTTTGGGACAAGAAAGAAAACCAGAGTGAAACAAACCACTTGTGTGAAAATTACTAATCCAGGCAAAGAGGGTGCAGCAGAATTGGATCTGATGGCTACAAAGAATAATTAACCCTACCAGGTGTAGCAGATGAACATGATTTCCATTCTCTTGTAGCAGCCCCCCCAAGTGCACTCAAATGCCTTCTCACAAAAGAGGATGGAATTCCCTGTCTGGAGTGATTTTTCTTCAGTAGGTGCTGACCTGCATGGGACTACCACACCCTGTATTTCTTGTCTGAGAAATAACCAGTGTCCCCAGTTTGGAATTCTGAGTGCTGCCTGTCTGCTGCTTCTCAGTAACACTTTGTATTTTTGGTTCTGTCCTGGCATGGCCACTCATCTCACCAAGGTCATTCCAGCTCACACCAGCCTTTTGGCAGGTGCTTTTCACCAGAGAATTATTCCTTGTTACTGGTAGTGTTATAATATTATCCTCCTCTGCCCACTGAGTGCTGTCAGAATTCCAGAGGCATTACCTTTCTTCAAAACCACAGTATCAGCATATTAAGGCAGATATTTAAAATCATAAAACATTTACTGTCATAAAGAGACAAAAACAAAGCATCATTTGCACACCTTTAGCTCTTTTGCTTTGAGTTTCCAGTCACTTATTTATTTTTTCAGCTGGGATTTCTCCACTTCCATTGCTCCAGCAGCTCAGCCTTACTGGCCCGTGATAAAAATTAGGTCAGGATGCTCTGGCTCCTCTCTCTCTCCATTTTAATAACTGAATAGAAAACTGGATTTTTTAAACATAGGAAATGAAAAATGTTAAACTGATGTAAAAAAAAAGTTAATCAACTGGCAACATTAATACAAAATTCAGAGCACTTAAGGCTAAAGAACTTTTAAGTGATAAAACTTGACTGGCTGTTCTGTGAAGTTGGGGAAAAACAATTACATGAATAATTTATTACAGATTTAATTCCTGCAAGCAACACTAGGCACCATTTGAGGCACAAAGATCCAGAAACTGGTAATAATGCAAAGTGCAAACAGAATAAATGAGTGAACTTCCTGATGGGAGGATTTTCAACAAAAAAATGGATTGAGAAATTGTAGAAAGATGTGTGAGTTAGCTCAAACCTATGGTTTGGTTGAAAATAAAGGAATCAGCTGGTTCTCTATTCATAGTGCAAAGAAGGTTATCTAATTGCAGCTCATTTTTGAGGAGCTGAAGTTTGGAAAAAAGGGGAATGTAAAGGGAGTGTCTACTTTGTCAGAAGGAATTCTGACACAGCACTCACTGATTCATAAACACAAACTTCATTACTTTTTCATCTCATACTGCAAAAAGTAAAGCATTACAAAGGCCTTTAACTTACTAACCCTGTCTTACAGACATGCCCACAGAGGAAAATACCACATTCAACAATTTGTTTGGTAGGTCTGGTAGCATTAAACTTTCTGGAAATGTACAAAAAGTAATTTTGGAGGCTTAGAGTCAAAACCACCACTCAGTTTGTCTGTGACACTCCATCCTCATTTCCTTCAGTGCCTTTTCCATGCTCTGCAGCTGCATGGTTCTGCTGTCCAGCTGTCTCCTCAGCTGCTCCATGGTGATGCTCTTCTCGGTGTTCTGATCCCAAAACTGCTCGTTCCACTCTTTTTCTAGGCTTAGTTTGATCTCTTTTTTATGGAGTTCAGTCTTTGAGAAATTAATCTCCCTTCTAAATAAATTTAAGATTTTTTTTTGTTCTTTTAATAATAATTTAAAATGTAAATAATGTTAAAAACACTAACATAGACATTTCAAAGCTACTAATTTCAAGAATATGAATTTAAAGTGTGGCCCAAACAGAATTACCAATGGGCATTTCTGCTAATCATAAATTCTGCTGTTGTTTACTGCTTGAATATTGGATAAGTCTTGCAAAATATGTGTTAAGAAACCAAGGTTACTTAACAGAGGGATCTAAATTGTGAGGTTAAAGTGGAGGTAGCTCAGCATCTTTATATGATTTGCATAGGTTTCTGTGGCTTTGAATTTATGACAGAGTCAAATCTTAATTCTGAATGTCCCTCACTGCTATTGGCAAAGGCCCTTAGGCCTTTCATAACTAATTCAATAATCCTCAAAGTTAATTAAAAGGGGAAACAAGCAAGGTGCAAATCTGAACACCAGAATTAAGGCGAGGCTTTCAGAAAACAAGTTTTTTTCAATACTATCACTTGTTTTTACCAACAATTGATGAATCTGGTCACTTGGATTTCCCTGTTCTTGCCCACGTTGTGTCTGGCCTGTCTGAGCTTTTGCTGTCTCAGAATAAGCTAGGTGCAACAGCTTCTCAAGGTCTTTCACCTAGAAAAAGGCAAATATTTATGAAGAATTATCTCAAAGCATTCAATTTAAACAGTACGCTCGATTTCTTCTGATTTTCTTCTAGGTCCTACTTGAAAAAAGTACAAATGTTATATTTTGGCCCAGCAGTGTTATTCCCTGGGTGTACTCATAATTGTGTTGTCTTCTTTTAGTGATTAAGCTCAGTTTAATTTCAGAGTTAATTGAGGTTCTGGAGAGTAATTTGGCTTCCACCTTGATCCAGAGCTCTTCAAAAGTCCCTCATCTACATCATGAATGCTGATTGAAATGGCAAAATAACACTTTGGGGGAAAAAAAAAAAGAGACCTTTTTCACAGAGGACTATTGCTTCACCATAGCTTTTGAATTTACATTCAGAAATCTCCAGGCAAACACGTTTTGTACCAAGTAATGTTCACTTTCTCTGAAAGGAGGCAACTTCTGCCAGTGTATGAGATGATGGAGCAGTCTACAAGGCTACTTTATAAAGTACTTAATGTGCAAGGTTTAAGACAATGTGATTTATCCTATTATCCAGGCAGTTCTTCTGAAGCAATCCTTCATCAAAAGACTTTTTCCTCCTTTGGAACATTTCACATCTCCACACACTCAGTTCTACTGGCACCAGTGCTAAAAGGCAAGCCCATACACACCTTGTTTTCATAGATCCTCTTCTCCTCACTGGGAATGGAAACGACAAACTGGATTCCAGGTGACAGACTTGATGTGGATGCACCAAATTTGAGGCTCTCGCTTGTTCTTTATGGGAAGCTTGAGGTGGAAAAATTAGAAGAACCATCAAAAGAGAAGCAGCTCCAGTGTCCTCATTCTTAGCTTGTCTAACACAGGGATGTTTTGTCTCTGCTCTACATTGTGCAATTCTGTGGGGTTTCTGGTTTTTTCCCCCTTTTCAGTTCACTGTCAGTGCTTCGCTTAAACAAAAGCGCAGAGAAACCAAAACAGGGCAGAGAGTGGAGTTTAGGAGCAGCATAAGCTTTCTCTCAAATTAAAGTTACTCTTAAGATTCTCTACACTATAATGAAAACCCAGACTTGATGATCTGTCTCCACCAGGCTTTGGATGCTATTTGCAAGCTGCAGGCAGTGTCAGCTTTATGAGGCAGTGCTGCCACCTCGCGCTCGTGCCCAATCCTCTTCCCAAAAGAAAACACTCTGGAATTTCATCTCGGTAAACAGCAACTTCTTTCCCTTGTCGGAAATTTAGTAATTTTAGTGTTTAGCTATTAAGTATCAAGCTATGCATAGTTACACTTTGAAGGGTTTACTGTATAACTCAAGTGGAGGGTGTGTGGCAAAAATTAGGGCGTTTTAAACAAGGACAAAACCAGCTGGAAAAAGATGATTTAACCACCAAAATTACTTTCATTCTTTTCTTTTAATGGTGGAACTGCTGTCCCAACAAATTCCACGTGTCCACTTAAGTGACACTTTAAAAAGTAAGGGGCAGAGATTCTTCCAAAATAGAATTTTTGTGGCAGTAACCAGTAGATTGTCAGCATGAAAGGAAAAAGCAGCAGAAAGTCATGAGCAAATAAACATCTTGATGGAACAATTACCGAAGTCCTCAAAAACATTGCTTGCTATCCCCTAGTCACCCCACCCCAAATACCATCATCACAAAGGAATTCTCTGTTGAATACATGAAAAATGTCTGGTTATGCTTTATGAATAATAAAAAGCCAACAAAAAACAACAGAGAAAAGATACATCATTTGATGTCGCTGAAGCAGAAGTTCTCTTTGGATCTGTGAACCTTTTGTCAGTGACTGAAGTTCTTCCTCCACCTATTGTGAACAGATGACACAGCAAACCCCTGAAGAAAAGCCAGTCAGCAGCAGATTCTAAAGTGTGATTTTCCCCGTTTTGGTTCCACCCTGAGCTGTGGAAACGTGGCAAATTCCAGCAGTAAACCCAGTCTCGAGGTGGCACCAGTGTAAAAGGCTGCTACCTCCACTGCAAAGTGGCATTTGCATCTCTTTATGCCAGAACCCTTTCCCAAGGCCAGAAGGGAGCTCAGGGAGTTTTCAAATATATTTCCTAAAAGCCAGAACACAGAGCACTGGGAGGAGAATAAGGACTTTGTTCACGTACCAGGACCAGCTTTCCTTTGAGGTGTGACACCTGTGAGTCCAAATCCTGCAGGACACCACGAAATGCTGTGCTCAGGCTGTGGGTGAGCAGGCTGCTCATGTCCTCCTGCTCACAGAGCTTCCTGCCCACGCTGCCTTTGCAGTTCATTAGGATGCTACTCAATTCCAGAAGTAATTCCTTGTGGCTGTCAACCACCTTTGTGAGATGCTCATTTTGGCTGCCAGCCTCCCTCAGCACCTCCTCCTGCTGCTGCCTGACAGCTTCCAGCTCTCCAGTACTATTTTTAAACTGTATTTGTAGATTCTTTTGGCTCTGCAATTCCTTTAGTCTGAATTCAGAAACAAACAAACAAAAAAAAAATCATTCAGAGAACAGGGTTCACCTGGAGTTTTATCATCAGAGGTGTAATACCTCAGTTGATTAACTGCTGATTTTTACAACTAAGTAATGAGTTATTTTCTAATGTAGGAGTGCTATAGTGTTATTCCTGGAGGGAAGCTTCTCCCTGAGGAAGCCTGCTGTGCCTCTCAAAGCTCATACAGACACTCTCCATGAGATATCTTTCTCAGCCTTCATACCTGCTGTCCTGAAGTGCATCTCTTTCCAACTGCATTTCCATCAGTTTGCTCTGACAATCAGATTTTAAAAGATTTCCTGTTGCTCACAAGCTCAGTGATCTAGAGAAAAAAAACCAAACTAAACCAACCAAAATACTGAAGACGTGACCTAAATAAAAAAGAGGCTCTTCAAAATAGTGCTGGTGAAATTGTCTGAAGACTCAGCAGTGACCAGGACTCACCTAAATTTAAGAAGCTGCCCCAAATTTCAACTCACTTCAGGAATGCAAGGCATTTCCTAATAGCAAACAAATCCTCTGTACTACCTTCATTCCTGGATATTCTTGTTCATTGTAATAACACCTGTGAAGAAAAATATGTGTATTTACCTTTTAATCTACTAAGAGTCAACTTCATGTAAGAAAATTAATTCTGCCCAAGTAATTTTAAAACTGGAGGAGGAGGACTTAAAGTTATTTAAGGGGAGGTAAGTTTCCCTGCTTTTCCAAATCGTCTGGTTGGTTTTGGCGGGACAAACCCAGATGCAGACAGAAGAGAAAACTAAGAGGAAAAGAAGAAAAAGAAAAAAAAAAGATGAGAAAAGGAGAAAAATCTGTTACCCAGCGGCAGTTTTAGATCAGATGCCATTGAGGTTTCTTGTTTAGTTTATTTGAATTTTCCTGAGCGACTCGTCCTTGCCAAGAGGCAGCTCCCGCTCAGCACCTTCAACACCCCCCGTGGGTGCTTCCCGCGGGCGCACTGCAGAAAAGAGGAGCCCTTGGGCCCGGAGCCCAACCCTGAGGGGCCAGGAAGGCGAGCAGAGGAGAAAAGAGCCCCCCAGCCGTCCCACTGCCGGCGCTGGAGGTCCGAGCCGCCTCCAGGAGCCGCCTCCCCTCGGGCGGGACGGCTCCTGTCCCTCTGCCGCCATCCCTCCGCTTCCCGTGAGGGACGCCGCGCACCTCCGTCCCCTCAGCGCTCCGCGACACCGCGCTCCCGGGGCTTCCAGCTCCGCAGGGCTCCGCTGCCGACACAGCCCGCCCTGGGGAGAGCCGCCAAGCTCCGCCCGCCTGCTCCTCCTGGAAGGGGCCACCCCGAGCCGCCCGCTGGACCGGGAATTGCGGCGCCGAGCCCCTCAGGCCCAACATGGCCGCTGCCCCCTCACGGCGTGGGCACCATTTTGTGGTCGGAGGTCCCAGGTGATTTAGCGATTCCGTGCTCAAGGATGGAGATAAAAATCCTCTCACGGGGATAGGGAAGGGCCTGGATCATTTTCCATGTGATGTTTGGCCAGTAAGGTGGCACATTTTGGAGGGGTGACCGTGAGCTGACTGAAGGCAGAAGTCGGGGTGAGTGGACTTTCTCCCGCCAAAGAAAAGCCCAGAGCATCAAAAGCAAAAGATTCAAAGACGTCTTGTCCTAAATCCAGTTCAGTAATAAAAACGGGAATGTTTTTGTTTTTAAACCAGTCTCATCTGAGAGGACAAGTTTCTGTGTTCCCTGATGTTTTCAAGGTGAGGGAGAGGGTGCAGAGCCTAGAGGTGATTATTTTTCACTTCAGCAAAGGAAATGCCTGACTGTGCCATTTTGGATCTCGATTTCAAGAGCGAACACACAGGTGACCATAGGTTGTCCCTCGTTTCAGGTTTTTCAAAAGACCATCTTGATATAAATTTCCAGGAACAAAATGTATGAACTGGGCCCTAAACAAAATCCTCAACTGGAGAGATTAAGTCTGAGAAATCTCAAGAGACAGACAGGTATGTTGATTTATTTAAATATCTGACTAACATGAAAAACACATAACCGTTCCTCAAGGCTCCCACATCAATTTCATAAGAGAAAAAAAAAACATCCACCTTGTGCTGGAAGACAGACAAAAGGGGAAAAGTGGTTTTATGTGGACTGCTACAGAAAACGAAGAATTTACCAGATGAAGGCAGCTCTCCGGTCTCCATTCTCCTTGCTGCACTGGAATCCCTAGTGGAAAACAGCTGGAGGAAAGGACTTTTATTGCACCACCCAGAAGAAGCAGCAGCAAAAAGATTTTTCTTATCCACAGGACTAAGAGGCAAATGAGTGTTTAGGTAAATACACTACCCTACAATATCCCGAAGCTCTACGATATCCTCAAGCGAGATTTTAATCCTGCAACAGTCCCAGGTGTTAACAAAGCACGAAAACTCACCTGGGAGGGGGTGAGCACCTACCTCGGGCAGGTAGTGCTGGGCTTTGTTTCTCCGGGATTTTGGATAGAGCACTGAGGTTCTGCTCCTTACTGTGGGGCTGGGAAAGAAAGGAGGCACTCATCACCCTGCCTTCGCTCCTGGTTTTTCCGTGCTGGCAATCCCATTTCTCTGCGAGCTACCTGCTCCTCACTCCAGCTCCTCTGCCCGACTCGGTAGCCTTGGGAACAAGCTCCTCCCTTAGGAGCCGATCGTGCATGAGGGAGCGCCAATAAACGCCGCATCCAGGGTTTAATTTCTCCCCCAAGTGTCATTCAAAGCCTGGCTTCAGCGGGAAACTTGATCCCTTTTCCCCATCGGGATCTTGGCAATGTGCTTGTTTTGCAGAACACTGCTTGTCTTTACTGCAGGTGCCTTTTTCCTGGGAGTCCAGGTCCGGAGAACTCGGCAGCCCCCCGTGATTCTTGAGACAGAATTACTCTCTTAGGATCAAATTCCTGTGTACCTTTCCTCCTATTTGGGGATACCTCTGAAAAGGTATCAAGATGCAAATACAAACTGCTTGAGTTTAGAAGAATCCGTTCCTCACAGAGAGAGGACGGGGAGCTGTGCAGGGGGGATAGAGCTTCAGAGGAAGGGATTGGAATGATTTATGCCAGCAGAGACTGCTCAGATACCTGGGCCATAGCCACCAGCCACTGCAGAGTTGATTAAAGGCTCTGATAGTGGCTTGTTTAGTAATCATCTTACTTTGGGAGCATCAGAAGGTTGTGATATTGCACTGTGATGACTCTTTTTTGATTCTTGGTTCCTGATTCGAACTCTGTTTTCAACAGAGTGGTGATATCAGATAGATGAAAAGAAATCTATCTGATGCAGAGGGAAAACTTGCACTTCTGAGTTCAAATGTCCTGGATTCACATCCTTTAGTTGTGGCAGCACTTGTGCTCTCCTTACAGGGATGGATCCATTCCTCACCTTGGCTTGTTGCTTTTCAGTTTGCTTTGAGGGCCTGAGGGAGCCACAGCAGTTCTGTGCCAGAGGCAATGTTAAATGGAGAATCTCTTTCATGTTCTCTAAAGAAAATGCTTTCCTTTCAGACTTCAAAGATAGGTGCTTTTTCCAACACCAGAAGGATGTAGATTCACTGATTTCACAGGTTACTTCTCTTTCTCAGCTTTCTTCTTTCCTTTCACTCTTAGATCTCTGTTTTCCCCTTTCTCTGTCTGATTTTTCACATTTTTACCTCAGGCTTATCCAGACAAAAAAAAAAGCTCGCTCATTCTGTGGTTTGGAAGAAAGATGAACTCAGATCCAACTGGGAATCTGAGTGGAGGTTCCCCGTTTAGCCCTAGGAATATTTTCCTGGAAACACCTTTTGAACATCAGTTGATTATTGCAATCCCTTTGATACCATGCAGAGCCTCAACATGTTTTCCCTCCTGTTATTTCTTCTTTTAGATGCCAGACTGACATTTTCCAGAGCTAAGGAGGTGGATGTGTTACAGTCAGCTCCAACTGATTGGAGGTAAGTATAGGAAAGCCATATTTTTAAATTTATTTGTTCCTGATTTTTTTTTATATAATAAGCTTCCAGGGGAATTGCTGCCCCGAGAGAGAGTTATTAATTCCTGAAGGGGTTCCTGGGCTGATCCAGGAGAGCTGTGTCTTTTGACACTTGTGTTTTGTTCCATCCTGCTGCAGATTTAGGTGAATGGCTTCAGGACTCCTGGGGAGAGGAAGGAGCTGGGCCCACTGGTGCCTGAAGGATATCCACTATTTACATTTCCTGACACTCCTCAGCTTACACAGAGCCCTGTCTGGAAGGAAAAGAGAAGTTTTTCAGTGATAAAACCAGGGACCAAGGGAAAAGGAGCACTTCTTTTTCAGCCTTTTCATGCTTCCTCTATGGCCATCAGCAAATCACCTGTTGGGTCTCTGTGAAAGGTAGGAGGAGCCACATTATTTCACAAAACTTCTCTTTAAATACAAATTGTAAATCTCCTTCCTCTGAACTGGCAGGATAGAAGTAAGCAGATGTAGACTAAGCCTAGTGTTTAGTTCTCTTGCCAAAGCAGCAGTAACAAGTGTGTACAAAATGAGCTTGATTTCCTGTCTTTGATTAGGTCAGGCACTCTGAACACTCAGGACAGATCCTGCTTCATTTTTGAAAGGGGAAAGGATAGTAAATGCTTATTAACTAAGGAAATGTTAGCATGTAAATCGATCCGTTTAAACGGTGATAATTTTTGATTTCAGCAGATGGGGGCAGTGTTGCTCTGATGAACTTCATTTGTAAAAGAAACTTGGAATATTTGAAGGAATTTAGGAAAAGAGAGCAGTTGCCAGCTGCCTTGATTTGATGATAAATGCAGGGTTTGATTGAGACCTCTGAAAAGTAAAATCAGTGGTAATTTTTCCTGCTTTAGCAGTGTAGCCCTCGATGAGGGAAAGGGTTCTTGACATGACTGTTGCAAATTTATTTTCCCTTAAACTGAAGCTGTGCAAAACTTCAAATACAATGTTCTGTGTAAGACGGGGTATTTTCTGAGCCCGGGTCTCTTTTGGTTGCATCCCATCAAGGAGTATCTCAGCCCTGTCCTGAGAGGAACTCCTGTGTGGAATAAGAGCAGCCTGAGGAAATAGCACAGTATTTGGCAGCCGTTTTTGGGTGGTCGATCAGACCTTTTTCCTTAGCTGGTTGAGAGTCTCTGATACATGGAAGCACCTGGATGTGACCTTTTTAGAATTGGATTGAGCTTTTTCTTTTGGATCAGCTGACAAAACAGCAGATCCAGAGGTGGGAAGAGGAGGAAAAATCTGTGCTTGCAACAGTGACGAATTTGATGGAGTTTTTGGCAACAACGATGTTGGATTCAACACTTGAAATGAACCACAGTGCTGGAGGAGAAGTAAAATGGTCTCTCAGAAAGATGTTGATAACTTTTAATCATCAGATGCAGCAGGAGAGAAATACATCTCTCACTGGAAATCTGGTGTCTGCAGACGGGTGTGGTGACAGATGTTTTTATGGGAAATGGATAAAATGCAGAGGCTGCTGTGTCCTTACACAGCCTTAACCAGTCCTGCTGGCTACGGAGAGCAGGAGGCACGGCCCCGACAGAGCTCCTGGAGCCTTCGCCTGTCCCTGGAAGGGCTGTGCAGAGCTTGGAAATGAATTGCTCTTTGTGGTGCCTTGGAGTGAGGGTTTTTTACACTGAAACATTAGGAGTGTAAAACCTCAGAAATCTGATTTGAGTCAGGCTAAAGGGTGAGTTCTGGATAATAGCAATCCGTGAGGCTAATGAAAACTCAGCCCCTGGGAAGGAAGCTGAGGGGGCACAGTGCAATATAAGCAAGGATTGAGAAATCATCTGCCATGAAAAATAAAGAGAGGGGCTTCTTTTCTGTATTTGTCTCCGGCTGTTGGGAATGAGGCCTGGGACATGTGGGGCAAATAGAAGGCTCTGGGAACTTGTAACATCTTAAAGGGAATGGGGTGGCACGGACAAATGCAAGGATTCCTGGGTTTAGAGTCACAGCTCCACCGTTCATTAAGGTTTTGTTAACACAAGGCCCCAAGAGATTGCAAAACCCAAAGGAGAAATAATGCACATCCCATCCCCAAAAAACTGGGGGTGCCTTAGAAGCAGAGACGCTGCTGTGTGTTTCCTCAGCTCTGCCAACAGGAAGGGCAGTGGGCTCTGGTCTCCTCTCTCTGTCGTCTCGTTTGAGATCCAATTAAAAATCAGGGAAGGCTGTGCACACCTTCAGTGACACACATGCTGTGATATGTGTGAAGGGATGAGCCAAGTCCCTGAGTCTACGTGCGCATACGGAAGAGCAGATGCACCCACATCCACGTGTTCTACAGTAAGCAACTGCCTACATTAATGAAAGTATCCAGAGTTTTTTGGTTTATTTCTTATTCCCTTTTTTGGGGGAAGCATTGGCCTTTCCTGGTAATGTAAACAGGGAAAAGAAATATGTCCAGGGAAGCTGGTAAGCTCCGTGCAGAGGAAAAGCACTTTATGAGAGCAGAATTATTAGCAGTGCTCCACTGAGCTTATTTGGAACAGGTCCATTGTGTTTTCAGCAACTGGCAGTTTGGATTGTTACAATTCCTTGGCAAGGACAATAGAAAGATGGTGGTTTCCGGGGGCATAATAAAAGGGTGAGCCCCAGCTTTTGCACACTGCATTTTATAATTGCGTGCTTGATGTGCACAATTGGGCAGCGCTGCCTTCCTTGCCTTAATCCATCTCTCTCTCTCTCTCTCTCTGTGTCCCCCTCACTTCCTCACCCTCCCTCAGAGCAGCCGTAGCTGCTGCAGCTCTGGCAGCTCATCGGGGAGAGCACCGAAAATGAAAAGAGTTCAGCTATCGCCTTAACGTTTTTCCCAGAGGATTCATTTCACCTGCTTCTCCAGTTTTCCCAGTAGCTTTTTATTTTTCACTCTTTAATCCAATAAGTATGGAGTTATTGCACATTTTAAACCCTTCTAAAGGGTTTTAGGAATGGACTTGCTCTCTCCTCCTCCCCCA
>VWZN01000341.1:314957-386607 GCA_013396955.1 Regulus satrapa | reverse complement strand
TTTTTTTTTTTTTGACAAGTCAGAAAATTGTGAAGTAAGCGAACAGAGTAACTGAGAGCTGAGAGGGAGAAGACGCTTCCATTCTTTCAGTGCAGCGGGCTGAGGCAAAAAGGCCATTGTAATGGTAAATTGCATGCAGAAAGGAAGAAAAGACTGATAATCAATCACAAATGAAGCATTCGTTCGGATTTTGGCAATTTACTGGCCGGGGCTTTTAAATCCATAAACATTTTTTTTTTTAAAAAAAAAAAACCCCTTTTTTTTTTTTTTTTTTTTTGCCCCCATCTTTTAAAAACACAGTTTTGATTTTCTGAAGGCAGGAAGAGAAATCTTTACCAAACTCTCATGCCCAGGGACCAGGGAGAGCTGAGTGCTGAAACTAAAATCCTGCCGGAGAAGCGGCGCGCTGAAATGTTGACGGGGCTGCTTTGAACCCATCCCCTCGGACTCCGGCTCTGGAGCAGAACTTTCCACCTCAGCCTCTTCTCGTTGCTCGTGTTCAGGGATGACTTGTGAGGGGCTTCCGAGCACTCCGGTTTCCGAGCCGGTGGCTCTGTGACTGCCCGAGCGGGTTTTGTGTTTGCCTGAGTATGTGATTAGGATAGGTGAGGATGTTAGACAACATTAACGCCGGCATATCCCCTGCAGAGTGCACCATCACCCACAGGGGAAGGTACATCTACCTGGAGGCGCTGCTGCACGGAGGAGCTCCATGGGGCTTCACGCTGAAGGGCGGGCTGGAGCACGGAGAGCCATTAATCATCTCCAAGGTACTTTTCTCATTTTCTTTGCCACCCAAGCAAGGCGGGAGTGGTGCCCTAGCTCAGAGGGCAAGTTGTAGAAGTAACACTGAAATGTTGTAACTGACGTTGTATTTCCCTTGCGTTTTAAGTGTTAAACACCCGTTCAAATCAGCAGCTTTGCTCGGGAGCTGCTTATTTGAGAACCACGGGAGAGCTCTCAGCGTTGTTTAGCTATCCAAGCGCAGGTTTTGTCCCGCAGGAAATATTGTGGCTTGCAGAAATTGGCTGTGTTTATTTCACCGCTGTGAATGGGAGCGAGTAGGGAACTCTCATGAAGTGATCGCGTGTCATGAAATCATGATCAGCAATCCATCCCCACCACTCCAGAGGTAAAACAAAGTGAGTGCTTTCAGTCACACGGTGGAATGTCGGTGTAATTAGGAATGTGTGTGTGAAACAGTGCAGTAAATCCTTGCACCTGTTTGGTGAGTGTATCTATAGTGCTGTGCTAGTGGTTTGCTCACCCTACTTACTAAATATCTGTTATGTATGGCACACCTTCAAGATTTTTATTATTTAATGATTGGGTATTCTCAACCAGCAGCTAATGGCATAGCTCACAAGGATATTCTGATGGGGGAAAAATGGGAGAAGGAATTCCTGGTTCTCATCAGAACTGGTCTGTTACCCAGGTACCTCGAGATGCAGGTGCTGAAGACCATGGATTTTCAAAAGCATCACCTTAAATTTTTGAGTATCTAAAATATGTTTGACCTGTGGTCCTAAAACTTTCTGAAAATAGGATATAGGTAATTCTGAAATTTCACCTCTAATGGGTCCTGACCATATTTGTTTATAATAAATATTATAACAGTTTACAGTGTGTATGTCGAGCTACCAGTGCACGGAGGGATTTATGTCCAGTCTTACTCTCCTGCGAACTGGGATGTGTGTGGGGAATTTGATGGATCAGAACCAGCAGCAGAGAAAAGAAAATGCTGATACTCAGAATCAATGTTGTTCAAATGCTTTGCATTTTCAAATCCCATTGCAACTCCCTGTGCAAACACATTCACATGAAGACTGTCAGTCACTGAAATAAATTAGTTGTGATTACTACATTTACATGTTGAAAGTAAAAGAAGGGAGGCTCCCATGAAAGTCCTTTAATTATAAAGAGATTTTAGAAATTTCACACGATCATCTTCCTTGCAGGACCTTCTTGGAGGCAGTTTGGCACAGCCACAGACAAAAGTAGCCTCACTGAAATGGTGTTCTAATTTTTCTTTTATAAACACTTACTAACACAGGCTGTTCACTGTTCCTGACAGTGTTCTGCAGTTGTGAGGAAAGAGTTTCTTTTTGCTCTGACATTCTTCTGTGATGTAAAAATCAAACTTCCCCCCCCCCTTTTTTTTTTTTATTTTTTAATTTTGTTTTGTTTTAATTGGGGGCAGGGAGACAGAGAGGATGGGAGATGGCTCTGGCTGCTGAACATTAATTAATCTATGGGATTTGGTTTCCACAACAACCAGGCCCCTTAATGTCAAACATGCCTGGAGTGTGCATAGTGCCACTGGGAGCTGTATGACTTGTGCCTGCCTTTGCTGAAACAACACCGCAAAAATGTGCCGGGTTTTATTTTTGGTTGAGTTTTCCCTTTTTTTCTCCTTGTAGGACCTGCTTGGTTTGTGCTATCAGTGTCAGCATTTCAGTGTTTTGCTCATGCATGGGTGATGCAGAGCTGGAGAATGGGTGCATGTGAAAGCTCTGCTTTCTGGAATTCAGGCAGCTCCCATTTCCTGGTTTCCAGTTTCAACTGAGAAATTCCTCTGCTGCTCCAATTCACTATGTGCTCTTCAGAATTAATTGCATTTCAGTCATTTAGTTAATTCAGTGTTGCTCGCCTGAGTGTGCTGTGAAGTAATGAGGAACTGTGGGGAGATGATGAATTATGTTACAGGTTTCATTCTGTACAAGAGTGCTTGGAGAACCATAGAAAGTTTGAGGCTGAAAGGGACCATTAAAGATGCAGGCACTGGGAATGATCCAACAACAGTTTTAAATAGTGCTACATATAAACACCAGAAAATGTGGGCATCAGTTTTTAATTTCTGATTTTTCATAATTAAGAAGTTTTCCGTTTTGGCTCCCTGTTCTGTTGGCAAGCAATTATATTTATGTCTACTTACCTGTCAGCACTGACAGAGTGGTGTTCAATGGCCTTAGAGTAAATAAAAGTGGACATTTCAGCAAATATCTAAGCTGGTGCCCACGACAGCTTGCACCATGACTTAAAGCAACACTGAAGTATTGTTATGGACCAGTAGAGAGATATCAGATCTGTGTGAATACAGGAGCTCCTTCGAGCCCCCAGAGTCCTGATGTGTCTCAGCTTCAGACCAAAGGAAGTTCAAAACCAAGAGGACGGAGTTTACAAAAGGTCCACATGCACAAAAGCTGGTTCTCACAGCCCGGGGCAGCCCTTGGGAACGACACGTTTCTCCACCAGTAACATGCCAAGAATTTACCCAAAAGTGAGGGGAGCAACAATTAGGAGTGCAAAAAGCAGTCCTGTATTCTCAGCTGGTAGAAATGTAGAGACCCAGCTACCAGAGCTTTAGTATGTTTTCAGTCTATCTTTTTGGTATTGCCTGCCAAATAAGCACAAGTTATTTTCTGCCTTTGAGTCAGATTCCCTTTGCTGTACAGACCCATTGCTGCTCTTTGTGCAGCAGGACAGGATGATTTGGAGGGGAGGAGGTGGCTGAGTGCACACATGGGCACAGCTGGGCAGAATTCCAGTTAAAACCAGTGGTAAAGCTTTGCTGACTCAGCACATCGTGCAACCCAGCCCAACTCAGGCAGTCAGCGACGTTGGGTGTGCAGCTAACGGGACTTTGCTGTAGTTAAAGCACACAGATTCTTTCTGCTAATTCTGCTCTCTTTTTTTTCTCCCTGTGGAAAGGCAGCCCTACACTGAAACAGTTAAAACAGTTTGGTGGCAGCTGATTCAAACTCCTCCAGGCAGGTCTATCCCTCACTTATTTTGCTGGAGGTGGGAGCAGACCATAAATTTATTACATCTGACTCACATTTTTCCCTGAGAAGTAGCCTCAGAATAAAGCTTTGTGGTATCCTCCCAGCATCTGTTTTTGTTGTACCAGCAGGAAAGGAATGGAAGGATGGCAAAAGGTAGCCAGTTGCATGTTCCTGTTCTGCTGCACCTCAGGGAAATGTCCAAAACTCTGTATATAAAGGAGCACCAGAATGTCCCTGGGTAGCAGTGGGACAGTGCCCCAAAAGAGGCAAATTAATACAGTGTATTTTCCCTTTTTTATTGATTCTGTGGTATGAAACATGTTGTCAAATAGTCCTTCGGCAAGAATGTTCTCAAGTTTTTAATTAATTTGCTTTTTAAAAAAAACCAGGACAGATACTCGTTTTGTTTTTGTGTTTTAACATATTTGTGCTTAAAAAGTAACTCAGTGTTCTCAATTGTGGCACTAAGACTTCAAAATTAGTAGAAGTCAGGTTCCCTGAAGTGACCTCCACTCCTCTGTTTTCAGACCTTGGGTCTTACAGTTGAATTTCTGTTTTTTTATTATCCTGTTTAGTAATATAGAACCCTGTAATTTTGGCCTGATTTGGGGAGATTTGCTTACAGTGGAAATTTCATTAAACAAATTTAATTAAACAACATTTCTTCATCTGGAAATAGAACTTAAATGACAAATGCCAAAGTGATTGCAGGTGATACCAAGTGTTTAATTAGAATCCAGTATTCTTTGGCCTCAAAATCATGATAATACCCAGAAGTAAACCCAGATTTCAATTTCCAAATTACTTTTTTGGCTCACCCTTAGCTGCAAGATCAAAAATACAAAAATGAAAGCCCTGACTGTTATAGGCAGTAAAGGCAAACTGGTAACTGAAGGTTTCATTCCCTCTCAATTTTCTCTAAGAATTTTTAACCTAAGATCATTAATGTTAATCGGTCTTAACCATTTTGGAGCCAGGAGAGGTATTTCTGTGGTGTGTTTCTCCTCTCTGCACCAACCTTTGGAACAATTCTGGCTGTTGTAGGCTTCTGAAATGCCCTTTTATTTTGAGCTCCGTGTTGACGATATTAACAAAGGAGTTGTTTCTCTTGCCCGGGAATTAAAGCATCCAAAGCGTTTTTCCCTCCGATCGCGGCTGTGTGGGAACACTTCTCACATGCTGTGCTGGAGTTCACGGGTTCCCTTCACTCAAAAGGTCGGGTTGTTTGCAGGGACCTCATGCCAAAGGCATGACACAAACTCTGAGGTTTACCTCTCAGCGGGGATGTAGGAAGCAATAAAAGTTTAATAATAATGAGAACGGTTTGGGACAGAGCCTGAGAAGTAATCTGGAATTCTCGTAAGGTGTTTAAAACTTGTCTGGAGTCTGATGTGAACTCTGCTGCAATGAACAGCAGTCAGTTCACCGGGCTCCCCTGCCTGTGCTGCTTCTCTGGTGCTTTTGCTCAGAGAGCTCATAGAGCACTTAATGCCGTGCAGTGAGAATCGTTCTCGAGAAACAAAACTCCGAAGGGCATTGTGTACCCAGCTGCTCCACAGGCACTTATCCCTGTCTCTGATCCAGCACTGGGAATCAGTGTTCTCCCAGTACCAGGAGCTTGCAGCCTTCCCTGCTGAAATGCCCAGAGTCCCCATAAACAAAACAAAATTATCTTATGCACTGACAGGCAGAGTTTCTTTGCTGCTGTTCCCATCTCCCTTGGTGTGACAAGTGGCAGTTTTGGAACTGCTGTCCCTTTTGTAGGGCTGCAGGCACAAAACCCATGGCCCCGTGCTCGCGTTAGGGAGGCTTCTCTGAAGCTGGCAGAGTCATCAGAGACTTGTTAGCCTGGGCATTAGGACATGAAACTGAGCCAGAGGCACAGTGACATCTTCTGTGATTTTTAAAAGAAATTATTTAATTTTTTTCTTTGAACATTTCTACTCTTGTTCCTGTCTATATGGAGTTTATTTTCCTCCTTGCTGCTGAAGAATAGCTTGGGGGCTGTGTTGTTAATGTTTAAAAAACCTCACCCCTTCTCACCCTTTCTCTTCCAATATTCTGTAGGTGGGCTGGAGACGGTGAGGGGTTCATGGTGCAAAATCACCTGCCAGCACATGCCACCCTGGTCAGTGCCCAAGGAGATGTGTGATCCCAGGTGTCAGGGAAATGCGGATGCTGCAGGCTGGCAGCTGCTGCTGTCCTTGAGGGAGCAGGAGGCAGCTCCTCACCGCTCCTCCTGCTTTCCCAGGGCTCCCATTAGGGTCTCTCTAAAGACTGCTGATGCCAGCACAAGGGACAGGATCCCTACCTTTTCTTAAAGCCAGAGAGTTGCTGCATGAAAAGGCTTCTATTGTCAGCCCTTCCATTAGGCTGCCGAGCGTTCTGCAGCACAAAAAGACTTCTGTTCGCTTCCACAGCACTGAATTAGCAACCACAGGCAAACCCGGTGCCTGACGTGAGCGGGGCCTGGTGGGCACAGCTGCTGCTCAGCAGGGTCAGGGGCAGCTTTCAGGCTGCTGAGGGGGCAGTGCCAGCTGTGCTGTGATGCATCACAGGGAGCCTGGCTACAGGGAATACTTTGCTTGCATCTGTGACGAGCTGTGAATCCCAAGGGGCACAGACAACTCTGTTATGAACGTGCCTGTGGAAAGAAATGATAAAAAAAAAGAATTTCTCTGTGTTGAGAAGGGGTGGGGATGGCATCTGCCAGGTGTTGGTGTCCAGTTGACCAGTCCATGCTTTAGAGTTTCCTCCTTTGCAGAGGTCAGCCCAAGCTCTGAAGTTTTGGCCTAAATCCCCAGAGGCAGCTGCTCTGAAAGATCAGGTCTTCACCCCTCACTGCTGCCGCAGGAGTTGTGGAGTGTCATGTCCTTCAAAGTCAGAGAAAGGTATAAGAAATATTTTCTTCTCAGGACAGAGAGGAGTTGTGTGTGATTAAACCTAACATGTAATCCTTAGGGTCAAGAAATGAAGCCTTCATAAATCCTGTCCTGGCTTTAGCTTACATGAAAGATTAGACAGAAAAATGCCACATATTCTTGTTCCCTTGGCTGCAGCAGATACAGCCAGAGGTTTAAAAACTCATCCTAAAATGAGACCCAGGAAATGCACTCTTTAACTCAGTGTTTCTACACAATAGATGTTTGCTTGTGAAAGGGTCTATTACTTTTAACCTTTCCCACAGTTCTTGGGAGCCCAAGGCATAGGAAGAAAACCCATCACTGATAATAGAGCTGGAGCTGAGCTAATCTCATCTCAAATTTCATTGGTGTTCATCTTCAGGAACTTTTGAAGAAGCTCAAAATTGTACAGCATGAATCCAGCATAGGTCTGGATTCATGGGGAGTCTTCTACCAGAGACAGGATCCCAGGGAACACCTGGAGCTGTGTCAGGAGAAGTTTGGCTGAATATTAGGAAAAGGTTCTTCACCCAGAGGGTGGTCAGGCACTGAACAGGCTCCCCAGGGCAGTGGTCATGGAGCCCAAGCCTGCCAGAGCACGAGGAGTGCTTGGAAAATGCTCTCAGGCACAGGGTGGGATTCTCAGAGTGGTCTTGTGCAGAGCTGGAGTTGACGATCCTTATGGATCCCTTCCAATTCAGGATATTCTCTGATCTAGTCAGAATTGGGAGGGATCTTTGAAAGTGAAAACGAGGTGAGCTGTAATTTGCTTTCCAACAAACACTGGTAGTCAAAGGAGCAATGTCCAGAGGCCTTTAAGAACAGACTGCTAAGGCAGAAAATTTCTGTAAGTCATTTGTGTACTTCCAAAGCCTCGAGTGAATCAGCAGCTGAGAGAGCATCCAAGGCAGTGCCAGGAAGCCCTGAAAGATGCTGGCACCCATCAGTACCAACTGAGTACACCTGAGAAGTGGAAAAAAAACTTTCCAAATGTTTGTTTAAAGTAAGAGAAAGTTTGTGTCCACTCATTCACGCAGCTGAACTGGAAACAGAGCTCCCGTCTTCCTGATTTTAGCCAGCCACTGCCTAAACCATAAAAATACCCCAACAAATAAATGATTCCAGGTTTCTTGATCAACTGAAACCAGGAAAAGAACAACAGGAGCAGAACAAGAGCAGCTTATCCAGGACACAGCTTGTTAACATCCTAACTGGTATTCAAGCATAATATTAATTTTTCACACTTGCATTAAAAAATTCCACCAAAAAAAAATCAAACCCCAGTGAAGAATGATTCCTGCTGATAAGAAAATCACTGTGCTTAAAATCATTAATAGAATAGGCTGTGGGATATATTTCAAAGCACGGGGTGAGAAATAAGCTCCCAAATCCCATTAAGAAATAACAGGATTTATGTGCATTCCTCCCATATATTAACTTTCCCCTCTGGAAACGTCTTGTGCTGAGCCGGTGCCATTTTCCAGGCAGGTGCAGCGTTTTGCAGTTCCCACAGACCCAGCAGATAATCTGCCATCCTGAAAGCCATTTCCCTTTCTCTGTCAAGAAAGGGGATTTTCCGAGGCCCCGTGTGGGCGAGGAGTTTGGCTGCCGAGTGCCGTGGCTGGGCGCTGCAGCGGGGTCCAGCCACACGTTCTGCAGTGATGCCGTCAGCCAGCCCGACCATCCAGCAGACACCGGGCTCTAACAGCCACTGCCGGAACAAGGCAGAGTTTTCTAAAACACCACATGCAAAGGTACCCGTTGTGAGCTGAAATCTTCGGGGAATTGGTTTGTAGGATCAGCAGGATCTGAAAATTTCCCAGTATCTGTGGAGAACTATTGACCCCCTGAGAAGGAGCGTTCACTGGTAGCCATACAGAAGTTTTTGCCTTGGTTTTCTCTTGAGCTTGTGAGCAGTATTTATTTTCTCTATCGTGGCAGTGGGATAAAGCTGAAAGCTACAACCCCTTTAATGCTATTTATGAGTCTAAGAAAGAAATCTGCTCCCAGGTGGTCGAAATTTATAGTCTGATAGAGTCATGAGATGTTAAGTATAAAACCCCAAGTGTGGGGATGGGTGGAGAGTGAAGCAGGAGTGAGTCTGCAAATGCAGCAGGGAGTTTACTATCTCATACAAGAATGATGTTGCTTGAGATTTAGGCATCATTTAATACTGGATGTTAAGATGTTTACAATGGCACATAGTTGCTGGAATAATCGTGCCCTTGAAAACTTGCAGTAGTGCCGGATCTATTATTGCTTTCTTTAAATTTTTTTTCTGTTAAAATATCTGTTCATTAAAGGAATGCTGCATTTAGAAAAGTGGATTGGTCCCCAGTGTCAGACCTCATGTTTTCTTACATTGATTGATGACCAGTCTTGCCAGTGGACTGAGATAGACCCACATTTCTCAAATGCAGTCTCATAGAAACTGGGAAATGAGCTGATGGAATCCAGACCAAAGATCTGGCTGTTTTCCAGGGGCGAGTACATGGCAAGACACATTCCCAGTTTCAAGAGTGGAGCTTGAAATGGAGAAAGAAATGTGAAACATTTGGACAGCGAGGGGTGGGGTCGTGGGGGGAATCTTCATTTTCTCAATGGTTCCTCTTCCCTCCCTCCTTCCCTGCTCCATTTGGTGTTTGCTTAAAAGCAGTTGCCAGTGTTTGTTGAATAGTGTCAGCACAGAAGGGATGCAGCCGCTGACCTGACTAAAAGGCAACAGCAAAAGGTTAGCAGAATTAGTCTTGTACTGCAGACTTGTATTAATAGTTGTATTGTGGGGTTGTTGGCACAAACTCTGCAATTAAATAAGTTGTTGGCACTCTTCCCTAGGTTAAATTACTATGGCTGTTCCCCTTGCTTGCAAGTCAATGAATACAACACTTTTGGGGAGGCAAGTTCAAACGTTTCTGTTCTTTGGGGATTCTGCACATTTTTGGTCTCAAGCTAAGAGGTTTCTGCTGGCTTTCCAAGCAGACCTCTGTTGTTGTTCTGTCCCTGCAAACAGCCTGTGCAAACTAATGCTGGAATAACCAAGCAGGAAAGGAGGTGGGTGAGGGAAAGACACCACAAAAGACTGATGGAGAAACAAATGCCTTTAAAAGAGGTCCTCGCTTTCTCTCCTGCCCAGATCCACAGATGTTTCTAAGCACTGGGCTATTGTTGGAGAGGATTAATTTTCCATCACAGCTTCATCAGGGGCAACTTACCCTTTTTGCTAGGCCAAAAGCACAGCCACAGACACGGGAGGAGAGGAACTCCCTGCTTCTCCTTGCCTGTAAACGGAGAGCAGCTCCTTTTTCCAGCCCGAGGCCCTCTTCCTGCTCCTGCTTTACTTCCGTGGCCCAAGTGTCCCCACACTCCTCTGTGCCATTCTGCAGGGACCACTCTCAGCAATACACAGTTGGAAAAACTTTTGGATTTCCAATTAATCAACAGTTCCTTCTGTTTTGGGAGCAGAAGTTCTTGCGCTTCTTTCTGAGTCTGCCTCTAAGGTAGCCAAGCAGCACCTGTGTCCTCACCTGTTCACTAAGGGGTACATCCAAAAATCGCTCTTCCCTCCATGCAGTCCAGTCCTTTGGGGTAGCAACCTGTAAAATTCATGCACGAAAACTGCAGGTGCTTCAGTCTTTCTTTTCCTGTGTCCAGTGTGGAAAGGCAGCAAGGCCGTGAGGAGACTGTGCTCGGTACAGTCTGGTCTGAGAAACCTGTACAGAGAACATCCAAGATTTCTAAGAAACTGGTGCCATGCAAAAAAATGTCTGGGCACAACCTTCATCTGTTCTTTCCTTAAGACCAGCTGTTATTTAACCAAGCCTTGGACATTAATTATGAGCTGCTGTTCGAGGTTTCCCTGCCCACCAGGGACATGGGCTTTTTCTGGTTTATATCAAAGTTTGGGGGAGATTGATGGAGGGTGAGCCATGGACACACCAACAGAAGTGGGAGGTTTGGAGGAAAGAGTAGGAAGAAACAAAAGTAAGTGCACTTGAGTGACTCAGTGTCTCTACAGTGTCTTGTTATTTATCTCATCAGCTGCTGGAACAAAAGGTTCCTCTGCTGGTTGGAGCTGAAGAGAACCAGGGTGAGCATCTATTGTTCTGTAGGTTTTATTCTTTTCAGGTTGGGATCCTGTCAGCTCTCATTAGCTTAAAGGTTGGACTGTGTCACCCCTTGGATGGGAGACTTTGCAAGGCGAAGAGAAATGACACGAAGTGGCTCAGTCAGTGCTGAATCACTGACCCCTGGGGACTCGTGGGGAGAGGGTGTGACAGCACTGCCCTAGGAGACCTTCTGCTTTGGTGATGAGTTATTTATTATAGAAGCTCAGGCCATGGCATATTGTACTAGGGAAAAAATGTGATGCCACAAGCTAAATTCTGGTCGGGATAAATCACATGCCAGCAGCAGCATTATCATCTTGATTTTCCTGAGTCGCATTAAGCCCTCTTTGTAATTCACTGGGGGTTGTAGTCTGCCCCTGTACTTTTGGTGACCAGTTGTAGACCAAGCACAATCCTCAGTCAAATGTCTTTGGTTTGTCGCTGACTCTGCAGCGCTGCAGAGTGACTCTGCTTCTCTTTAGGGTAATTTGAAAATGGGGGTGGTATCCTGCCGTTTCCAATAAGAGCATTATCTTCCATTGTGCCTGTGGCCGTGGCATTCCTCAGTGACTGGAAGGGAGCAAATCAATCCAGTGGTAATGGAGCTGAGCTGGCTCCCTGAATCCCTGTGAGATGCCACTGGCCAGCTTAACCAGCAATACCTAGAAATCTTCAAGGTGAGTTTATTGTGCCAGAGGATGGCTTTAAAATACTACCTATCAAGGTGGTTCCATTACCTCTGTACCTGCTGAAAGTTGGGAATGTGGGAGCTAGGCAAGGAAGCCAAAGTTAGAAAAACACCTTTCTGCATAGGAGAGATGAGAGACTGGGACTTTCCAATCTCTGTAGCTACCACCAAAAATTCCCTAGCAAAAACCAAAACAAAACAAAACAAACTAAAAAATAAAAAAAATCCAGATGGATAAAAGGAGAGTGTGGTTGTCTCATAGCCGCTCAACAGGCAACCCTGAGATCCCTCTGGCAAGAGCAACTGAAGCTGAATTTGTCATTGTTTGGCTTGTGTCACCCAGCTGGTCGGGTCAGAGAGCTTCTCTGACCTGAGTCTGTGAGTGATGGACAGGTCTGTAGCGGGCATTATCACAACATAATCACAGGGAGTGAAAGGAAAACCCTGTGTGCCTTTCTTAACGTCTTCTCTCCCTGTTCTCCAAATCTTTAGGATAATACATCTTTTCTTATTTTGCTCTGAATCCGTTAATGCTTCTGTTGTGTAATAAGGTTTTCACAGCAAAATATGGCCTGGAGAGTAGTAAATGGAATTCTTACAGGGATCCCCAAAGATCTGCAAAGATTCTATTGCACTGCTGAAGGAATCATTAATCATGGTCAGAAATATTTCCTGCTGGGTTGTAGTGTGCTTTCTGATTTCCTCTGTCCCTCAGGCACGAGTGGAAATTGCATCTGATAAGAAGGTGTGGGGGGTTTTTTTGCTGGTTTAAATTAGCTGAATTGGTTTTGGAATAGAACAGAGGGTCTGTAACTTCTTAGTGGTATTACTGCTCTTGCCAAAACTAACAGCAGCCAGGAAGAAAAATGCTGGAAACCCAAAGACCCTGGTCAGGAGGAGAACAGAGGAGGAATTTTGTCGGCCTGGGGCTTATGAGATTCCTTTTCTCTTTCTGTATATCTGGATATGTGTGTGTTGCTGGCTTGGGGGCAGTGTAGGAGGAGATGTGCATTGGAAGGAGGCAATGTCAGGAGCTTGGTTGTTCACTTGAATTTACAGTTTTTATTTACTCACAGCATATTGACCATGGCATGAATAATACTTTTTAATACATGGAAAGCTTAAAGAACATAGAATTATGTCATATTCTTGGTTTGGTGGCCTGTATAAAAAGACTAGTTCCTGTGGATCTTGCAAATCATGGCAAGATGGAAAGAATTGAAAAAAATGAGGGATTTGTGCTGAACTGACAAGTTTTGTTTGACCCTGTATAATAAATGCAGGTGAACTTTTAAATGAAAATGATCACCAATACCAACCCTGAAGTATTCTGCTTCAAAAATGTCAAAGTTAAAAGTTTCAACCCTTTAATGTTATTTCTTCTTCAATGCCTTTTAGGGATCAACATCCCTTACTGCATTTAACCTGCAGCCTTGTTGTTGCCACTGGAATCGCTATGGCTAAATAAGGATACCCCACTCTTGTCTTTTAAACTAAAGCTCTGCTTGAATGTGGAGTAATTTAGCTCTTATCCCACCTATGAATGCCATTCCTTATTATCTTTGGGGCTTATTTTGACCTTTTGTCTTCTGGTGAAATGGAGCTGAACCTTGCCAGAATCCCCCTTTAAGACCTTTTCTTAATAGTACAAGGGATATTTTAAGCTCCTAGGAAAACTTAGGTAGTGAGGCAGAATTTTCATAAAGGAATGGATGTGGTGATATCATTGAATATTATTCCTGTTCATGTCATATTTCTGATGGAGAAAGATATTTTGCTTTCTTTATTACTGTTGGTAACCGAAGCTGAGTGAAAAATGGATTTTCAGGTCACTGGATGTTAAAAAAATATTTGTACTTGTTTCAGATGGTTTGATTCAATAACTTTTTTTGTTTTGACAAGTCCCAGAGATAGCTTCAACTACTAAAATCAAATCAAATAATGAGACACTGATTTAAATTGAAAAATTGTAACTTTTTGTTTTTAAAATAGCGATCTTCAGGCTGTTTTCTTTTTAATGAATATCTTATCAGAATCAGTGTGTGTTGGGAAGTGTTTTCACTGTTAACATGACACCAGTTGGATTTCACCACCTACGTCACTTGGGCATTAGAAAAGTTGTTGAGCAGTCTTTAAAGCAAAGGAGATGAGAATTGGATTTGCAGGAACATTCAGTGCCCAGGGAGGTTTCCCTGGTCCTTATTTGAACACTCATAAAAAAAAATCTGGCTTTCTCACTCAGGTTCCCTGTCGGGAACTGCTCTTCTTTATTCACACCCAGAGCTCTCACCTGTGATACCTTTCCACCCAGAGGGGATACTGTGGCCCTTTGCCCGTGAATGCTGCAGTGCAGAGAGGCAGGGAAAGACATCCTGGGATGACCATCATGGCCAGGTCTGTCGGGGGGACTGGAGCTGCCTCTGCCTGAGCTAAAAAGCTCCGCTCTAAGCAGGAGCCTGTGCAGAGCTGGGTAAGGCCAGGAAGGAGGCACTGTGTGCTCAGCACCTGTGCTTAACCTCCACCCACACACGGCCCTGGCTGCCCAAACCTTGTTATTTCAACTATTCTAAGTAACTTGTGAGATTTGTCTCTCAGTCTAGGGACAGCACTAATCCGGGCAAAGAGGTTTTGGTATTGTAAGGCCTTGTCAGTGGAGCAACTTGTGAGGGTGAAGCAGCTTTTCTTAAAGCTGGTGTATGCACACCGATCCGGTACTGGTGTGTGGTGTGAGCCACTGGCTTCGTGCATCCTGGAAGTGTCTAATGCTGGGCTGGGCAGGGCTTGGAGGAACCTGGGATAGTGGAAGGTGTCCCTGCCCATGGCAGGGGGGTGAAACTACACGGTCTTTATGGTCCTTTCCAACCCAAACCATCAGTGATTCTCTGATATATACACCCCTGTGGGCTCCATTTGCATGGGTGCCATAGGTTTGGGTTACAGTGACCCAGGCATCCAAATGTACCTGTAGCTTGCCTCACCTTGCTGGACTTCCCTGGCCTGGTGGAGCATGCTGTGGAGATGGGAGCTACCTGTGTGCCCAGCAGAACCCTCGAGCAGCAGTGTCAGCTGGAAGGTCAGAGACTCGGCGTTTGTGCCCAGCCTCGTTCTCCGTTCAGCCTTGCTCTGGCTGCAATTCCAGCTCACGGGAGGCCCTCAGGAGCTGCCTCGCTGCCCTGGCTGAGGAGCCGCGGTGGCTCTGCCCCGCCCGGGCCAGCCCCGGGGTGAGCTGAGGACAGCTGCTGCACGCTGAGGGCGCTGGCTCCGCACAGCCTCACGCGTCCCCTGCCCACGGCACATGGGAACAGGCGGGAGAGCCTTTCAGGGAGCCTGGGATGGGTGCACGGGTATGCTAATGAGGCCCAGAGGCGCTGCCAGCCAGGCCTCTCCGAGGGCACTTTGCACTTGAGTGCACCAAGAATGCACCAGCTATTCAGTGGTAATAAGTTTTTATAAGCACACGTTTCTGACCATGTCAAATTTTGTACCCATTCAGCTGCTAAAATCCATGGAATTTGACACTGGGGAAACAATCACTTGTACAAAGGGGAACTCGCGCTGCTTCCCAGCTAGAGCCTGAGTAGTTGATTGGCTTTTCTAACACAATATCACACATTTATTCCTTAAGCAAGATTAAAACTTTAGAAGAAGAAAGATTAGTCAGCAAGATTAGAATAGAAAACATTCTTAGAGAGTTATATTTTCCATAAAGAGTCGTCTGCTCTCCTCAAGTGCAAAAGTAAAAGGACTTTTTTTCTTACACGGTTTTGGATAGCAAAGGTCTGCAAACACACAAATGGAACCGAGTTCATTCTCAGCTCAGAAATCACATTATTTTCTTTAATATTACCTGTGTGGGTAAAGTAAAGCACGCTCAAGGGTGTGATTAAGATGAACAAACAGGAACAAGTAGCGTTCCTAGAGGTCTCGATGTCCCAAATACCCAGACAACAGCAGCAGATGCTGCTGTGCCCAAGGGGTTTTCTCACTGAAATGAGGGGAATGCGATATCTTCTCCATTACAAACAAATCACTGGTGGGAGAGACACAGTAAGCATCAAGGAGTGACAGCCATCACCACTGCACTAGCAACATGGTGTCCTCCTTGTTAAAGATAAAGAAGGCCCTTAGGTCTCTGCCTTCCTGGATGAAGTGGTGAAGTACAGGAGATGAAATCGTATTTCCCACACTGCTGGTCTGATATCAGTTTACCACAATAACTGCTCTCTGGAAAAATAAACATTAGCTCAGCAGAAGGCAAACTGCAAAACACAAAGAGATGGAATATTAAGGAAATGGTGAGCAGTCACTTGAGCTTGCACAGGGGCACTTAACTTTGTCACCCCAAAGGCTCCAGCGAGGTGAGAGGAGTTCCTGGGACTCATTAACCACAGGCCCATTGTTCATTAGAGGCTTTTGCTGTGGGGTGATCGATACTTCAAAACCTGTGTGGGAACTAATGGGAGATTAGGAGCAAATAATAAAAGTGAAACCAGCTTACAGGCCTGATCCTTTCTGTGCTGTGGCTTTGGGCAGTTTAATTCCTGGGCAGTGAGGAAAGCAGCGTGGTTCAAGAGAAGGGGCCCTGCAGCAGGAGCAAGGAGCTGCTGCTTACAATCCAGTCCTACCTCGGGCCCTCTTTTACCTAATTTTGTTTTGGGGCCTTTGGAGGTCTTCCTGCTGACACACAGGAGATGCAAGACAAGAGCAGACACATAACACAGTCTTAGTTGTAGGTGATGTGCCATAAGAATAAGATGGACATAAAGGAATTTTTGGGGTGTTGCACAGCAAGAGCTTTGGAGAAGTAGCCTTGAGTGCCTCTGTGAGGGGTGTGATGGGTGGGCATCTGCTCTTGAAATTGTCCTGTGGTAAACCTGGAAAGAGTGAGCGAGGTGTCAGCAGTGTTTCTTCTGCTGCGCCCTGACGTAACTGAATCAGGATTTGGTTTAAGGGTGATGGAGAAACAGAGACATGACAGCAAAGCCATCCAAGGACAGCCCTTGGGAGCTGGCCAATATCCCAAATCTGTGCTATGGCATCAAAGAACAACATTTTTTATCTGGGCTGCTTCTCTCCCAGCAGCAGGGGAAGTAACCTCTCTTACCCTGCTACTCCTTTGCTTCACTCCTCCCCTGCTTTTTCAGGAGTGCAGTGCCTGAGCTATGAAGAGGGGACCTTTCATAGGACAGAGTGGCCAGGCCTTAGGAAATAAATTATGATGGCCTTTTTTCTTTGAGTTCTGAAGAAAAACTTGTATGATGCTGAAGAGCCGTGGGACCTCCTTCTTAGTCCTGGTTCAGTATTGCCTTCTCCATCATTGCCAAGAAAGCCCCCTGGTTCATCAAAATCACCAGATATAGCACATGGAGCAATGATTTCCAGAGGCCACTGCTTTAGCTGATGTAAATAAACATATTTGTCATACTGGAACAGCACCAGGATCTCGGTTGAGAAATTGCCCAGTGTTTTTCTTTCACTGGAGTGAATAATGTGTCCCTGAGGTACAAAAGGAATTACTTAGGCATATTGCTCTGTCACAAGGAAAAGACTCAGGAATTCAGGTAGGCAGGGTTAGGCATAAAACTCAGGCACAGTGTTCAGCATCTTGGAACAGAATTTCACATACTGCCTCAGCAGGATGTTCAGTCTCTAAACTGATCCTTTGAAGAGGGGGAGACAGGGGAAAAAATGAAGAAAAACTTTAAAAACGCATCAGGTTATTCAGTCCTTGTGCTGCCCCAATAGCGAGCCACACAGGTTTTGTTCAGAGTGCACTCCTTCCTCAGGAAATCATGAGGAACTTCTCATCATCCTCCCAAAAGAGAAAGAAGAAATACCTGCTGGCCGACATCTGCTTCAACATCAGCCACTTCCATGTGTGCTTGTGAGACGGGAAGGGATCACGGACGAGTCTGATTAAACAGCAGGGTGGAAACTTGCAGCGTTGGGAAAATGGTTTCAAAACTGAAAGTTTCTCAAACTCCACTATGGATGTGCTTCCACGACAGGAAAATCTGTGTAATGAAGGGTATTAGACAGGAGTATTTTGGGGACCTTGGCTCTGTATTTCATGGCTTTTGTTCCCTGCACGCAGTGAACTGTCCCGCATTTAGCGAATCGTGTGCCCAGCTTCTAAACCTTCTGCTGAGGTAATGGAGCTAGACAATGCCAGACCACTAGGTATTACAACTTGGTCCGTGTTTTTGGACTGGTAAAGGAAATGTTAACTGCTTTAATGCATTTTCCTATTACGTTATGTTATCTGCTTGCATTTATTTATTCATTGTCAATCAAATAGTCCAATTCTGGTTTCAAAAACAATATTTTAAAATCTGCAGAGAATTGTATTGACGTGTCATACTTTGGTACTTAACTCCAAACAGATTTAATCTCCGTGCATTTTGGGACCTGGGCTTTTATACATTGATTTCTTCTCTGTAATTCCTGAATTAAATAAGATTTTATGGGACTATGAGTTACAAGCAGACACCTAAACATACTGTGAGCATGTCAGCGAAAGCCCTTGTTTGAAGCAGTAGTTTTAAAACCAAACCATAGGGCTGCAGTTTTGCTAGTATTTTACTTTTTTTATTGGACTAGGAAGGAGCCGTATTTGGAGTTGCACTAAACCTGCAGGTTCTCTGGCTGTGTTTCAGTCTGCCTTCCAGTCAAACTGGCATTTGTCTCCCAGTTCCAGAAGTGTTACTGTGATGATGATGTGTGAAATGGAAACAAGACAATTAGCGTTTCAGACACGCCAAGCTGGCGCTGGAACCAACTTACTTGAACTTCGAGGGAATAAATCTGAGTGGAGCCCATTCAGGGTAAACAGCAGTCTCAAAAGAGCAGCACGCCTTTATTTTCTGATCACGGTGGGTTAACGACTGCTTGTTAGTCCCAAGGTGTTCTCTCCTTCCCCACATCCATTCCTTTGGAAAAAGGAATGGGGTTTGCCCTTATTACTCAGATTAAGAGCTTTGACCATGAAGTGATGAAGCAGGTGCTGTGAGCTCTTACAGCTTCGTTGGCAAAAGTGCTCAGGGACTGTGGGCACAGAAATGGATGATAAGAGCCTTTTCATTTATTAATCACTTTAATTCACGTCTAAAACTCGGCCAGCTGAAAAATAACCAGCTCTGGAGAATGGGCATGTAGAGTGCAACAGGGTCAGCTCATAGCTCAGTCATGACATCCATGTTTTATTACTTGTACTTTGGGAGGCTGTGCCAGGATTGATGACTCTGCACAATGCTGAGGAAGTGTTCATTATATGTGGAAGTTTATTAGATTAACTGACTAGGAGACATTTTTGTGGAGATCTTCGCTGGGATGCTGCCAATCCCAGGTTTTAAATGGAATATTAAGTGTTTTCAGTTTAGCAAACAAAAATATATTATCAGTAGCTGGATGCTGAAGGGAAAAGGTTAAACTGATGGTGAGATTTTTATTTTAATTTTTTTTTCCCCAAAAAACCAAAAGTTTCAGATTGGTTTATGTAGGAATTAATTACTCATGAGCCTGTGTTACCATGCTGGATGTTCACACATTGAACGCATTTTTAGCTGTATTCTAGAAGTCTTCCAAGACCTACATCCCTGTAGTCCATGGAGGCGGAGGTGGCAATAGATCCCTTGGGTAAATGCGATAGCTGGTGCTGGGAAGTTTGTAAACTCCCACAGCCTTGGAGGAGGAGAACGTTCACGGTTACAGACACTCATCAGCCACGTACAGCTGTCCTTGCACCAGGGTTACCCTTGCTGCTACTTGGAGTGGAGGGAGAAGGAGAGGATTTAAAACATTTTCGTTCATTAAAGTATGACAAAAGACCTTATTCTGCCCAGGCATGCAGCCCACAAAGCTGTTTAGGGCCTGAAAGAATCGATTGAGGCGATCCAGCGGCAGCAGGACAAAAGACCTCGGGCAGTGTAATTAGCTAAGTACTGCATGCTGCTCCTTCAGTCCCCTCTGAGTTAATCAGTCGGGACAGGGAAGGCTGAGTGGAAAACATCACTGAGATCATGCACTGGCTGCAGTCACCTGGGCTCCTCTGAAAGCCACGGCTGCCTTCTGGGGCTTTTCTATTTTATCAGTGATTGAAACCAGCTTCCCCACAGATGGGCATCCAGACTTTGCAGTTCTTGTGACAATAGCATTGAGAGAGGAGGGAGATTCCATCCATGCCTGCACTGAATACTGTTTAGCACTGAAGACAAACACCAGCACAGAGTTGCATCTGCAATTTAATAATGATCTCTAGGATCCAACAGGTCCAGTCAAGAGGCCACCACGATCACTGTGCTGTTTTCATCCTTGGTATTTTGGCTTTCCATGAAATGAAGGCGTTAATCCTGACCTCAGTAAGGGCCAGAGTGCAGGACAGAGTCAAACTGCTCAGGCTTTGTTCAAATCTGGGGGTCTGTCCTGTCAGCAAAATGGAGATTCAACTAAAAGAGTCAGCCGGCTCTGCTCCTAATTCAGCTTGAGGAACAGATGCTGGGATTTTACTGGAACTGGTGCTCTGCACAGCTTTTCAAAGGGCCAGCATTGTACATTTTTAATTATTATGTTGGCAAGGGTGAGAGCAAACAGCAGCAGTTCAATATTAGTGTTCTGTAAAGTCTCTGCTGGGACAGCTGGAAACTCACACTTGCAGCCTTAAGGTTTGTTGTCCCATTTTCCAGTGGTTTGGTTCTTCTTGTGCCAGGCCCTTTGAACATGAGCTGGTCTTCAAAGCTCATCCAAGTTTTTCACAAGTTCAGCACAATTTGCTTTGATATGGACAAGGCAGTGCTTGCTTTTCACCAACTCACATAAAGACACTTCCTCAGAGAGAAACGGTATCTTTAAAAATTTGGAAGCCTGAAGGAAGGGTTGCTGCTTGGCCATCTGTAGCCATAGCAAAGGAAATATCCATTCAAAGCCCTCTTGATTTTTTTCCCCTGAAAAATCCTTCTGTGTTGCGATAAGGAGTGACACAGAGACCCCAGGCAGATGCAAAGGAGTGCCCTTTATTGCAAAAACCAGACCTTTAAAAGCAGCTAGCTGGTTATCAGTTTACATAGTTTTAAAGCACAACAAGCCCAAGCCAACCAACCACCATACACCACGACTGTGGCCATGTGGCAGTCACGCAGCACATCTCTCACATCTCTCTATTCCAACTAAGTCCCTCTCCCATAAGTTCCCTTCTACTTAGCCTAAGTAAGGCCAGAGCCATGGTACAAGGCCTTCCCTTCACAAAGCTTAACCTATGGGAAACACTTCTGTATTTCCATGGAATGGAAAAGGCATACACTGAATTTAGCAATGCCTGGTCAAGTCCCTGGAAGGGTATTAATTAAACTCATTCCAAACAGAGCAGCGTCTGCCGCAGTATTTCTGCTTTGAGGTTTTCAGTGTACTTTTTGTTCTTTCCTCTTGGAACTTTTACGCAATCTTCAAGTTTTCTGCAGCTTGTTTATCTCAAAGGTGTTGTTGCAAAATTGTTTGCCTGAAAGGACACTGACATCATTCACAGGATCTATTTTTAAATTCTGCTAAGATTCCTCAGGTGAGAATGTTATCCCAGAGAACTGTACATCCCAGGGATGCTGCAGAGCGACGTGGAGCTGAAACAATTGACCACGTTCACTGAAGTGGTGGGGAGACCATAGGGAAACAGTGTAGTTACCTTCACTGGAATTTGGCCAGCTTCCCAGCTACCACTAATGCCTCTGCTCTTACAAGAATGTCCTGGGATTTTCATTAATGTATAATTCAGCTTATAAAAACATGTGCCTGCTGCCTTATCCCCTGGAGCTACGGCAATTTAAAAAATGCTGTTTGGCCTCTGTGTAGTGACTGGCTTTAGCAGGCACATTCCCTTCCTTTCTAGTTATTCCTGCTCCTCTCCTTCCTCCTCCCACCCTGGGATGCAAGGGTAAAGCTTCCAGTGCATTGTGTGTACAGCATGAAGCAGGAATATGAATTTTCAATGCTTAAGGCTGAAGCTAAGGAAACAGAAAAGGCTTTTTGGATACGAAGGGCTCCTTGTACCCGGCTTCATCGTCACCACATGTCTGTAACAATACCAGGAATAACTCCAGAACCTGGCAGAACATGCAAGCAGAGAGGAGGCCCGTGAGCCAAATGGCCTTCTCATGATGCAGGAGTTAGGGCTCATTTTGTGTCAGATACAAAACTGGAGCGTGGAATCTTTGTAATCCAATTCTTTCCTGACACTGAGAGCCCTTTGCTTCCGAGAGCCAAACGCATCATTTCACATCGCCCTCGTTAGTGGGAATCTCAGAGCTGTTTGTCCTCTCAGTTTATTTTCAGTGACATTTTTGGAAACAGAAGGGCAGCAAAAAACAAAAACCAAAAAAAAACCCAAAAAAACAAAAGGAGAGATCTGTGAGAAACCAGGAAATGGGACCAAGTGGAGGAGAAGGCAGGAAGGGAATGCATGTGTTCAATTTGTGTTCGCAATGCCTCTGAGGGTTTGTCCCCAGCACAATATGGTAAAACAACAGTTTGAAACCCTTCCTCTAGAAAGGCATTTACATGATGCGAGATATAAATCTAAAGCACGCAGGAAGGAGGAAGGCAGCGGGCAAGGTGCCTGGTGTTTTTACAGGTCTGTTTACCTCATCCATCTCCGTGGCACCTGACAGCTCTGGAAACTTGGACCTGCCTCAACCTGAACTGCAGCTGAATTCATCTGTGTGTCTACTGCAGCTAAAAATATGTTGGTCAAAAAGTGTTTGGCTTGGTAAATGAATAAGCTTGGAAATGCAGGTATAAATTCCCCTCCCTAAAATGTCTGGGTATTTTGGACAGAAATGTCTGCACAGTTCCAAGTGGGATGTGGCTACTTCAGAGGATTCTGGCAGAGACGGGGGGAATAGGTGTGACAGTGAGATGGCTTTAGGGAGCACCTGTCCCTGTCACCCATATCTGAAGGGATTCTTTTAAAGGCAGAAAAGAACAAATGTATTTTTTCTCACACCCTGGCAGTTTTTGCACAATTATGTCCATATCTGCTGTATAAAATTACCAAGGAAGTTCCTGGAATGCTATGAGATGCCTTGTTAATCACTAGCTAAGCCTGCTCTCAGCATCTTAGTTTCCAAATTGCTCCATCATTCTCTTGAGCTGGTGAAAAACTCTTCCATGCAGGTTAAAGACATTTTTACTGACATATGCACAGGGAATTTCAGGGACTTTTAGGCAGTAATTAAAGAATTGACACAGAGCACAAACAAAATTAATTCAGTGCTTATTAATATGAATGTTAAATAAGGTGCTTTTAGAACAAACTCATAGGGAATGTGCTCTAAGCCACAAGATGAACGATGCTATCAGGAAAAAGAGACCTCAGAGATCATGTCTGGCAGAGTGGGAAGCATTGAAGGATATCAGCCAGACAAACTGAAAGGTTCAGGACCCCTTTTCTCTCTTTTTGTATGTAGACAGAGGACTGCAGCATTTTCTGATGAGCCTGCCTGGCTTTTCAGAATTTAAATTGAGGAATAAGGTATATACCACTTCTTAAGCAGTTTATTCTTGCTTTCCCACACAATAAAATTTATTCAAGTTCAAAAGCCTTTGAACCTTTAAGACATTTTCTGTGGCTTAAGTGCAGCACTGCTCTATTTCCACAGCACCACCAATAACTGAAACATTATTTCCACCGAAAAACGAGTTCCACGGAGCAGCAGTGTCCCCTGAACGCGGAGCAGCCGCGGGGTGGCAGCCGAGGACAGGGATCGTGGCTGCGGGGCCGAGGCGGCCAGAGCTGGGTCTCTCCCTCACAGCGATATCCTACGTGTTGCTCCATCTCTCTCCTGCTCTCAGGAAGACCGGGAAGCACTTCGAGACATCCACACGGCCAGAGCAAGAACAGGCGCTTCAGTTCCCGTGCTATTTTCCATTTGGATAGCCTGCTACGCAGAAATGGCCGTTTTATAAAGCTGGGTGCTGCACTTGGATTTGTGGAGCTGAC
Organism: Regulus satrapa; assembly: GCA_013396955.1. Classification (NCBI taxonomy): domain Eukaryota; kingdom Metazoa; phylum Chordata; class Aves; order Passeriformes; family Regulidae; genus Regulus; species Regulus satrapa. The sequence continues at coordinate 363,142 of VWZN01000341.1, read as the reverse complement.
CATAGCTGAACACCTCAGAGGACGAGTCCTCCTTGGAGACAAAAGAAACTGGGAAGAAGGTGACAGAGAGGAGGGGTGACAAGCTGATCTGTAGGCAAGGAAAAGGAATCTCCCGGGCTGTGAGTCTGGCATCTTTCATGGGCACTAAATTCACTTGAGAAGACTTTCTAATAATTACAGAAGGCTGGGGGAATAAAGAAAGGGTTTGCCAAGAGTGATGTGATGACAATGGCTTGGAGCGTGAAATTCCTCTTTTGTGCCGGCGTCGTCGCTCTGAGCCGCGCGCTGCTGCCGTCCATTCTCTGCTGCGAGGCTCTGGCTGTGGCATTGTGCAGGGTGTGTGACCTGGCACCGAGTCAAGATGCTGGGCTGAGCCAGCCCAGCTCCTTCTGGAGACTCTGTTATCTCTTCCTGCTCATTCCTAGGGATGCCAGCGGTACTCTCCTGCCCTCTCCATCCAGAGGACACCTCTCTGAATGTTGAACTGAGTTTTGTTTGCTGTTGGCTGCTCTAAGCTTTGATCTTCAAAGAGTGACTAAAAATTTTGGTGTCTGATTCTCATTAAAATGAGAGAGAAGTTCATACCTAAATCCCATTCAGCAGCTATTGAATCCTGGCAAGAGCTCCAGTCGGTTCATCAAGCACAGCTCTGCTGCATCATCTGTTTTTATTTCCTCTCAGATACAGACTGTTTAGTGGTTAATGGTGTGTATTACTGGGCTTAGGGAGGAAGAAGAGCATGATAAAGAAGGGCAACAGATGAAAAGGGAAATGATAGCATCATGAGGGAGTGTACAACCGCAGCAAACAGAGGAGAATTAAAGCTGTGGAGACAAGTGGGAAACCAGAAATAATGATGAAAGGACATCCAAGAGCATTTCCCTATGTTGTAGGAAAGGGAACATTGCTGTGAGAGAAAATGCCCCAGTGCTGGGGATGTGGAATTTTAAAGCTGAGGAGTCTGGTTTGGCCTCAGTGCAGCGTGACCTCAGTCAGAGCAGGGAGTGCAGCTCCAGAACCGCTCTGTGATGCTTTCTGTGACCCTGGAAAAGTTACATAAACATGGCTCCTGCTTTTATTCTAATTTAGGAACAGTACTTCCTGCTGTCTCCCCATGGTGTTGAAAGGTCAAATTAGCTAATGGAAGGGAAGTTCTTGAGGATGATTACTGCTGTTTTCATTACTATCATTATTGCTATTTATAATAGGTATAATGGAAGTATTAATATTGGGGAAGGGAAATAAGGGAAAGAGAAGTGGCAAACATCAAAAGCAGTAACTGGCCATGCTGGGGCCAAGGATCTGTCTACAGGAAAGATAACTACTACCTGTTCCAGCAGCCAGAAAATCCCAGAGCTTTAGATTCACCTAATTTATAGAATTACCTGATTGCAGGGTGGATTTTCTTGACATTTCTGCTTTGAATTCATGTGAGCGATATGCCAAGGCGGGAAGTTCACTGCCTAATATTGTGATGAAAAAAAACAACCCTTGACAACTGTTCTTTGAGAGCTGCTGATTGTCTCCTTTGTCCTCCAAACTAATCCCAGGTGTGCACGTCTCAGCCATATTTTCTTACCTGGGAATATTTTCCAGTTACCCCAAAATGAGACAATCCCAAGAAAGTCTCCTGGCAGTTGGTCACTCGTCAAGCCTCAGGGGGTTACAGCAATATAGGTCATAAAAGCAACTGTAAAAAAAGTAGTACAAAAGTCTGGGAAAACTTGTTAAACATCCTGTAGAGAAGGGCACGTTGCCATTTGCACCTTGATTTTAGAACAGCCAGGAGATTAAAGCAGTGACTGATTTTCCTTCTATGGCTGTTCCTGTGACGCTAGGGTCGGCTTTCCCAAACCTTGAAAAGCTGTCCTTGGAGCAGGGAACAAATACAATTTTGCAGACACATCTCCAATCGGTCTGCTCTCCTAGAGGGGAAAGGGTGGCCAGAGGGAGGGGACAGAAGGTACAGGAGGTCGTGCAGTGCACAGCAAAAGAATCTGCTCACGGCAAAGAGTAACGACCTGTTCCTGTACTGATCCATTTGCACTCGGTGCCAAAAGGGGCATTTTTGAGGTGGGCCAGTTCTTGCACCTTTAACCTTTTTGGGAGCGCACGGCAGTCCGTAGCATCCCACAGCTGGAGGGATACAGGGCAATCACCTCTTTGGGGCCGTTTGGAGACGCTGTGTGTGCTTTGTACAAGTGCTTGTGGGAAGGATTAGGGAACAGCTAATGCCACTGACTGTATATTCTAAGACTTGTAGCGTTCAGGCAGTCCATGAACAGCACCTTACCTCGGTTTTAGTAATTACAGCTGCTTCCACAGGCCCATCTCCATTTTTGAGGGATGTGTGGCACTGAGTGAGAGACACCGAGTGCCATGGACTCCATAGCTGTGAGGCAATGCTCTCTCCTATGCTGGGTGGCCACAAGTTTGATGGCTTCTTGCTCAGGCTGTAAAGGGCTCACTGTCAAAATGTTATAGAAACTGGGTTTTTAATTAGAGAAACCTTTTGAGAAATGTGAGGAAGGATGTAAGGTTGGGGGCAGAACCTGGAGAAGCTGGGTGAAAAAAAAAGAATCCTTGGGTGTGTTTGGGGCAGAGCAGAAGATCTTTCCAGCAGACTCTTTGGCAAACAGCTATTTTTAACTCTCCCTTTGCAAAGCAAATATTAACTCTCAGCCATGTGCAGCCACTGGCTTTGTGTGCTCTGGAGAGGGGCGAGCTGTATCAGCTATAACAGAGGAACAGGGAATGAGTTCTTGCAGCCCCTTGAGCTGATATCGGCCAATAATCGCCACAGACCAAACAGGATCAAGTTAACGTACTCCAGGCCCCAGTATTTGTGTCACCTGGTGCTGTACCCTCTGTGGCATGCTTGGAATGGATTGTTTGCAAAAACCAAACAGTGAGCAGAGAAGTAAGGCTCTCTGATTCCTAGGAGCATGGGCAGGGTGTGTTCTGCAGGCTGGGATTGGAGCTGGAAGCAGGAAGCAGAGGAAGAAGAGGGCAAAGTGATCCCTCAAAGGGCAAGCACTGCACTGCACCTGCACTGGCACGGCTGTCCTGTAGCTGACCCGGGTGCACCTCAGTCTCTCCTTGCCTTGCCTGGTTGCTGCAGGCTGTTAGCAAAGGAGGGAAAGGCAGGATGAGGCATTGGTGATGGATTTGTGCTGGCTGAGAACCAGCTGGCTTTGCCCTGTCCTGCAGCTGCTCTTCTCCCTGCCCGGAAGCTCAGTCCATATGTTGCCAGTGTGTAGCTGAGAGCGGATTTTGGTGCTGCCTCTCTCCTTGCTCATCACAGCTTTTCCATCTGTTTTCCATCCCTCTGTTTGTCAAACCTGCCCGTTGATCCCGGAGGGCTTGGGGCAGGAATTGACCGTGATGAGGTGTTCGTACCAAGCCTCTGAAAGTGGGACCTGATATGGCTCGAGGTGTTACCCACAGCAAACACAGATTAGTTCCTTGTCTTGTATATATGAAGAGGGGTGGAGAAAATTTATTGTTAGTTTTGCCTCTTGTTACAGGAAAGATCCCGGACACTTCTTGAAGGCCTGAATCAAAGCTGCATCACAGGCCCATCTTTCTTTGTGCATTAGTTGAAAGAAGACTTGATTTCCCCTGCCCCTTCCTCTTTCAAATGTAGACATCTCTGTGGGAGCCTAACAGTTTTGTGCTTAAGAAGGTGGAAAATTATCTTAAGAGCTAAGCCTTCTTTCCTCCACTGGCTTAGGAATTTAGAGTCACCAAGAGGAGTCAGACGCAAACTCATCCAGGCATGTCTCCTTATCTCTTGGAGCCCAAGCCAGCAATCTGTTTTCCATTCACTTCTTGCCACTTTTTGCTGAGGGGCTGGCTGCTGAGATTAACCTTGCTCGCAGGACAGGAAACAATTACACAGGAAATGGAAAGGTGTGGAAGTGTTGGAGCCTGCAGGAATGACCTTGAATCCTCGCCGCTTGTCAGTAACTTGCATCCCTCCTGCACGGTTCCCACTGGCGTATCTGCAGCTGGATTGCAGCTTTGGTGCCCACAGGCACTGTACCACCTGTACACTTGCACTCACATCCCTGATGTTACTTAACATCCAGCTGAGTGTGAAAAAAACACCTTCTTTTGCCTGTGTTAAAGAACAGGTTTACTTTAAGGTATTGGAAAGGTTTCAGAGCACTGCTAACCCTTCAAAACTGTGGACTTTAACTTGTTCAAGTTCAGCCTTCTCAAGATGAAGTCAATTTCAATATGAACCTTGTATGTTTACCTGGAATAAATTAGTCTGCACACTACTTGCTTTGTACTTGGGAGCAGAAATGTTATTGTAGAACAATGCAGAACACTATGAGAAAAAATACAAGCAAATTTCCTTGCTTAGTTGCAGCATAAAACAATAACTATTTAGAAAGTCTTTCCACTGGAAAGAATGGAAATGGTTCCACAAAAATATTTGAAAACAAGAGGTCTAAAGCAGAGAACATTTTTGTGTAATGCTGCTGCTGGGAAAGTCAGGGAGTCCTTGCATCAGAGAAAGCTCCCTCTTTCTATTCCTTCATGAGGCAAAATTTCTTCCTCTTTCACCCTTGTCGGTTCCTATAAAATCTTTTTCAGCAGCTCAGGAATTCTGAACAGCCACCTCCAGCAGTTCATATGTAATACATCTCTTCCCATCGCTGTAACGCCTGACATGAAAAGGGCAGTTGTTTGCCACTGCAATTGCTGCTGCCCTGCTAGGCTGGCTTGTTTTTTCCAGGGCATCTCCAGGTGTCCCCCAGGAATTGTCCTAACCTGCTGCGTGGTTCTGCTCTCACCTGTACAACTGCAGACAGCTTTGATTGCTCCTTTTTTTTGGGTTTTTTTTGTTGAGAAACTTGGGCAAATAAGTTTGCAGCTTAGGAATCACATGTACCATTTGTAAAAAGGACTCAAAGATGGAATAATCCATCTTAAGAGCTGCAGAGAATTTGTTGTTACAAAAGCTCCTAGAAGAAAGGGAAGAGAGGGATAAATAAAGGAAACTTCTTTAAAATAATCAGGAAAGGCTTCTCAGTTAGCCAGTGTTCTCCAAACCTACAGTAACCATAGTGAGCCAAACAAAAGGCAATAGTAGGAAGTCTTATGTATCCTTGGTGATCTGCTTAAGCAACTTCTTGCTTTTACAGTAAGCCAAAAAAAGGGGGAACACATGGGTTTGAAGTCTCCTGCAGGATCTATTGAGTGACAAGAAGCCTCCTCTAATGCAAGAAAATGGTCTGGAATGTTCATGCAAAGCAGGACCAGGGGTGGCTTTTGGGATTTTCAGCAAAGGGCAATGAGCATGGAAGGCTTTAATGCAGAAAGACAACGGCAGGAGTGGAGTTTGTGTCAGCCTGAGGAGATTCTGGAGGCCTTTGGAAGTGGGTGTATTTTAGGAGAGGCCAGCTTGCCATGGAGCTCCTTGTCCTCTCCCTCCAAAAGAACCTGACAGAATTGTCTAGATGGGTTTGTGGTAAACAGGGAAAAGAAAGAGGCACGTGGGACATGCTGGGATCACGGAAGTTTGATGGGATTTCACAAGAAGTAGGAACCATCCTGTTGATGGGTGGTGGGACACCCTCTGGAAGGGGAGACTTGGCTGTTGAGTGTTTCTAATTGGCACAGACGCTCCCCAGGGCCAGGGCCTGGGAGCTAGGGGTTTGCAGAGACATCTGGAGTAAGAGCCGAGCTCTGGATCATCACCACCCACAGAGCGCTCACACGTTAATTTGACAGGACAGAGCAAGGCAGAACAATTGTGTCCATTTCCAGGTGGGAAACTGAGGCGTAGAAAACAAGAGTCTTGATGCCGTTGACATGTTTTGCTGTACAGATGCTCCTTCTGATTTCAAGAAGGGGTTGCCTGGCACTCTGGCACTGTTCCTGGCAGTGCCTGGGCTCTGTTCACAACACCTGGAGTAAAACCAGCCGTTGAATCCAGCCCCAAAGGTTCAAAGCCAAAGTGATTTTCAGCCATTCCTCCCCACTTGCCAGAGTCACCTCTCACAACTTGGCTGGGCAGAGCAGTTAGCCTGATTCAGCCAAAAGGAAAAAACCAGCAGTCCCTGGCTGGCTCCCACTTGGATCTTCCTGCTCCTGGTGGATGAGTGACAATCATTACACCCACAAGGTTTGCTGGTGCATTTCACCTTGTTTTTCTCAGCTTAAATAAACCATAAGAGGTCTTGCTGGCTATTGACTGATATGGCTCTAGATCCTGTCGCTTATGGCCATCCCATTTCTGCCACCAGCGATTATTGAGGGTGATTTCAGCGATGCTGTGGCTGCTCCACTCGCACACTGAAAACAACAGACTGCGTTGCTGGCTGTGCCCTGGCTGCGATCCACTGGGATTTGGAGTGGAAAAGCCACCTTTGCATTTCCAGGAAATGGGATCACTCGGGCTCTGGTGCCCAGGGTGAGTCAGGCTGTTCAGAGCAGGGAACCACGGGCAGAAGTGGCCCCCACCCGGTGTTCACTGGCTGCCGTGGCCTGCGTGGTGTGCACACATCTCCCATCCTCGGCTCTGTGCCTCCAGCACGTCCCATCCTGGATTCTGCACACCCTGGTGCAGTGAAGCAGGTGTTCATTTAAACAGGCTACCTGCACGTTGAGGTCTGTTTGCTTTGTTGGTAATTGTTACACTGTGATAGAGCTTTGTGTTTATAGTGCAGCTTGTTTTGTTTGAATCGCTCAATCCTTCCCATGAAATATCACCACTCCTTAAACACAAATATTTTCAGGGGGCATACAAAGAGGAAGAATGGACATGGAGCATCTGAGCTTTGCTTTGGGAGACAAGGCCTTGTTTCTGGACTTTTGATGGAACCTTATATGTCATTTTGTGTTTTTTGCTTCTCTGAGTAATAGGACCAGGTCACAGGCCTGTTGTGAATGTTTTCTTCTAGAAACTTTCAGGAATTTGTATCCAGGTAACCCCAGCTGGGTAGATGACCAATGAGAATGCTATCAGGTTAGAAATAAATGAGAGGACTGTGTCAACAATAAAATATAAATCCATATTTTCCATTTAAATTCTCTCCAAGTGGTTGGATGCTGCCATAAAAAACTTCCAAAGGCAGAATGTGGGTCTGGTTTTAGGTCTTGCTTATGAACAGTTTAAGTTCACAGGAGCAAAGCAATTAACTTTCAGCCTCTGGAGTAACTTGCAGGTGACTCTACTCATGTTAAACTTTCCTTACAGGCATCCTTTACTCTGGTACTGTGGTTGGCTGCTTGGCCTTGCAGGCTGCAGTTTGAGCCTTTGGCATAGGGATAAGCTGGAATGCATCAGGATTTGAAGAAAGATTTCTTTCAGAACAGTTAATACCCTTATCAGCATTATCAGAAGTATTGCAGGGTTTAGTCTTCCCTGAAAGTGTTTGATTTCACATTATTTATAAAGGTGAATATGGAAGAATCTGTTTATTTTCACTGAAAAAGGAGAAAAAGAAAGGTCTAGCCCATGTAGTTGTAAAGAGAACCTTACAACAGTGTTCCTGTGAAGTGAAAAACCTCAACTGTATAATTACAGTTGGAATTGTTAGATGATAAAGCACAGATCACGATTCTGTTGATTTTTTTAAGGTTAGGTTCATCCAGGCACAAGTTAACACAAATGCTTCCGATGAGTATTGCAGCCTTTGAAGTAGCTACAAAAGCAATTTTTCCAAGCAGGACTTTTCTCTAATATACGTGCTGTAGCATAAAGCAAAAACAAACACAAAATCCCTTCTGTTGACTATATCACGAGTCAATCTAACCCCTTCTACCCCACTATTGTATTTCATTGAAATTATATCCACCTGTTCTGCTTTATAGCAGCAATAAAGTGCAGCAATACTGCATTTTTCGTTTGTTATTTATTTATTTATACTGGCAGCAAGGGCTAATATTTCATCTCTCACCCTTCCTGGTAATTGTGATACAAAGCTCTCTATGGGAAGGCTCATTCCTGTGGTTTTATCCATTCTTAACAAGAAAAGAAAAAACTCATTCATCAGTGGAATGACTTCCTGGTAAGCTGAATTGTTGCAATGGAGGAATGACAATGATTTTTACCTCCCTTTGTGGAGGGTTTGGAGAATTTCTTGGCTGATGTTTGGGGAAGTCAGATTTTACATTTGAGAAGGTACCTGGGCTGGAATTCCTTGGTTTAGAAGAACAGATCGGCTTTGCCTGTGAGAATTCACTATTCAACAGGGAAACTAATGCCCTGGTAAAAACCCGGGCAGTGTGTCTGCATGTGCTGAGTTACATGTCTGGGGCACGGCTCAATTACACACTGCTTGGCATGACTTGAAATAAAAGCAACTTCCAGAAGTATGCATGCAATTTCACTGCTCTGAAAATCCCACCCCTGCAAAGAGCTGCCCTTCCTGCCCGAATCCGAGGCAGAATCCAATCCAGACATATCTTTTAGTCGCAGCAGGATGGCTGGGAAGGTGCCTGAAGGAAGCAGTTGTACTTCTGCTGTGCCCAGGAGTGTGGGTTAACACAGGTCACAGTCTCTGTTGAGCAGGGACTGCTGGGTGCTTTGAATAGCAGATTTTGTGCTGGCGAGTTTTGCAGTCAAAGTAATTATCAGTTGAACTTGGAGCAGGTGGCACTCCCAAATCTCCTGGAACTCAGGATTTGCAGTGCCTAACCTGGCCCTCTGCTATGCTAGTGTATGCCTTTGCAGAGAGAATCCATTAGTGCACAAGGCTGCAATTCAGAGATCCTGGGCCAGATTTTCTCGACCTCTGCCTTGTCACTGCCTTCTTTCCAGACTTGGTGTATTTCTGCTGGCACACGGATGAGGAGTCACTATGCCGTGTACACAGCGGGCCGTACAGAGCAGAGGGAATTCTCTAGGACTCTGCTTCTAGCCTTGCCACTTCATAGCTGGGAGCAGACCGCCCGCTTTCTTATCAAATTCAAATTAAAATTATCATTCTTATACTTTCTTGATACCCCTAGCTGAAAAACCCTACAGAGCTGCTGCGCTTCATTAGCTACCCACACCCGAGTGCTCCTGCTTTGCTGCTAGCCAGTAAGAAAGAAGCTGTTGGTCATCAGGCATCTGTATCCTGAAGGGGAGCTTGAACAAAAAAATCACATCCAAGCTCTTCTAATGCTGGCTTTGCCCTTGGGCTGATGCCTGGGTGCTCTTATCAAGAAGTGTTCCGTGGCTGTATTGCTGGTGTTTACTGCTTCCAAATACCAACGACTTTTCAGGCTTGTTCTAAACAGTGCTTCTTGGCAGAACTCACCTGGCTGCTGCTTCCAAGCTCCCTTCTCTATGAAATGTCGGGGTGGCAAGCACAGACCTTCGAGTGAGCTGGCTGGCAAAGGGAGACCAGTTTTTTTAAAATCCAAGAGCAGAGTTTGGGGCTGGTAGATTCAATTCTTTCAACAGAAACACACACACAGCTCTGTAGGTGAAACCCAAACCATGTCAGGCACGGCTCACCTTCTCCCCTCTCTCCTGTGCAGATTGAAGAGGGAGGGAAGGCAGATTCCCTGCCTTCCAAGCTGCAGGCTGGTGATGAAGTGGTGAACATCAACGAGGTGGAGCTGAGCAGCTCCAGGAGAGAGGCCATCTCCCTGGTGAAAGGCTCCTACAAGAAGCTGAAGCTCGTCGTCCGCAGGTAGGCAAGAGCCACAATCATTCCCTGCCTTCCTCCTGCCCCACAGGCCTCCCAGCCATGCCCCTCACTCGCCCAGCTGTAGCCCTATGATCTTAGCACAAGCCTTGTTTTGAGCACACAGGCACGAGCCCGAGGGCAAGTGCTTGTTCTTTTCAGCCCATACTTCTGGGACTCCTTTGTCACTGATACGTGCAAACACGTGAAACACCCAGTTCTCTTGCACTGCTCCCCTGCTACACGACACTCCAGGATCCCTGCTCAGTGATGTACAACTGTCCCATCTTCCTCCCAAGGGCTCGGGGCTCCCTCCCAAAGGGTGACTGTTCTGTACATAGCTCTCGCCTCATTTGCTGCATGTTGGCACTGTTGCTGTGGCAGCAAAAAAGGTTTCCACTGGAGCTGTTTGGCGTTCTGCAGGTGAGCGATAAGAGAATTTTGAATCAGAGATGTTTGGGTCTGGAATCTGTGTTGTTTGGTTTTTTCAAACCTTAATAGAAATGCTACTTCTTGTGTCTTTTGCTGTGGCCATGTCCAGTTTCTTTCTGTGCCGGTTAAGTGATAGCTGGTATCACTTTATGGAGTGCTCTGTCCTCAATCTCCACACTTAGCCAAAAAGGAACCTGGGTAAAGATCTGCACAGCTGGGGAGCTGTCATTAGTAAACAAAAGCTGTCATTTTGGGTCATTAAACTGGAGCGACCGAGTAACATCTGAGTGGTGATGCCTGAGCTGGGCAGGTATGACCAGCTCAGACACCGTCCTGCTCTCTCGCCTCTACTCTGTGCTTTTGCTGACCCTATTTGGTTGTTTAACTAAAACATCTTTAGGCAACCTTACAGCAAATTCTGAATATTCCTATACAGAACTGTTACGTGGTTTATGCACCCATTGGGAGAGGATTTGCAAAATGAGTTTGTTGCAATTTGAGTGTTTTCCAAAAAGATGTGCTTTTTACTTTAAGCCTATGTAGATTGTAATCCAACTGTACTGACTGAACAAAATGTTTAATTAAATTTAATTTAGCAAAAGTGTGGAAACAAAACCTGTTTGCTTTGTAATGCAGTAGTTTCTCTGCATTTTTTATATTCCCAAGACCTTTCCACCTTTTATTTTCCCTCTTTAAAAAGTATGCAAGGGATTTTGATGTTTTTCTGGTTTGGATTACTATAGTGAACATGATGAAAATTTGGTAGGAGTCTTTCATGGCTTCATTCATCACCACCAGAAGGATCAAGCACATTAACTTTTAGAGGTATTACATTCACATACCATCCCCTTGCCAAGGCACTTTGAATCCTTTGTTCACGTTTAAAGCTCAGTGATAATCCATAAATTTAGAACTGGAAAATTGCAATTAAGAGCTCAGAGTCCAGCTTTCAGGTAATTTGACCCAGTTCCACCTGACCCTGCAGTGCTGGCATGAAAGCAACAAAAACCAGAAAATGTTTTCCTGACTGCTCTGTGGGCAGTGGGTGACCAGTTTCTCTGAATTCTCTCCATCACCAGATGTGGCCAGGCTCAACACACTGGCCAGGGTAGAAAAGATTTTGTCTCCAGTTCTAGAGGGTAAGAAAGCATAAAATAAGGATTCCAGAGGAGAATTGTGAGGAAAGAGGTGCCAATTACCTTGACCCCAGACAGAATGAGTTTAGCCATTCAGCCTGGTAAAGACAGCACTAACCTGCTTTCCACCTGGGGTCAGGTTTGGTTGGTTGGAGAGGATGATATTTGAAGTATGACATAATCTGAAAATATTTTTTTTTTAATGATTGTGATGCTGTTTTCTGTAAATTTGCCATAATGATTGAATTGAAACGGATTAGTGTTGCTTGCTGCAAGTACCAGCAGTTTGAAAACTTCCTGACCTGTTTGTGAGCTGCATTTTTTGTCAGTGCTCTCAGTGTTCACAGAAACTCTTCCTTATGGAGTGACACAAACTCCCACAGACATGGACTTTACTCCTTAAAAGTCCTATACAAACAACAGCAAAGTCTCCTTGGTGTATGTGGTTCTGGTTCTGTGCAGAGCATATTCCAGGTCAGCATGTTTTTGAAGGTTTAGCTGTTTGTTTTTCAAGTGAAAACCTCAGAAGTTCTGTGCAACTGTGTGGTGGTGACACCAAACAGAAAGCACACTTTTTAATATATTGTGTCATAGCCCACACTGCACGCTCAGATTGCTATTTAATCTTGGTTTTTATTTCAGGATAAAGGTAAGTCTTAAGTACTTAAAGGGTGAACCTCTCCATGTGTTACTAAGCAAAAGTAGATGTTACAACACCTTGCAGACTGGCTGATGCAATGATGTGGTATTTCCTTTGGAATGTCAGAACTGATATGTCATCATCAGGCATCAATTCAAGTTTGATTGGTCAGTGTAATAGAGGGGAAAAGTGGGAATAGTTTCAGTGAAGGGAACGTGAAGGCAAAATCAGGGAACATTCAGGGCGAGAGGAAAGGCTAAAAGGCTAAAAGAAATAACGATAAGAAAAATTATCTGTCTCACAAGGATATTTAATATTAATAAATACCAATGGTTTTAATTAAGTGACCAGCACCAGAGTATTTAGTACATGAGGACCACAGTCTGCCTCTCACTCCAGCACAAATATCCTGCTGTCCTCAGAGAGGAACCTGGAGGAAAGAGACATGAAGCTGTGAATTGATACACTTTCTGCTTCCTTGCTCACAGGCTTATGGTAGGGCAGAGGCAGAGAATAACTCAGTGATCCCCAGAGTTAAGTAAATCCTGTGCCTATTCCCTAAGAGGATCCTTACTTGGGAGATGAATGTTGAACAGTTTTCATGGATGTTCTCTAGCTGCATTTCATTTGTCTCGTCCCCAGCTCAGAAGTCCTCAGTGATAGTTTTCAAATGTTCCGTTTTCTCTGCTCCTTTAGCACAGCTACTCACATTTCCCTTGTTTTAAAGACTGCCCCCAAAGCCAGGTCCTGCCTCTCTGCCCACTCCTCACTTGTTCTGCCCATTCATTTCCAGGACAATGGACTCAGATATGAGTGTGTTTGCTCATTCCTGTACACCTCAGGCCTGCAGCTGGTGTGCTCTGAGGAACCTTGAGGCCAGCACCAGCTGGAGGAGGAGCTGCTCTGCAGCCCAGGGAGTGACTCAGTGTGCCTGGATCACTGCTGGCGACAAATGTCTCTCACCATGGGTAATGAGCACAACCAGTTTCATCAGGCCTGAGGAATTCACAGGCTGGTGCTGGGGAGGCCGATTTGCTCAGGGTTTGCCCGTTTGGAACAGTGGTGTGAATCACAATGGGAAACTGGAGAGACCAGTTTGTTGGATTTTGTAGCAGGAGGTTGGCCTAGTGTCCTCAGCAAACTGCCTTACAGAGGTTTTGATACTCAGTTGATCTTTAACCAGGTGGAGGAAAAGCTGTTTGAAAGCTTCAGCTACAAAAGAAGTAAGACTTCGCTGGTTTGTTGCAAAATACATCATTTTTTCCAACATTTTTTTCCTATTGCTTCCTCTCCAACTGCAGTATCCAAGCAGAGTTGGATGCAATTTGAAAAAGCCCCTTTTCAGTGGTATCAGTCTGATCTAATCGTGTTGTGCATGCCTTCATCAGCTGAAGATAAGGCTCAAACCATGGGCAAGGTGCTTTACAGCCCCCACAGTGGCCTGGAGCAGTTGCCAAAAATAGGCTTTTTGCACAGGTCAGCGGGCAGGAATGGCTGCGGGAGCATCCCACTGTTTACAGGGCTGGACACAGCGGCAATTAGGGCAGCCAGGCGTGGTGGCACACGGAGCAGTGCCACCGAGGGGACCCACAGGGGCCGCAGGGGACATCATCCCAGCACAAGCACCGCCTGAGCCAAGGCCACCTCAGCATGGAGAGCACGGGGCAGGCAGAGGGCACAGCACGTGGGGGCTTTCCCGTTGAGGGGACAGTGCTCTGTGGAGGCATCCAGCCACGGGCTGGGTTAATTAATGCAAAGCTCTATTAAAATTTGCTGGTGGAACAGGAGTGAAAAATGTTCTGCAGAGAATTACCAGGGGTTTTGGCCTTTGCTCTGCCCACACCAACGTGCAGGGGCCTTTCAGATTTCTTCCAGGGTGTTGTTTTCAGGGCTCAGGACAGCAGAGATTGGGATGTCAGGGCCTCTGATGGCGACACCTGCGTTTGCAGAGCCAGTGAGATTGGATAAAGCATGAATCTCAAACTAGTTGTGATTTACAGCAAAACTGCTTGCTCCAAGATGCACATGTGGGCTCTTAGCATAGATGCAGTCGTTCTGACACCAGCAACTGCAAGAAACCTGTTCAAGTATTATTTATGTGGTATAAACAACATTCTAGCAAAGATCAGTATTCAGGGTGGTTGATTTTCTGTTTTCAGTGGTAGTGGTTTGTGTCAGCCTCAGGCTTAGCAGTGCCTGCAGTTCTTTTCCTTCTCAAAGAACCTCAGACTAAAAATACAAGTCAAATAAAGGAGGAGTGGGGATAGAAAACATCCTCCTTTTCCTGTCGTGCTAAAAAACTGTACAAAAATGGAGGATTAAGCTTATCCTTGGCTATGACCATAATCTGCATGTTTGTTTTCACGCTTCCCTACAGTTTCCCTGCATCCCTTGGGTTATTCTCTTGGAACATCCCTGGGCCCCCTTGGCTGAACCTGGGGGAGATGCTGGGAGCGAGAAGGTGCTGGGCTACGTGGGCCTCCTAGGGCCAGTGCTGTGTTTCAGACAGATCTGTTTCTAATCAACTCATTTAAACACCTCAGTGGCAAGGTCAGGAATTAAACCCAGACATCCTGAATACTTGCACTTAGGCCATAGCTACAGAGTTGTTCTTTGTTTGGTAACAAATTACTATAACTAAGACTTTAGGAAAAAATAAAGGAGAAAAGTCTTCCTCTCCACCTGATGAATGATCCTATGGAGGTGTCGAAGGGCGGGAGGAAGATGTCAGTACAGCTGACATCTGCAGCTCAGAGGTGATTCAAGCCCATGGAAAAGGGTGGAAAGATTCCCACAGACTCCAAAAGGCTTTGGCTCAGACCCTCACTGAGCAGTGATTTCCCTCATTGACCAGGAGAAAATGGGCTATTCCTGGAGAGAGGGGAAGCTGCTGGCATTTTTACAAAAAAGACAAGTGCCAACACAATTCTTCAAAGAAGTCTGTCGACTAATCCTTTCCTCTTATGACACTAATGGAATTTTGTACCGTATTTGACAGCGAGCCAAAAAATTGCATCGAATAAATCCAAGTTTTGTGAATGAAATTAATTAGAATTGGCTATGGCCCACACCCCGCTCGGCAGCAGTGCAGGAGTGCCTTCCCAAAGAGCTGTTCTGTGGTGTGGCTGGTTTTGTTCAGCAGTGATGACTGGGGGAACAGCAGAAAGGAAGGCTTCCTGCACATGGAATCTTTAAGACTGACAGCTTAAAGGCCAAAGCTGGCATTTGAGGGCTGGCAGGGTGGTCTGTGTCTAGCACTGTTTTATGTTTATTGTGAACTCCTCCTCACGCTTTGCAGTGTGCCCCTGCTCGTGTCTCCTTGTGTCTCAGCTCTTTTAAAGTGCATCTTTTTTAACACTAAAAAGTGAGCCTTTGGTTAGAGTCTGCAGCTCCTTGTGTGATGCTGATGGTTGTGACCAGGGGCCTCACCCACTGTTTGGATGGGATTTGCAAGGCCTGTACACCCTGTGCCCAGGTAAGGAAAGGCCTTAAAATTTCCTTGTGTCTTGGATCAAACTGGTCAGTCCTTAGTATCTCGAGCATCAGTATTTTCATAGAGGAGTTTTCCATGCATTCATCTAAATGTTTGCAGTTCCTGTCTCATTAGAAAGGATAGACAGCTGAGAGGTGAACAGAATTTAATTTTAAAATCACTGGCAAATCCTTACTCTCTAGGATTTAATTAGCTATAGCTCAGGACTGACTCCTGCCACAGGGAGTAATAAATGTGAGGAAGACCTAGATACAATTTTTGAATAAAAGCAACTTTTAGGTCACTGATAGGGTTGTTGGGCAAATGCCTTGGAAAAAAATAAATGCCAGCCACCATGATGTGTTATCATCTCTGGGATGGTACAGACTGACCCTTCAGCTGAAGCTGCATTAGGAATTTCCAGCCACTGCCATTCCAATTAGCTGCTCCTCTCACCCAGTGCCTGTGGATTAGTTTGCCTTCTTCAGGCAATAATCAACCTGGGGTTGGATTTGTCAGCAAGTGACTCTGGAAAAGCTGGGAAATCTCTGCCAGTGCCCTACAAAGTACTTTTTACAGCATGAATCTCCTTCTTTTGGAATTTCCCAAGGATGAGGTTGGAGCTGGATCAGATCACAATGGTGTGATAACTCAGCAAGCGTTCTCCCAGCACATCGTTCACTGTCTGGGATGGTGTCAGGGTGACCTTTAATCCACAGGGCAAACACTTGGACTGCGGAGGGGTTCTGGTTACCTGTCCAGGAGCAGAGGGGTGCAGGGTGACACCTCACTGGGCACCTGCAGGGGAAGCTGAGACTAGCTGCCTTTCATCATCCCTGCCGTAAGGAGCTGCAGTTGCATGGCTTTAATGCCAGGAGCTGACTAGAAATACAGATTTATAAGGGGTTTCTTGGTTAGCTGGCATTGATGTGGACAGATGTGTCTGTGTACACAGCCACAGCCAGGTTAAATATTTAGTTGCTCAGCTACTAATATAAAATCATTTCACAAAATATTTTCCTTTCTTTTCCTGCTTGGTCCAAGGTTTCCTCTGAAAGGGAGGTGGGGTCAGGAGAGGTTAATGAACACTGATGTAATCCTACTGATATAAATTCTGTTTGCCTGGATTTACTTCAGCAAAACAGATGTTAGGGTGTAGTGATTACTGTAACTCCCTTACGTTTTTTGTGAATGGGCTTGCACAGGTCATCCAAATCCCTTGGTATTGTTTCTCCAGTACGGCTGGATACATGGAATATCTCAGGCAAAAGAACAATGAAGAGCAGACACTGCACAGACAGTATCAAATGGTCTTTTATAGGCACGACTCTCTTCCTGTGCATAGCACGGAGCAGCCTGACTAACTCACCCAAACACAGATGGACAAAGAATATAGAACTTTTTTTTTTTCCCCCTTTTCTTCAGCTTCCTGCCTGACTTTGGCATTAGGAGGGAGGCAGGGCTGATCTTCAGTGCATGTATGTAAAAGATTTTTAGGCAGGTTATACCTGCATAATAAAACATAACTTTTTTTTTTTTTTCCCCCTTTTCTTCAGCTTCCTGCCTGACTTTGGCATTAGGAGGGAGGCAGGGCTGATCTTCAGTGCATGTATGTAAAAGATTTTTAGGTAGGTTATACCTGCATAATAAAACATAACTTTTTTTTTTTTTCCCTGTTGAGAATGCATAAGGAAATGAAAATCAGAAACAGTGGTTAAAAAAAAAAAAAAATACATGTTTCAGGAGCTGAAAAGAGACTGTTAGCTCAGAGTTACCACTTAGGGTTTTGTGTTTACCAGACTTTTAAAAATGTTTACTATAGTCAGGTGAAATGTCAGGGGGTGAGTGGAAGCAGCCGGAATGGAAAAGAGAACTATTTAAGGTCAAATGGAAACGCAATTGTGTGTTCTCTTTGGCCTGAAATGAACCATTTTGCTCCGGGTAGGAAAAGCATGTTATTTTAATATGTATAATGTATATTTAATGTATGTTTTCAGCTTTCTTTCGGATGTTAAGGCAGCCTGGCTGGGTGTAGAGCACCTGAACCTCCCTGGCTGCATGAGGCTGACTTCCTCTGTAGCACGATGGATCCAGTGGGTTGAGGTCCATGTGCTTTCCTGGGATTATTTCCAGGGTCTTCATCCAGTGTCCACAGCCTTCTCCTGTGGCATCTTTTTCAGCCCTGCAGTCAATTGCTGAGCCCCAGTTTAGAGGCCAGCGAGCAACAGCGACCAATATCCCTGCTACACCTCTCCTCCACTGTTTTTATCCCCCGCCCTTACTCCCAATTACATTTTTCAATTGCAGTTTGAGGGGTGAACTTCGAGAGAAACAATAGATCACGCCTGGCTGGCTGAAAGCGCTTTTTTTCTTGGATATAGTTTCTTTTCTCCTCTCTCCCCGCAAAGCCCAGTGTTAATTATAAGAGGGGCCAAGCCCAAATCTGCGGGGAGCCGGGGCAGAGCTGACTGGCACTTTCACTCAGCACATTCCCCCTTTCCTCACGGTCTCTGCTCCTGTCTGTCAGGCCTGCTGACGACTGCCGGGTAGGAGGGCAGTAATCTGAGCTGCCTGTGCCGAGCGAACCTCCTGCTTTTTTTTTTTTTCCTGAGGGATTAGCGCCGAGGTGCCTCTCTGCGCAGCACCTGTATCTGCGGCTCGTTATCGCGGCTCCGAGAGCTGCTGCCATTCCCCGCTCCGCCGGGCAGGATGGGAATGCCTGAGCCCGGCTCTGCGGGCTCCCAAGGTAAGCGGACTCTGGAAAGCGCGACAGAGCCGAGGCAGGGGCTGGGGAGAGAACGGAGGGCGGGAGTCTCAAGGGCTCTCTCCGTCCTCAACGTCACGAGCATCGTAAACTGCAGAGCAAATGAGTGCTCGTACAGCGCCGCGGGGCATTTTTAGGCTGCTGTTTGGAGAGAGCTCGCAGCAAACGGGGAGCCGGTGCTGCGCCGGCGCTCAGGGTCTGTCACTGAAGGGCTGTTGGGCAATCTAAACTAATCTCTCAGATTTCAGGCTAGAAAAGTGCCAGAAGGTCACAGGAGAGGTGAATTTGGGAGAGCCTCCAGAGCTGTGCAGCGTGTTCAGTGCCATCCCCAGCCTCGGTGTCCGAGGGGTAATATTAATGTCATGCACTTGGGACGCTGAGTCGTGGTGAGCAGGGGATCTGACTCACGTCCGCACCACGAGTGGCAGGGTGCAAGCTTGCAGTTTTATAGTCTGGAAGAATCCACGTGCGTGTTTGTGGCACTGTTTTTGGCCTTCACCTTTTGTAAGCTGGGAGTCGTTAAAGTGGGTGGCAAACCACGCCAACACTTTACAGTCACCGTTCAGCAGAGATGGAGCAGCCCCCCAATGTGGGATATGCTCTCGTTGGTCAATATGGTGACATTGAAGGGAGCGGAGAGAAAACTGAGGCTGGTTCATGAGAGATGGCAATTAGTACAGCTCCAGTGCTGGCAATCACTGTAGCTCCAGTTGGGCCTGCGTAAATTTGCATTCCCTGAAGACCTGTTGTATACTGTACACACACCTATCCGCCCTTCTAGATTGGCCATGAATCATAAAACTAAGTTCATTGAACTTTGATTTGATTTTGATTATTTTCTGACACATGAACTCCTTTAGTAAACCCATTAACTAATCTTTAAACTCATTAGCTGCTTCATTGCTATTAGGATATTTTTAATTTGAAGTTTGTTTGGGGTTGTTTTATCTTTGACTGTGGGCCAAAGCTTTAGCTGTGCACTTCAGGGGAAATTGTAACTGGATTTTCTAAACTGTGGTGATCCAGTGTGCTTATGGATAGTTGGCAGTGCAGGTCAAAGCAAGTTGTAGTGGTGCTAGTGGAATACTGGGGCAAAACTAGTGGGCATGGGAGTGTCCCTAAAGATTCCTGAGGCGCTGGAGCTGACAAGGATCCAGAGCATGGAGGAAGAGGCTGTTTTACAGCACAAATCCCATCACCCTGCCCCTGGCCTGATGCCTGCAGGGGTGAGCACGTTCCCAGGCTGCAGTAATGAGAAGAACCTCCCATCTGAAATATGAAGAGATGCCTGAATTAAAGAGATTTGGTGGGCACCCCCTTCAAGCAAATGGAAAAAAATCATCTGGGGCTGATGCTACTGTTTTCTCTGATGTGCTCTTTATATTGTGCTAAAGAGAAATCTTTTGGATGCCATCAAAGGGCTAAAGGCAATACCTCATAAAAACCCAAGTGGCCAAAGAATTACCAGATATTAGCAGTTACCTCAGTTGCCAAAGCTTGGACGTTTCTTTCTGCCTTTCATAAATTACAGCCTGCAGGGACCATTTAGTAATAAATCGTAGCAACTTGGCTGTTAGAGGGCAACCCGTGTACAGAGGCACTTCAGGTCTGTGCCAGCATGTCCTTTGTTCAATAAAAGTAGCAGCAGGAATTTGATTAAAGACTGATAGAAAAGACAGGGAGGAAAAAACATAGGAAAGATTAAAGAAAGAAAGAGCCACCTGGAAACTTCATTCCTCCTTTATTTCTAACTTAAGCTCGTAAATACCAAATCTAAACCATTGTGTGTGTGAGAGGGAGGGAAAATTTCCTGCATGCCTGCACAGAAAAGACCGCACATGCAGCCACCCAAACGACTTTTAGCGAAAGTCAGATTCTTTCCTCCAACTTCAGGCTTGCTCCATGTCTGCATTGGAAATAAAAGAAAGTAAAAAATAACATTATACCCCCAGTGCTTTGGGAGGACAGCGTTTCGGAGGGTCAGGCGAGTCCCATCCCTGAAGGAGAGCGGCGGTGCTGGATTTGGTGGTGGATTTGGGCTGAGCCTGCCTGGGAGCAGGCAGCACATTCCCAGGCTGCCTCCGAGCAGCCCCTGCAGCTCGGCACAATGTGATGGCCAGCTGCACACGGCCAGCCCACAGCATCTGCCCCTTTGTCTCCATCATCCTTGCTGTAACACCCCCCAGATAAAAAAAAGGAAAACCCATGATTCCGGCAGCCAAATGCAAATTAGCCCCAAAGAGCCCCGCTCCGTGTGATCAGCAAGCGACAGGCAAATCACATTCAAATTCCTCACCGCAGAGCCAGCCCGGCTGTTGTTTGGGTGTAGGAGACCAGAACGCTACCATGAAGTGTCCAACGGGAGCGAGGGTGGATTGCCTTTTCCTTAGCCTGGCTGTGCCCTGGGAGCTGGGAGAGCTTTGCTGGGAGTCAGAGGCACGCTTGGGTTCCCAGGCAGGATTTGCAGGGCACAAAAGAGGGAGGCTGCGAGCATGAATTGCCCGGGAATGGGGAGTTTGCATACTTTGGGGGCTCATGCAGGTGATCTTGCCTTACTCCAGCCTAGGTGGAGCAGCAAGGCAGAATCCTGTACCTGAAGTCTTTGGCTGCTGCTAAAAAGGGATCCCTTTTCTATACATTTGGACACCTCTGCTCCTTAAATCGTGCTTTTTCTGCCACTTTTCTTAGTCCATCTTTACACTGGTTTCTCCGCTCGCTTTCTCTCACGCTTTCCAGCTGTTTGTAACACTCGTTGGACAGTGAAGCCTTTTTGGCCGTGGCCTTGGCTCTGAACTGTGTTCCCCTCACGCGTTTGGGATGTGATGATGTCTTCGCAGCAAAGAGGATGTCCCTACCTCGGCCTCCTTCACCTTAAGAAGAAAGCCAGGATAGAAAGTACCGAAATCCTGTATCCCGACAGGCTTTATCCTGTATCCCGACAGGGTTTTTCGTCCCGCTGCTCCTCACCTCGGGGAGAGGAGAGCGCGGCGCGGTGTCCCGGGGACCGGCCGCCCTGCGCCGGGGCCACGTCCCGGCGGAATGTGGGGAATGCGAATGGCATGCTTGAGTGGACAGCTTCAGAGCCGGGCGCAGGGATGGCTCTCCTGCCATCTGTTGTGAGCCCCGCGGGCCCATAGCAACAGCGGCTCAGGAATGGGGCTGCTGCTTTATTTTTTTTTTTCTTCTTCTTTTTTCTTTTTTTTTTCTTTTTTTTCCCCCCCCCTTTTTTTTTCCGTAAAGACATTCTTCCCGGCCCTCTTCCCCGCTCCTGCATGCGCACACTCATGAATAAAGCGTGATGATAGGGGCTGGAATTCCTGCTCCAGAGTGATGCGTGCTGAAGGAGAAAGGACCTTTTAGAGCTGAGCTTGTGTTTGGTTTGGGGAGGCGTTTTCCTTTCTGCGCTGGGACGTGAGCCCATGAGTGCAATTTATTGTTAATTGCCAAAATCTTGTTCTATTCAAATCAAGTGTGAGCCTGTATTTGCCGTGAGGTCAGTAAAGTCTCCAGTGGATGTGTAACCACTTGATTGTCCCTCAATGAAACAGAGATCTCTTCTGCATTATTATTACAAATACCAAGGTTATAACTGATGTAAATAATCCCAATATACTGATTTGTTCTGCCCATCATTTTCTTCCAGCCCCAGAGCTTTTCTGTTGTGGCTGAGGAATTTCTCTGCATCATGAAGTGGTAGGACTGGGCTCTCTGAGGTTACAGGTAGTTCAGCATCACTGGTGGTACTGAGAGATGCCAACTTTTATTCCAGGGAAGATTTTGCCACATAAGAACTCTGTCTCCTGTTCACCAGTGTGAGGTGGTGCGCCATGGCGAAGGGTTAATGCTGAAAGAGCCTTTATTCTATCACCAGGGGCAGGAACAGACCTCTGTCAGTCTGTCTGAATGGTTGTACTCCTTCCTTTCCTCTGGAAATTCCCTTCTGAAATGCAGATTTCTCTTCTCCCCACACCTTAACCTTTTTTTTTCCTGCTGTCAAGCAACTGAGGTCTCATTCCTGCAAATTGCTCAACCTCTCACTGTGACTCAGCAAAGTGGATTGCTTTAGTGTTATGATTCCCTTAAGATGAGGACTTGTAAGTTGTAAATTTACATGAGCTTTCAAGAGGTTTGACACAAGACATTCAGGGTATTTAACTTTCCCAAACAGTATATTGGTTTCTTTAGTATTCTTTTAGTATTTTATTTCTATGCCTAACAGATTGTACTAATTACAAAAATTTGCAGAGAAGCCCCCACGGACACGAGGGAATCACAGTTTCATGCCCTTTGCAAAGAGATGTCATGAAGAGGAGAGGGAAGGAGGCCCAGTAGTTTTTCCCCCAGTGCTCACGGCTGTGTTTGAAGCTGGGCACACAGCTACAGTGGCTTGATCACAGGGAGCAGGGTATAATTTCAGTGAAAGCTGATATGTACAGGGAGGAGGGATAAAACTCTCCCTGTTGCAGGTATTTATTATCACTTGACAGCTGTCAGTTTGCAGTAGGGGATTTGCCTTCCTGTCAGCTCTCTGAGAACCAGGTATATTTGCCCAAGGTTGTAGGGAAGGATAGAAATCCTGCTTTCAAGCACGGGTATCATTTAACCGTGATAAGAAGGCAGGTAAAGCATTTCTTCTGAAAGACGGCTGTGGAGAACAGGGGAGTAAAGTCTTTCTGGCCCTACCCAGATGGGAAAAAACAAGTCATTAAAATCTGATACCTACCTGCTTTTAATGAGAGAAATGTTGTTCGAAGAAATAATCTCAGTCCTATCACCACCAAACTATTTTCAGGAGCCATTAGCCTTTCACCTCCTCATATGTTTTATCTCTTACTTTTGATCTCGTTCAGGGAAAACGGCGGTGCTGCTGCAACCAGAGATTTGGGCTTTAATCAGGAGCTTAGTCACAGCCATGCTCTTTGCAGCCATCCTTCCCAGTAAATGACCCCCAAAAAAGCCATGGGGGGTGGAGAGGGGAAAACAGCAATTAAAATCAAGCACTTGGGCTCTTTAGTCACGTTTAGTTCCTCACTGAGCCAGTATGGATATTCTTAAGGGTTCTGCAGTGCTCCCTTCCTCTTTAGTCTCTTCTCCCTCCCCAGGAACTCTTGCACAGCTGCTGGGAACAGGAACCTGTGAGCTGCCAGCCTGAGCTACAGGCACAAGGCAGTTGGGTTTTTGGCTGGAAAAAGCAAAGAGCAAGAGCCAGCTGTGGACGGTTGTTCGAGCTGCACTGAGCACTCCCACTCTGGCTCAGTGTAACTGTTCCTCGGCATCAGGTTGTGTCTTTGTGGTATTCTCTACTTGAAAGCTGTTGTAATGTGGAATAAGATCCTTGATCCAGGCATAGATGATCCCACAATTCCCCAGCTGGAAGGGAAAGAAGCCAAGTTGGGTTGTTTTGGTTTTGGGCAGTGGGATCAGCAGAGGAAGCCTGTAGATGACTGAGGGCTGTTAAGGTTCAATCTCATTCTCCCTCTTTGGTGTTTATCATGAGATTTGTTCTTTATACCATTCAGAAGAACATTTTACAGCAAAACCAGAAATTCAGGCTTGAGTCTGCTGAGACAGTCTGTGTCTTCTGGCTCATCCTGCCTAGGAATCCACTTCTCTCTGTAAAATGTTGCTGCTGTTGTTGCTGTTCCTACACTGCAGCACATCTCCAGAATCATCAGTGACCTTTGGTATTTTCTCCTCAGCTCCACGATGTTGCATTGGATGGTCCTTGATGCTGATTCTTTTCCTTGCATCTGTTTAATTCAGACTTAGATCTATTTTAATGCCAGCCCAGTTTTATTTCAAAAGTTATCCATCATCAGTATGTGAGGAGAAACAGAAATGAGTGAAAAAAGAATGTGAATTATTAATGAGATATATAATACACGGACATTTGTTTTGGTGCTGCTTGTCCTTATTTATTTATTCTCTTTATCTCTGGGTATCAAAAGCACCAAAAAATGCCAGGAATGCCACCTCCCATTGAAATTCTCCTGATGGGACATTCAGTGCAATCCACAGCAACAACTGTACCACCTATTTATCCTGAAGCAGAAAATTGTACACGGCCCGGGACAATGCCCCACGTCACCGGCCGACATGGGGCCACGTCTCTGTCACGGTGGGAACTGTCCCTGCACTCCCCTGGGCTGTCTGTGTGCACAAGAATCATGCTTATCATATTGCTGTAACACAGCACTTTGCATCTAATTTAAGCAATACTGGGGCTTTTGTTTGTCTCACGAGGTCTAACCCGGAGACAAAAGCTGTGGTCCAGCCTGAAGGTTATGAGATGTTACCAGACATTCATGTTCACACATACACGCTCTGTCAGAGGAATTTATGGCCATTACCATGTTCTCTAATGAGTACAAAATGAGACCATTACATATTCACATAATTAGTTTGACAGATTTTCATTTAAATATAAAAAGACTTCTAGTCTTTAGACAACAAAAGGAAGGGTTTGTTTCCAGGGCAGTTTTTGACTTGGCTTTGCTGGAGGAGGAGGTTGGGAGTGACAACTGAGGAGGGGAGACAATTTAGTGTGAATAATTCTCAGCTTTTGATTTCATGTTGCCATTTCTTTGCTGCTCTTCCAGTTCCCCTGGAGCACCTTGAGGAGAGTTATGTGATGGCTTCCTTTTAGGTGGAGCCAGGAAAGACCAAGTGTAATTTTTTTGTTCTTGGATATTTGGGCATCAGAGAAAAAGATGTGGTTTCTTAAATTAATTTAGTTAGAGTGAGTTCTCTTTGGAAAGGTTAGCAACAGCTCACCAGCTTGCTCTGTTCCTTTTCCCATGCCTTTTTCACACCTCTTTTACCTGTGGTCACTTGTCCTTTAGGTTATTTATCTTTTAGTATTTCAAACGTTTTACTGGCATCACTTCAGCTGTGGTTTTCCTGAGTTGGATATGCAGCTTCTTCAGGCATTCATAGAGGTGTACTTGCTTGATTTCATGTTTTGGTTTTAGAGGCCACATCTCAGCATGATGAGCCCTAAACAGGATACGTTCCAAGCCGGAATTCTTAAAAGTCAACATGAAGTGTCCTCCAAAGACCCATGCCTATATGTACCCAGTGTATCCAAACCAAAAATCCTTGGATTACGGTAGATTTGGATTGCTTTAGGCTTGGATTATACAATAGTATAACTGAGTAGTGCCCTTAAACATGTAAAGTTCCTTTGGTTCATAGCCTGCGTCTGTGGGGCCACTCAGCTTTGTGTAACCAGCCCGTGTCCTTATCAGAGCTGACAACGTTTGTTCCTACACGGGGGTTACATGCTGGGAGCCAGGAGTAAGTGCACAGAGACTTTATTTACACATCTAAGTGCCTCTTGGATGATGCTGGTAAATTCCAGGATGCTTGAGGTTCCATGTGACATTTCAAAAAACAGCTTTTGCATGAGAAGATTTTGAGCAAAATCCACACAGGCTCGGTTGTGGAACTTCCTAAACCTCCCTTTAACCACACAAAGCTCGGGCCTCGCTTGTCCTTTGATTTACCATGAATGTTCCATCCCAGGATGTGCCTCCCATACATTGTGTCCAGCTGAGAGTACGAAAAATTTTATTTTCACACATCACACATAACCACACTGTGGAAATAGAGCTGTGAACTTCCACATGCTAAATCCTCAGAAGGGCCTTATGTTCATCACCTGAGAAACCCCCCTGCCTTGTTCTTCCGGGACACTGCCAGGTAAAAAGTGACCTTTTCCCCGACCAAGTGTGAATATAATACATTTATGTTTTGTTCAGGATCCAGACACTTTTATTCTGTGTGTTTTAGTTCTGTCTTCCTTGTCTGGCATAGACTTTTTAAAATGAGGTCATAAAAAGGAGTTTGGGCTTAATGATGAATTAGTGCTATTGGAATTTGAACTGCTCTTGTTTTTCAAGTTATTCTTATCAGAGAGGCCTTGTTTCTGGAAGGGGAACAGCGGCAGCTCCGTTCAGTAAAGCTGACAAAGCAGGAAATGATCACCAGCCTTTCACAAAATCCTAACTGAACGTTTACTTAGAGCCGCAGTGGGAGAGACCCAGACCCATAAATCAACCTATTAAACCTTCAGACATGAGTTTTTAGAACCTCTCAGGCATTTCTTTTTCCTGCTGCTCTTAAGTCTTTTAAAGGCACAAGCCTCATGATGTCATTAAGGACATGAGCAAGTGATGTTGCTCCAGGCCTGGAATCAAGGCAGTGAGTGACCTTACCCCTCCAGAAACAAATCCCGGTGACTTCGGCCTTGGGTATTTATTAGACATAAGCACAAGGTGACATGGGGTGCCAGTTTATCAGGCAGGAGAGGTGGACGTGTCTGTGTAGAAAGGGTAGAATTTCCTGGATTGTTTTAAGGATTGTTTTCCTGGATTGTGCTGCCTTTTATGGCAGGGTGTGAAGGTTAAGCCTAGTCTGAGAGAGTGGCTGAGGGGAAGCGTCTATCCTGATCCATCTATCCAGAGCCAAGCTATCATCTTCTCACAGTCCAGTTCTGCACCGTGGAGAACAAGAGGCATTTTGGTATGTCTGAAATGGAGCCCTTCAATAAGCCCTGTGTCAGTGTATATTGTATATAACAATAGTGTTAGTACGTGGGAGTACCTCGTGCTCTGCAGAGACACAACAACCCTTCAGGGGAATGCTTAGGGGCAAAGATAAATGCAAACTGTCAGCACTCGACATTTAAATTTGGGGCTAAGGCAGCTAGTATTCTTCCTCACTGTTTAATCCCCGTGGAAGATCAAGGAAAGGATAATTAATATCTGCTGTTAAAAAATCAGCAGTATACTTCTTTCCTCATGGACAACAGTAAACTAAAGGCCTTTAGTTACGTGTGTCAAGCCTGATTAATAGGTGTGCAACTATTAGAGGGCCAAGATGCCTGGGTTTCATTTCTGCCTGTGCCACATAACTCACTGTGGCAAGATGTTTACTGCTGTGTATTTCCATTGCTCTGTCCAGGCAGTGCGTGTGACAGCCCTCGCTATAAGGCGAGGGATGTTGAGAGGCTTAATTGCCATGTGCGGTGCACTTTGCAAAATACACCGCACCACTGAAGGTATGAAAAGGCAATTAAAAGAAAAATATAAGGTCTTTCTCTCTAATTTTCAGAGGAATGTCTTTGTACTTTTGGTTGCTGTAACTGCAGCCCAGGTTTTCCTGCTAAGTAGACGGCGAGAGCTGCTTCTTAGAAAAGAAAATACCGCCTTCCTCAGCTGCAGTCACCCAAGAATGAGCCCTTAGTAGCTAAAAAGAGGAACAGATTCTTCATCATTCTCCTTTCCATCCAAGACGTGGGAGATGGGGCTCTGCTCACGGGCCCAGAGTATTCCTTCATGCTTCCTGCTTCACCTCTGCCTCAGTGACTGAGTGATTATTCTCTCTTTGGGATGGGGCTGCCACCATGAGCACTGCAAGTGTGGTTTATAGTTCCAATGCCTCTGAAAGTATGGATAATAGAGACCCCAGGTGCCTGTACTCTCCCTAAGTGGGAGAATATATAGGACACTGGTCTGCTCCTGTCATCCCAGTAGGCCCTTGGCTTAAAGTTTTGCTTGAGATGTCTGCTGGAAATCGCTTTTGATTCCAGCATTTTGCTGTCCCTGAGGATTCTGCAGTGCAGCGCTCTCAGGGTTCCCCAGGAATAAAGAACACACGACAAAGAACTGTAAAAGAGGTACCATAAAGCAATTCTGCTGCAAAGAAGAACCCAGCTTTGTGCCTTCCTTTATATCTTTCTTTGCAGCTGAAGATAAATCATAAGCCGAGGGGCTGGAAGCTCTTCTACAGCGCCAGGTGTAGGAATGGGTGTGGGTGGGTGTGTGCCCATGTATTGCTTCAGAGTAAACCAAAAGAGAGTTGTGCTGGGAGAAAAACAGTGAGGAACAATGTGCAGTCAGGTTCTGCTCTGCAAACTGCCCTTTAGTCTCTTGGGGTGATTTGTTCATTATCTAATTTACATACACAAGGCCAGCAAAATCACAAAAAGCAAGTTGCAGCTCAGACAGGTCTGTTGATGGAAGTAGGGAAGCAAGAGCCTCTTCCTCTCCCCGTGCTGTTTAGGAGGGCAGCAGGAGGTCCTGGACTGACCCTATGAGTGGTGGTGCAGCTTGAAGAGAACTGAACAGCCAGAGGCAGGAAGAATTTCTTCACTGAAAGTGTCGTCAAGCATTGAAATGGGCCTCACAGGGAAGTGGTGGAATCGCCATCCCTGAAGTGTTCAAGAAGCAACTGGATGTGACACCCAGTGCTATGGATTAGTTGGCAAGGGGGTGATCAGGCAAAGATTGGGCTTGATGATCTTGGAAGTCTTTTCCAACCTAAATGATTCTATGATGACATTGCTACACAGCAGATCCAGCCTGTGACGTGTGTGGGCCATCAGGAAACCTTTCCAAAGGCTTTTGCCTCACTGACAAGATCAAACACTAGAGGAAAAGAAAGGAAAACCAAAGGGATAGACTGGGAAGGTTCTAACAGGAGAAGTGGCTGATAAAATGTCCCCATGCATGTCTCAGCACAGTTTCCATGGCTAAGGGTTCTTCTCCTTCTGCAGGATTATGTGGACACCCTCTCCCTCATGGCTGCAGTGGGACTAATCAGTAAGGATTGCTCGTGTGAGTAAAGCTTGCAGGCCTGAGCTGCCCACACTCCTGTTTATTCTTCCCAGCACTGATCTGGGAGATGAGCACAGCACAATTTTCCAGGGCCCTCAACCTTTTGGCAGCAGACAAGATGCTAATTTGAACTGTGTCTTATGACCCTGTGACCCACAACATGCTCTGGGGTGAAAGGTGCTTTGTTCCTTGTCCCAGTTTTGTCAGAGCCTCTGAGGGATGGGCAGTCAGATAATGGACACTGGTCCAGCAGTGTCAGCTGAACTTGGCGCTGATGACCAGTCCCAAATTTCAGTTTTAGCAGGTGGCAGGCTGGAGCAACTCCTTTGCAATGTCCTAAACTTTTTTAGAAAGGCCTTGGTCATGGGCTGGTCCCTGTCCAGTGGATACTTTGGATCAGGTCTAGTCCTGCAGTGCTGGAGTGAGGGGATTAAGACCAAACATTTTACAAGTAAGCAAGCAAATGCCCTGCAGAGAGGTGTGCTGGATGCAGGAATCAGGACTCTGGCTTAGAATTATTGCTCATTGTTATCTACGTGGCTGTATCTTATACAAACAGGTGGGTGAGGAACCAGCAATATACAAAGCAGAGCAAAATCCAAGCCAGGCCCTCAGGCAGCAGGAATCTCCAGGTATGGCATCAGGCAGTCAGCATCAGCCCAGAGGGCATTACGGGAATCTTCAGGGCTGATTCACTGTTCACTTCAGGGCAAATCACTGTTTACTGCTGACACAGTGTATTGCCTATGAACATTTATTTTATTAGTGACATTTTGTGCGAGACCAGTTCTGAAAACTGGCATTTTGCAAAGTGTGCTGGTGGGTGACAAACACCAGTAGCGCCAGCTCTGCCCCTCACCTTCAGAGTTGTGCTTCACCTTTGCCTAAAGAAAAGGCCTAAGAGTTGAGTGTTGTTTTTTCATAGTTAAGGTGTAAGAGTGTCTTGGTTTAAAGTCATTAACATATTTTCTATCATGGAGCTTAACAGGCAGACACCTTTCATCTGACTCACCCTCTGGGGGGGGGGAGTGAATGAGAGTTTGTAACAAATGGCTTTTTAAAAGAATGAATAAGGGTTCCTAGTTACCATAAGCTGCCTAAGAATTCTGAAGGATCTTATCTTTTTAATGAAAATTACTCTGGTTTAAATCTGCTGGCTTGGAGTTCATGCTGTCACATTTCAGGTTTCTTACCAACCTTTGCTCTTAGGGGCTAGCTGGATTCACTGCAGATCCAATTTGCTTGTTGAGAAGATTTTAATTTTTCAGTGTCAGTGCCATTCCAGCTTCCCTCCAGGGAAATGAAGGGTGCAGTGTAATAGCTGCTGCTGGGCTTGCTTGCTGGCAATCACAGTTCATACTGAAGGGAGGTGGTATGTGGTGACGCTTCCATAAGGCGGGAAGGAGTTTACAGCAAAGCTGTGAACAAAGTTAGAATTTATAACAATTTTCCAGGAAAGGAGCACACTGGTTGCCTTTAGGAAGATTTCACTGTGGTGAAGCACAGCTGTGCTGCTCTTCCCAGCTCCTGAGCTCTGCTGCTGGTTCTTCTCCTTCTCCTTTAGCAGATGCCCAACATTTTGCTAGTTCCTTCTTCTAGAGTAAGAGAGGGGAATGGGGCAGAGACTGGAAAGAGGATCCTTCAGAACTGTGTTCACATTACACCCTGGAAAAAAAAAAAAAGCCAACAAAATGTCTTGACTCGATTGCTAGCCTGTATGTTTTAAAGTTGGGCCAAGCAGGATTCCTGATCAGGGCCTGATCTCTAACGGTACGGATCACCTGCCTTTATCACCTGACACAAGCACAGCACAGGAGGGCGGTGGGGACATCTGTTCCCTAAAAGAAGGAGCAAGATTCCTTCCCAAGGTCAAGGGACCAGCTTGCCTCTTTGCCAGATTGAAAGCACAACCTTTCCAACCAGTTTGTCAGCTCAATTGTTTAGCAACCTGCTTTGTTTAAGCTATAAAACCTGGCTCCTGGCTCCTCAATGTGGAGTGCCAGAGGGCATAGGAACAACAGAGTGTGCTGCTTTAAATCCTGTGCTTAAACTCCATCAGGCCTTAGAGATGTAAAGAGAAGGTTTCTCTCTAGCTGATAGATTTATTCTCAGTCGCATTCCTGTGACCCCAGTGGAGGAAATGAGGTGGAATACAGCTCCTGGGATGTGACTGGAATAGCCAGGGCTCCAGAGCAAAGACCCAAAGACAACCTGCACCACTGGAGATTAAAGTCAGGCTGTCAGTAGAGCTTTAATTCCCTGCAGATCTTTCACTTGTCTTTAAACCCTTTTGGCTCTAACAGAAACAAAGGTGAATGAGAGGAAGATTTTCCTTGAAACCTGAGCTACAAAGTTTTGAAGATGTCAATGCTTACCTTGGGCTCAGACCTGCAGCATCCTGCGGTGAGTCCCCAGCAGTTCAGTGAGCTGCTCTAGGCCTGCAGGTCAGGAGGTTTCCTTTACTCACAACTACTGATGTAGCCAGAGGCAAGCAAAAAAATCATTATCTACGCTTCAGTCTAGCTCTGACCCATCCCAAAGTCTGGCAGTTGCTGTTCTTACGGTTTCACTTACTGGGGGTGTTTGCTGGGCTGCTCAAGCAAAACTGCTCATAGAATATGATTCACCAAAAGTGGTTCCTGAATTACCCAGTGCCAAATATTCTGGTTTGATCCAGAAAAGCTTTTCAGGTCATGATCAGCTTTAAGAGTGTGAGCAGTTGCACTGAAATGCTGTGGATTACCCCGGTGCTGGTGTGGGGACAGTGGGCATAGCCTTGCCAGGATCAAGCCCTTGGATATAGGGGCCAGAGGCCGTGTGCTGGAGGAAAGGAGAGGGGTCACTGCCAGCAGTCCTGTCACAGAGTAGCACCCTGGAATTTAGGGCAAAAGCACATTGGACTTTTTTGTTTAATGCCAATCTGCCTGAAGTCCTCAAACTGTGTAAGCCAAGATCAACAAAGGAGGCTAAAACCTCTTAACACCGGGTTCTCTTCTTTGCTGACAATGATGTCAGGCACAAAATCAAATTCCTTCTGGGTGTCAGGTAAGTCAAAGACTGCAGAGTGCCCCAGAAGGGGATTCTTGGGGATTTATGTTCCATCAGCAAGATGAATGATAATTAAAGCCTGAATATTTCTGCTAAGCTGGGAAACAAAAAAGAACCGTCTTAATTCCTTAAATTCCTCATGCCAGGCTGTAAAATATATTCTATTCATGCCTGTGTCTTGCTGTTTGTTCTCTCTGTGTGTCTTTCTTTAGCATTCAGCCACCTGTTTGTAAGCAGTGTCCTGCAGGTTCTCAGGGTGCTTTCCTCCCCGCTCTCCCTGCCCTTGGACGTGCTGCTTTGACACTGAGGCCTCCTTGTCTATGGCAGACAGTCCATCAGAGCTCCCTGGCCTGCCCCGCTCCCATAACTTCATTCTTGGAAAGTTTCTGAGTTTCCCGGGTGATAAAACATGAGCAACATTTGCTCTGACCTGAATCATTTCTGAAGGCATTGAGCCCTGTTTTGTTATGAAGGTTAGTCAGGGTGGGTGGTGGGGCATGAGAATTCCCAGTGATGGCAATTCCTGACAAGTGTCAGAAAGTCGCTGCCTGCACCTTTCACGCTGCAGGATTGTTTTGATTAGTTTTTTAGTGCACGCTGAAAAGTACATGTGACAAGCTGAGGGTGAGAGACGCCAGCAGAACAAATCAGCACGTTACAAGATTGTCTGCCATGGTTCGGCCCCAGCTCTCACCAAAAGGGGAAAAAAAAAAAGGGGGGAAAGGAAAAACGTTCGAGCCCCAGCTCTGTATATACAGCAGCTATCAAACTGTCACAGATCACCACTGCTACAGCTGGGGTTAAAATAATATAATAGCCGAGTGTTTGCTGGTCTTGTAAAAACCTCCTGTTATTCACTGGAGACCAAACTCGTGAATCAAGAGGACAGTGTTTAAAACTGTTAAAAAAACTATAAAATGACAAAAAGCCCCACAAGTAAATAGCTCTGGAATGTTGTGGGTTGACTGTGGGATTTTTTTTTTTTTTTTTCTCTGCATTATTTATCCCCTTAAAATTAATACCGTCTGCATGATGGGTGGCTTGAGGCTTAGAGAGACTTACAGAGCAAGTTCACTACCAGTTCTCAATTACTGTGGAGTCTGATTCTGTTCTCATTTACTCTTGAGTACATGGGAAATGATTGTGTTTCCCTTGATACAGTATATGCAGGGCATAATAAAACCTTGGGTGTCTGGCCTTTGCAAAGAGAGACCTAGGCCACTCTCAGTCAGTTTATTTAGTTTTTACTACATTTCTTGTGGTGATGACATGCTGCATCTCTGCTCCCAGCCCAGCTCACAAGACCAGCATCACTTCTGGCAGAGATTAAAAACCTCCAGGTTTGAACTTTGGAAATATTCGGTCACATGTCCAAGCTTTAATTAAAAAGCCCAACACCATTTCCATCCTGAGGGGTGTTGCCTGAGCAGACGTGGTAAATGAGCAACCTGCACAGGACTCTGTAGTGTCAATTCCCAGATCCATGGCAGAGGTTGGGTGGCTTTCCTCATGAAAATGATCGTAATTTTCTGCTCAAAACAAAGCAGTTACTTTTTAGCTTGACATTTCATTTCTTCTTAGAAGCATGAAAGCTTAGGAACAGGACCATTTAGGAGTCAGACACCCATCATACACACTGACTTGGCTTTTTCTGAACCTTCCCAGCACATTGGCAACTCCTGCCAGCATGGCTGAAGGTCATTCTGCAGCACCTCTGCCATGGGGAAACAGGAAGGCCGTAGCTAATACTGTGCCAAATTAACCAACAGGGTTTTAATTCTACCCCAGTTATGGATGAATGCGTGCATAAGGAATCCTGGGCCTGCTTTAAGCAAGGCCCCTGGGCATGCACTTCAGGCTAACCTAAGTACAAGTGCTTCCTTGTGATGTGTCTTGGAAGTGATGAATGCCAAGTTGCCTCATGCTCTCTTTTCAGAAATCATACTGCCATCCAAGACTGGGGATTTTACTGTGCTGCTGGTGGAAGGAGGTGGAATGTTAG
Source organism: Regulus satrapa (assembly GCA_013396955.1). Classification (NCBI taxonomy): domain Eukaryota; kingdom Metazoa; phylum Chordata; class Aves; order Passeriformes; family Regulidae; genus Regulus; species Regulus satrapa. The sequence goes on along the minus strand of VWZN01000341.1, from coordinate 329,394 downwards.
ATGGGAACCTTTGTGCCCTTTCAGAACATGAAGGGAAGAGAAAATACAGTTTTTCATCTGAGTAAACTACTTTGCATGTAGGTTGACTGAGAAATTGTAGTGTAAGGATGTTAATTTTTCTTTAGCAATATGGAGAGACCATCCTGCGAAGCATCTTGTGAAGTATTAACAAGATTAGATCCACGGGGATCTTTAATCCAGGCTGTAGCTGCTTTCAGCATTAGCAGCTTCGGAGATGTATCCAGGGAGGAGGGAAAAACCATATCAGGCTAATTTGAGAGAGCAGCTGGCTACCTGGCAGTCTAGGGACCATGTGTAATTAAAAACATTCCTGTCTCCAGCACAAGGCTTATAGATCTGTCCTGGCTGTAATTAGAGATGTGGAGGGAATATATTGGTTTGGGAGTGGGATTATTTGTACTTTCCTTGTTTCTGGTCCTCTTCTTTTATGGTGATGTTCTCTGGGACATGCAGAGGAGTTCAACATCCAAAGTGATCCTGTAGGGAGCAGGTTGAAGATCAGAGAGGGAGCACTGCCCTGCTGTATGTGCACCCTGTAAAGGAAGCATGCTGGATTTCAGCACGTGGTTAACGAAGCTGGCAGTACCCTGATCTCCTGGTACTGATACAGTGAGGAGACACAGCCTCCTTGCACAGGGATGGGAAAATAACAATACATTTAGCAAACACACACTGTACCAGGGCAGTGGAGCTGAGCCTCTAATGTGCCTTCGTTTTGCTTAACCCTGTTCCCCATCCCAACCCTGACTCACAAGCTTTTAATCAAAAGGGATCCTTATCTTTTTTCCTGCTTTTCCAAAACTGTGTGAAATGAAGACAGACTCTTTGAAGTCAGTGGAGGGTGAAAACTGCTCTATGCTTTAGAAACTCAGACCATGAATTTTGGCATCTGCTTTTTAAAGATCTTTATAAATTCAGCAGTGCTTCAGCTTCACTCTCCGTATGATAGGTCGAGTAATTTCTCCTTCCTCCAGGATCAGAAATGCCCTTATTTAACTTAATGTGGATGGGTACAAGATAAGCCTAACGGAGGCATTATCTTTCAGAATATAATAAGGTATGAAATCCTTTTAATCAATGTTTTAATGTACCCTCTGTGAGACAATTAGTGGTTAATTTGATGGGATGGCACCAAATATGCACAGAGAGGTTGTCGTCCTATGTGATTCTGTTAGGTGACCTTTTCTCTAAGGATTCCCTAGTCTGCCTTTCTCCATGTTTCTTTGTGGCTTCTCTCATTTCTTCTGGCATTTCCTTATTGACTTCATCCTACTGCTCCTTTTTCATCCCTTTCCCCCTGGGGCAGAGGAGAAGCAGCAGCAGCAGGAGGAGGAGGAGAGGGCTGTGTGTGACACCGCCTTTTCCCCAGTCAGCCCTGCAGTGTCACTCCTTACCAGGAAGCACAGCACTTTCCCAGGACTGGCTCTCATTGCTGGAGGAGGAAAAGCAGTGTCTGAAGAGGCCGAGTCTGAGCCAGGAGAGATCAGGCTGTTACCCAAGCACGGTACTGACGTAAGGGCTGGGCTGAGAGCGCCCCTGGGTGTGGTTGTGAAACTGGCAATAAAATTTGTTTCCATCTCTCTTCATGAGTGTTGGAGATCACACAGCGAGCTGATCAAAACCAGTACTGAAAGGAGAACCACTGGCATTGCCTTGGCTTCTTTTTTTCATTTCCCAAGGAGCCGCGACTCTACTTTGACATTGGAATAGGAACTGTTACAATTCTGAGATCATTTCAGGCTCTGGAAAAAGTGTAAGATGAGGCTGGGCTAAGCCATCACTCCTTTGTGCAGACCTTTAAGGCAACGCTGGTGTGTTTGAGCTTGGACAACTCAGGGTCCTGCCTTAGCTTCGGAGCGATGGCAGTGCTTTTCTGGGGAATAACAAAAAAGCACCTTCTCCCCTCTGCATCCCTTCTGCTGTTCCTGCCCCGGTTTAGTCACCTGGCTCTGCTGTGCTCTTGTCTCATCGCCTTGGTGCCTGCAGCAAGGGCAATTACTCCAAAGCCATGGCTGGCTGGCTGCTGGCGAGCGCAGCTCTGTCATTAATCCTTGCCTGCCTGTTAAAAGGGTGAGCGGGGCTGGCTGCTTCCCTTTCTACCCCTGCCTGGCTCCCATGCAGGGCTGCCTCACCTTGGCCGGCAGCAGCTGCAGCGCTGCGGCTGAAGGCTGCCGGCGGGCTCCCGGCAGCGCTCCCCATGCAGGCCCACCTGCACGCCCTGAAGAAGATCCTGGCCCTCTGGAGCGTATCCCAGCGGTGCGTACCGGGCTCCGCGGGATCGGGGACGTCGGTGTGGCACTGCACACCCCACCTGGGCACCGGGTTTGCTTCCTCACCCGTCGGGAGAACACTTCGGTCCCCGCTGGTGACAGTGGAGAGCAATTCGCTGCTGCTTGTTTTGTCTGCCGGCTTTGGTGAGGGATGGGACGCTTGGAGACTCGGTGAGCTGGGACTCTGCGCTGTCACCTCTCATTCTCTCTGGTGTTGTCTGCTTGTTCTTCTAGACATGAACCTGTATGGTGAGCACAGCTGGATCTGTTGTGCTGACACAACCAGGTGGGCACGGGAGATGGCACTCAGCTGTGGGGCAGTGCCAGCCTGTCCCAGCCTGGACATGCTGCTGTCAGCTGGCTGCTTTATGTCGTGCTCTCTGTGGGCTCCATATCGTGAGAATCTGTCTTTCTGATGTTTAGGTGATGACAGACTGATCAGAACAGCATCAGATCACCCGGGAGGTTAATCACAGCTGGCACCGTGTCGCTCAGACAAGTCCTGCCTTTGCTCGCTTTGTGTGCTTGGTCACCATCCCTATCAAGTGCATGGCATTTGCTCTTTTTCTGCTGCTGTCTTTGTCCAGGGCTGGGGGTGAGATTCAGGAGTTAGTTGAAATACAAAAGACTGCAGAGAGATCTGTTTTCCAGACTTAACACTGAGTTTTCAATTCTTTTAATCCAATTCTAGAAAACAACTTCTTTGCCCTTGCATGGGTGCATAAATAACTGTTGTGGCACTAATGATTTTCACCAACAGGAGTTAGAGCCTAATGATGCCAGGTGTGGAGCAGCCTTGTTTTATAGCAACAGAGTATCTTATAATTTTATCTTGACCTTGTGAAATTACAGGACACCTTTGTTTTCTGCCAGGGCACGGTGCCTGCCAGTGGCACCATACTTAATGCAAATTGCTCTGGGGTTTTGGCGAGGTGGCCTCTGTCCTTTGGAGCAGATTGAGGGCACGGGCTTGTTTTCAGCCATTAAATGATGCTTCTTTCAGAACTCTGTTGTCACGTAATCTTCAATTACTGTGCAATTCATGAAAACATCACTGTTCAAGTGATTACTTTCCTTGCAGACCAAATATCTGGAAATTAAGATATAGCTGGCTTGACTTTTCAGAAGTACTTACTATCCATGACAATCCCAAGGAAATTATTGTGAACTGCAGTTTAGACATACTTACATTGAGGCATTTTAATTTAGATGTCTAAGATTTTAGTTTTTACCTGTTTGACCCAGCTCCAGATTATGTCATTCTCTACCCCTCAGAGAGTCGAGTGTTTCTCTTTTGCTATTTGCTCGATAAGCGTTAAGTGCAAATTCCTCGACTTGGCCTCTTCCAATGTAAATAAACCAGAATTTGTTTTAGTGACGGAAGCTAACAAGGGTTTAATTGACGTCAGCACGGGGTGAGCAACATCACGGTATCAATAGCATCAGAGTTATGATGTGGAGTGGCTCCCTGGGCTTTTCCCTCTGCCACGAGGCTGGATACCACATGGGAAACAGCCACTTCCAAAAGTGCCATTGCAAAACTTCTGGAAAACCTGGATGGAACTGCTGCATGTAAGCAGGCAGAAAGGTTTTTGAGACCAGTTGACTTGCAGACAGTGGCTTTATTCCTACGGGGGAAGCAAAACTTTATCCAACCGTAAAAGGGAATTCATGCACCTAAACATTTAGTCAGCAGGTTTTGAAAGCTAAAAAAATAAAGGTTAGTTGAAGTGTGCCTTTACGTGTCTGGTAGGTGCAGCTCTCATTGCAGAGAGGTGTCTCTTTGAGGACTAATGACAGGGCAGAGCAGATGGAGTTGTGGTTGTGTGGAACAGCCCCGTGTCCTCAGAGCAGGCACAAACAGTAACTACAGCTGTGCCTGACACAGGCTTTACCACAGGCTCCTTCCTGGGTGGTGCAGTTGGGCAACTCACAGGCTTCAGGGTCTTGGGAGAGACTCCCAATGAGCTCAGCCTGTTCTGAGACAGGGCTTGGAGATCTTCCTAAGGGATCTCATAGGACAGCAAATGAGTTTCTTTCATCAGCATCTTGACAGTGTCTCAGACTGTGCTCCTCACTTGGCAGGAGCGGTGGGGTCCAGTGGTTCTGTGCAGATCCCAGTGCTTTATGATTGGCATTTGAGGTTCCTCTTTTGGCTTTATTGGTTTGCACAGTTCCTACTTGTTAAACAGCATGTGCAAGAAATGGAATTCATTTTCTTACAAACACTTCGGAATAACTCCACTTATCCCAAGTGTATTTTAAATCCAAATATATTAAATTTGGACCAGCCTCAGGCATTTTATTTCCCAGTTGAGCAAATCATATTCTTTCCTTTCAGGAAACAAATTGCCTTGAGCTCTTGTCACAGAGGCAGAGTCCATGTACATGAGGGACAGTTCTGACTGAGGACAGTTTGACCGAACTAGACCAGGATCAGAAACTTCACACTCCTCATACTTCAGAAGCATTTTTCTTCATTTTCCCTCACAGCATTCAAAACTTTTTTTCTCTCCTTTTGAGCCATGTTTTCTGTGCTCTAGTGACCCGCCTTTTTCTCCTGGTTGCCCTGAGCTCCGTCAATAATTCAGTGTAGACCACCCCTCATTGCTGCAGAGATTCTCATGTGACAGCAGCTCTCATGAGATGTTGAGCTGCTGCTTGGCACGCAGGAATGCAAGCAAAACCTCCACTTGTTTCTTAAACCTTTATCAACCCATTAAAGCAGGAGTGAGCACTGACCTAGAAATGTGGCAGCTGCAGCTCCGGCCATGGCTGAAGAGCCTTTTGGTGACCTACTTTGTCCCAGCCTGGAGCATCCTGCTGCACAATGGTGGCTCCTTCCCAGGAAACTCATCAACAAATGCCTCTTGCTGCTGAGGTTTCAGGGGAGGCTGCAACTGAAGGGGTTAAACAGCAGGAACCTTGATAGGAACCTTCCTGAAGCCCTCCTTTTTTACACCCAGCTGTTAGCCTGACCTTATCTCTGTAGTTACAGTGGGATACCTTGGACATTAATTTAGGAAGCCCCTGAAGGAATTAACCAGTGTAACTAGCACACACCAGGTTAGAGAGCTCTCTCTTGTAACTTTATTTTGGTTTAATCATCTTTCTCTGCTTTCCCATTTGGGTTTGTGTAGAGCAACAGTGACATCCATTGGCTTATTAGGTGAATCCAAAGTCCTTTACACATGCCATGTGTTTACTCAAGGTGGAGGGCTGGACCAGAGCGTGTCTGAGAGATGATAAAAAGCTCAATTCTCAGAATGACTGTTAGCACTGCAGAACCAACCCAGGTAGGGAAAAGTTAGAGTAAATTTGCTTCAGCTTATTCACTGATGATAATGTTTAAAATGTAAATTGCTACAATAAAAGTCTGTTCTATTTTAAAACTGCATCCTTTCTTGTAGACAAGAGGGCTTAGAAAAAGAAGAAAATTAGTAGGGGTTGTGGAGGAGGAACTGACAGCCAAAGGGTTGTAAAAAAATCCCCAGTGAATGAAAGTCCTAAAGTCTGAAATAGAGGATTCAGTGATGAGGAAAAGAAAAGAAAAGAAAAGAAAAGAAAAGAAAAGAAAAGAAAAGAAAAGAAAAGAAAAGAAAAGAAAAGAAAAGAAAAGAAAAGAAAAGAAAAGAAAAGAAAAGAAAAGAAAAGAAAAGAAAAGAAAAGACAAATCATTAATGTGAGAGGCTGATCTGGAGGATTTTTATTCCATTCCAAAAAACCTGAAAGCAGTTCAATTTATTTTTAACATTGTGAGTGAATCAGTAGACGTTTCTTGCAGGTATTTCATTGAACAGAACCAGTGGCTGCAGTAAATTTTTGACCAGCTGCAATTACAATCCCACTCCAAGGTCCAATGCCTTGACCTGGCAGGGAGTCCCTGTGAGAAGGAGGATTGAACTCTGAGCCCATGGGCCCAATTTTGTTGCTCCACAGCTCAGCACAGCTCCTTGGGGTTGTGTTTGCAGCCAGGTGCAGCTCGTCCTTTGACTGGGGCTTGCACAGGCAGCACAGGGATTTTCCCTTCCAGCACCACCAGGGATAGAGGAAAAAGGGAGTTTTGCAGATTGACACCATCTGATTCAGAGTCTGGTTCGTGGTTCTTAATTAGAAATTAAATTGTACCTGCTGTGCAGAGCACAGACTGAGGGGAGCTACAGGTGCTCAGGAAAGGTTTTCCATTCCATTCAGCAGCTTTGGAGCAGGCATCGTGTCCGTAGCACCTAAGAGGGATTTTCCCCTTATTTAGATTTTAATTTCCAATGGGACAACACATGAAACATTCCCAGCTGATGCTCAGTGTGCTGGGGAATTTCAGACTGCCCTTTGTGCACAAGAGAGCAGAGGGGAAGTTCATGCAGAAGCTTTGCCTCCTATCCCTCCAGACTCCCTGATGCTGGAAATGCTTTCATCCGGTTTATGTCATTTTAGCATTAGCGTCTCTCTGCTTTACCTGCATATCCCATTGCTTGCCTTCGGCTGGCTCACAGCTTGAAAATGTTTCTTAATATTTCAGACACTGATACCTCAGTCCACCAGAAGTCTCCCCTTGGAGACCCTCTCTTCTCCCTGCCTGCCTTTCGAGACTCCTCTGTGGAGATTCGTTGGTGCATTCCTTGCTTTGCCTCCTCCCTGTGAAGTGCTTCTGTGCCTCTCCATGGCTGCATTTCTGCAGCTAATGCCAGGGCACTGTCGCTGTGCTTCCGTGGACCGAGAGAATAGAATGTAATTTCTTGGTTTTTATTTCTCTTAGTCGTTCTCTGGCTGATCTCTCTCTTTCTTTCACAGCTGCTTTGCAGGTTAGCTCCACACAGCATTTGGATTTGCAGGGCCCGATCGTCCCAAGCTGTTACCAAACGCTGGAATTCCCCTGGGTGTTGACTTTTTGGTGCCTGTTGAGCTCCTTTTCTCAGTATGTGGTTTCACGGGGCGTGGCCGGCTGTCGGCTCAAGTTCTTTTGACTATCCTGTGTATACATTTTCCATGATCAGAGAGGGAGGCCGGCGGATAAAATCCCGCTGTTTGCGGATAACAACGGATAACATTGCTGTGCTAACAGACATTTGCATGGCAGATATGAAAACAGCCCCATTCATACCCTCCCGAGATGGTGCTGAGTCTTCCAACTGCTTTGAAATTTGAGGTGAGCTCGCTTGCATAAAGCACCACGGCTTTCCACAGGTGCACTGGAGTCAGCTACCCCCGGTCAGCCTGCCAGCAGCAGGAGGGCAAGCACAGCCTTCCTGCCAAGCTCCCACCATCCTGGGGGAAATTACAGGGAGGGAAGTTGCTCATGGCTGCCCTGTAAGATTTCCAAAGATGGAAGGGGAAACGCTGTTTGCACTCCAGAGCAGGCTTAGCCCTGTTCTTTCCCATACGGTAGGGATAATTCAGCAAAACACCACAAACATCCCAATCCCTTTTGGTGAGGAATAAGCCAAAAAGGTGGGCTTCTTTCCAGAGGAAATATTGACATTTCACTGAAAACCAGAATCCTCCCCAAATCCCCAGTGTGCAGTTGCATGTCTGGGGACTGATCTGACCAGTTTGTCCCTGCAAGGCCGGTGTTCAGTCAGCCTTTCCGGGGAAGACAAACAGGGTTATCTCCTCGAGTGTGCTTGGAGCTGCCATGAAAGGGAGGCTTTCTTCCCCGTTTCCAAGAGGAACCAGGGTTGATGCTCTCCTATCACATCAGGACCTTGTTGTGCCTGTTTGTCCCCACTTAATGACATCCGGTGCTGATTACTGGTGTCACAGGAGCTTCCAGCACTGCCCACTCTGATACTTGATTTTCCTTGTGCTGCTACATCAGCATGCCAAAACGCAGTTAGATTTGAGGCAAGCTTTAGTTTGGAAAACCCTGCCTGACCTGGGATCTTGCTGGGACCTACTCTAAGACTTGCCCAGGTGTCTGAGGTGACAGGATGTGGCCCCTTTCTCTGCCCTGCCTGGGTTACGGTGGGGCCAAGTCCCTGCCTTGGGCTTTCGTGGCTCTGCTGTGGCAAAGGAGAATGGCTCCCAGTGTTTCCTTGCTCTCACATGCTGGAACTGTTTGTACATTTAGAGCAAGCAATGCTTTATTACTGTTTGCATAAAAGGAAGAAGGCAAAATAAATTTTAAAAAAGGAGAGTGAGAACATCTTGTGAACCTGCTGTTCTCAGATCTTTCCGATAAGGACAGTTCCAAGTGCGTGAGAAGTTTCCTACTCCAAGATTTATTTACTTCTGAAAGAAAAGCCACCTTCATCTCATTATTTTATTTTCAATACAGGTTTTAATTTGGTGAGAAAATATCTTCCCCTTAAAGAACCTATTCTGCCTCATTAACTCCTATAAAAAGCACCCCCCCCAAGATTGAAATGTTAAAAGAAGCATAAATTAAGGCTAAGTTTGTTGTTTGCTGCTTTAATCAACAAACAACCTTAAAAAGGACTCACAAAAGGTTCTGTAAACTAAATTTATTAGTGAGCAGGAAAACAGGCCTTCAGCTGCAGCCTCCTTCCCTTCCCAGCCCCCTGGATTTGGAGGGGGGTGGGTTTTTGGAGTGACTGGTTTTGTTTACAGTGTCTTATTCTCTTGGGCAGGTTGTTGTGGTCCCATGGATCTCTGTCAGACTTTTGTGATGCAGCTGAACTGAAGTGACTTGGTGCAGTCTGTTAATTAGGTCTTCAAAGTCTTCTCCCTTTTTTCTTTGCCGTACAAATGTCCTTTTTTCCTCTTCTTTTCCCTAAATCTTTTTGTCAGCTTAGAAGGAAAGAGGTTTTTTTCACTGCTGTTCTCTCTGCCTTCCTTTCACCTCTCTGGGATGTTGGAGGAAAAGTGGATTTATATCTACTTTCTGCACTTTTCCTCTCCTTGCAATGTTTAAGAAGCCTTCTACTATTTCCTCTTTATGCTATCATCATGATGTATTTCTCTCTTAGGGATATCTCCACACACAGTGGTGTGCTCACAGTGATTGCAATACCAAGAACCAAGGGAAAGCTTAGGGGCATAGAAAGTTTCAGTTCAGAGGACAGGATAGTTGAATAAAAACATTAGGAATTAACTTACCTGAGTCAGCACACGTGAATATGTGATTTCTTTCCAAATTCCCCTTAGAATTTTCTCGTAACAGTGAACTTCCATAGAAACCTCTTGCATCCAGATTCAGTTCAATCTTAAACTGATTTTTCATTTGGTTTATTTGGGTGAAGTCTTCATGAGGAAATTTAATAATGGGTTTTATTCATTGCTAGAGAATTTGGGCTTCCTCACTTCTTAATTTTTTTCACAGCTATCTTAAGTTCCGTCTGAGATATGCAGTGTAAGAGAGATCCAATAAAAATCCTTTTTGTTCACTGGAAAAAATGGCCTTGACCCATTAGAGAGCGATTTGATATTTATCTGAACACCTCCTCACCTTCCAGGAGTTAATTTGACTTGGAGATGAGCCAAGACAGGGAGTTTCTCTAAACTTCTCCCAGCTTTACAGGCTTGGATTCAAAGAGTCCTGGCTCTCAACAACTCATGGTTCAAGTTTTCCAAACCAAAAGGTGACTGGGCACATTTTAGAAAACTGGAGCCTCCCTGGGAGTTCTGTTGCCCCCTGATTGATGGCCCTGGCTCCAGCCCCTCTGTGCTCTCACTTTTCATGGTCTGTGGGTAGGTCAGCACTGCAAGCACTCCTCAAAGGAAATCATCCTTCTTCAATACAGCCCATGGTTTATCTCAAAACCCAATTTCCTCTGTCCATCCCACGCCTTCCTCCCCCAGCAGACGTGATGAGGGTCTCGCATTTCACACCAGCTGCCTGAGCAAATGCAGGATAGGCCCTACTGTGCTGCACCCTGGCATCTGAGCACCCAGCAATTCAGGGGCACAGGAACAGCCACAGGACAGGTTCCTTTGGGGCCGTTTCATGGTGTCTTTCCATCCTTCAAATAAGAGCTTTTTTCCTTCTCTGCAAACCAGCCATATCCCAGCCCTGTGTCCAGCAGCTCATGTTGCCAGAAACAAGCGGCTGGGAAAACAGGGAGGTGTGGGATGAGTCACAGGGATCCAGGGCCACTCTTCCAGAGCCATCACTGTGGGCGTGTGCTGCTCCCCCCCCTTCATAGCTTTATTTAAACAGGAAGAGGGAAGCTTCCTTGGTTATCCCATGCCCCCAGGAGCGTGCTGTTCACTGGGTATGGCCAGCATCCAGCTGCCAGGGAGCTGGGCAGGTGGAGAACAGCAACACTGGAGGGTTTTTTGTGGTGACTAGAAAAAAAACAAAAGAGAAAGGACTCCTGGATGAATGCCTGAGTCCCTTGGTTCCTCACAGCAGAGATACTCTTGTCATCTCTGGGAAGGGATGAGATGTGGATGTGCATAGTCCTAGGGCATCTTCATTTACTCCCAAAGGCAAACAAAGGCAATGCCCATCACAGCGATGTGTGCACAGAGTTTTTAGGCTCTCTGCCCATGTTCCAGCCCAGCTGGCAGGCTCTGGAGCTGATGGCAGCAGTGTGTGTACGCTGCCTGTTCGCTCTGACGTGGGAGCTGAAATGAAACTACCTGCATGCTTTTGATCCAGGTGGGGAAGGGCTTCACTGGACCTTCCAGACACCAACTCAGATCTGTCTCTGCCATAATTCGCTCCACTTCCAATGCAGCTTACTGCAGCTGGGAGACACAGGTCGGGAATCCATCTGGGCACTGCAGGGTCCAGCTCCGATTTCTTCAGGTTTTCTGTAAGTCCAAGGACAGCCATTTTCAAAGTAGTGAGCACACCAGCAGGACAGAGGAAAACTTACAAAGAGCCGTGATTGTTGGAGGAGATTATATGACCTCTGCTCTTGTGCTTAGATAGGATTAAACTGCCATCGGAAGCAAACACCAAGTAAGAAACCTAAATCCTGCAAAAATATATTAAAAACAGCTCTCTGAGTCCTCCCCCTGGTTCTTACCCCTTGCAGGATATGATATTTGATACTGGTGTCACAAGAGTCACCCGGTAGAGAAATCTTGCTTAGTTACAGACATTCTTTTATATTTTTGTATGGGAGGACTTTTCTTTCCAGAATAAGCACTGAAGGGCATGTAGGCTGGTCTTGCTGGAAAAAGTTCTGGAGGTAGTTCAGCCATCTGGGGCCGCTCCACCTGAACAGGGAGCAAACACTTTTCTGTTGAAGCAGGATCAGGAGGGAATTGCACAAAGGGCAAGGTGTGACTGGGATAGGTTTAGCTGTGTAGGGTCAGTGAGGCATCCCGGCCAGAACACCGGCACGGGGCGAGCTGCGGACACCGAGCGCCTCGGAGACGTGGCTGCCATCACCCACAGCTCCCTGCAGCACCTCAGCTCCGTGGTGTGGGAGTTTGGACCCACGCCCAGTCGGTCTGGAAGGGAGGCTGTGCTCGCTGCTCCAGGGCAGCACGGATGGAAGTTGTGTGGAAGGTTTCGTTTTGTCAGCAGTATGCGCTTGTTGTGATCCCTCCCAGTGAATTCCCGCTTGGATTAGCTGCCTGTCATCTGCCTCGGGGCGAGTCCCTGTGCTGTCGTGCTATCATGCTTCAGTAAATAGTCCAAGGTTATGGGGAGCCTCAGGTTTATGCTACAGGGGGTAATGTTTTTGTTGTTGTTTATGTCACAGAAGGACAAGCGTTCATGGGTTTTTCTGATCACATCCCAAGCCCGGACTTTGTTTCATTGCCTGGTAGCGTCTGTGAGCGTTTGCCACTCGGTATCTTGCCAAATGGCAAAGTACACTTGAAGTGTTTAAAATACCAATAAAACCATCTGGAATCATTTTATGGAGCAAATTATTGTGGGTCCTTCTGGGTCCTAATGGAATGCTCCTGAGCAGGTGACATACACTGCATGTGCTGGTGTGAGAATATACAGCGTTCCACGTAGCTTTCCAGTCAGAGGGCAGAAATCATGCCTTTGGGAGAGGTGATAGCAAAAGCCATGCCTCCAATGGGTGACATCTGCACGGAGGAGCTCTGCTGGCAGCAGGGTCCCCCTGGCTGGTGGCTACAGACATCTGCTCTTGGGCTGGCTGATGGGTGTGCTTGGCTTGGAACAGAAAGGGCCTCGTGCCCTGAAAGGGGATGGGAAGGCAGGCACCACCTGAGTCATCCTTATTACCAGACTGTTTAATCCTGCTTCCCAAACCTGCCCCTTTGTATCACAAGACAGTGATCTAGAGCTGTTGGAATTATTAAGCCATCCTCAGGCACATGCAGGGAGGGGTCTGTTGTTGTTGTGCCCAGAGCTCAAAGCAGTCGCAAGACAGGTGTGTGACCACACCCCAGGTTTTATACAGACAAAGCATTCTCCCTAGGAAGCACAAGTGAAAAAAATACGGATGTTCCCTTAATCTGCTGAGAGAGGTGCCATCTCATGATGAGTTCCATCATTAGGACTCAGAAGCAATGCTCACTCACTGCCTTTGGAACGTCACCTCAAGTGGGTTTTTTTGCATCTCCCACACTGGTTTATCACTATGATTTCTGCAGCTGATGAAGTATTAAACATTTCAGGCTGCTGATTTTGAGCGTGCACCTAGGGAGAAAGACATCAACCTGAAAAGTAGCACTGGCTGAGCATAATGTCACCTAATACAGATGCACCCATTCAATATTTTAGCTCAAATGAGACCAACAGGAACCATTTTAAGCTGAATTAGAAAAAAGTTACGTATAAACAAAAGTAAAATTATCTATGTGACATATTATGATAGCTTAACAGGGGGTGAACAAATGGCTTCAGGGAGGCCAGTGCCTCTTGTGAAGAGCATGTTGGGAGTGAGATTCTTTCCTACTCAGGTTGAGGTCCCATCCCTTTCCCTCACTCTGTAAAGTATCTTCTCTTTCTGTATAAAATAGGGATATTTTTGGGTGATATTTGAATATTCCTGGATAAAAGATCCATTATGGGCCAGATACATTGCGAAGAGCCACGCTTCCAGCATCTCCTTCAGTCACCTTTTTGTGTTCAAAAGGTATTTTCTTTCCTTCACATTCCGCTGCTTGCCATCTTCGTTCTGCATGGCTCTTTGGTGCTGCCAGCACCTTGCAGAGGAGCTTGAGTTCAGGGGTTGTTAAAGGAGCAGGCGCTGTATTCACATGCATGTGCAAATCCAAAAAACAGGTGAATGTGGAGCCACCCCTTGAGGGAAACAAAAAAAAAAAAAGAAAAAAAATTTAAAAAAGAAAAAAATGGGTAGAAAACCAGGAGTCTTAAAGGAGGGTAGAGCAGAAAGGGACAGGCAGGTGTCTGGCATCAAGAGGGCAGGAAGGAGGATGGTAAGTGGCAAGGTGGGAAAGCAGACACTGATTTCATTTCACCTGCAAAACCTGTCACCACTGGGAACTGGAAAATAAAATCCTACAGTCTTCAGCCAGGAAGGCTTCCACACACACCACCGGGTCTGGCCACTTTAATTCCAAGGCACAAACCAGCTTGGCTCCGTAATAGCACCGTGCTTGTTTCATGCCAGCCGAAAGCAGGGCATTAGAAGTACAAATTCTCACTTGGAACTTGAACTCCTTCTCACGTGTAACGCAAATCATTGTGCGGCGTGAAGAGTTTCCTTTAGCTTTTCACAACGATACGAGAAATGGAAAGGATTCATTTCNGTAACGCAAATCATTGTGCGGCGTTTAGCTTTTTGGAAAGGATTCATTTATCTTGGCTCCGCCTGTCATCTTCCTTTGTGAGACGCAACAGTTCGGCTTCACGTAGTTCTAAAATGAATTTAATCTCGCTCATTTGCTGGTTAAACGTTGTGTAGGAAACGAATCTAGCAGGCGACGGCGGACGCTGTTAAAGCCACTACACAGTAAGGCGGCTTTGCCGAGGCCTGTGGCACTCGCTCCCGAGGCAGCAGCTCAGCGGGATCAGCCATCCGGGAGCACCGCAACCGCCTCTGCCTTACGGGAAGGTGCGACTGGACTCTTACGGGGAGCAGGGCAAGAGCTGCAGGGCTTTGGGGGGGAGCCCCGTTCTCCGAGCTGTGCGCCCTTGCCGGCAGCTCGGGCGGAGTTCGCGCCGGTGGTGCGGGGATGGAGATGCGGCGGCCGGGCTGCGGAGGGACGGGGGAGCTTGCGGGGGGCTCCGGGCTGCAGCCGCCGTGCCGGGGGGAGCTCCCCCGGAGCGGGGCGGTGCTGGGGGCGGG
>VWZN01000341.1:301698-314863 GCA_013396955.1 Regulus satrapa | reverse complement strand
GGATGCGCGGGGATGCGCGGGGAGCGGGGTGCTGGAGGCGGCAGGGTAGACGACACCCGGCGTGAGGGGGGCTGTCTGGGGTGCGGGGCAGGCGCGCTCCTTCTCCAAAGGCCGGGCAAGGGCGGGCTAACAAAAGGCCGGCACCGGCGGAGTCTCCCGGAGAAGGGCTCCCGCCCCCTCCCCTTCCAACTGCGGTGTTTTCGGGGCCTCTGGATGCTGGGAAGAAGCAGTCGGGAAGGGAAGTGGTGTAGGATGAGACCCCGGCGTGCCGCGCTTCCCGCTGTCCGTATGTGAAACTCATTACTCGCAGCGGGTTCTCCAGGTGGGAATTAAACGCCGTCGTTGTGCCGTGATTGCCCGGACACGTCCGGGACTGCATCGTCCCCTGTCCGGCTGCAGCTGGGCAGGAGCTGCGGGGTTTGAGGGTCCCTTTGCTGCTGTCTCTGTGGAGGCAGTCGCCGGGCATCAGAGCAGCGGGAGGTTTCGTGTGTTCTCTCTCACTGTGTTGCATGTTTTAGTAAGCAGCGTAGTGTTCCTGCCGGGAGTTCTGCTGGCAGGCACCCTGCAACGAGATACTGGGACAGAAGCTGAGAAGTTTTATCACCTGGTTGGAATGATCCACAGACTCCTTAAAATGGCTAAGAGGAGGATTGTATTCAAATGTAACACAAACTAGCCAGCATTTTTCTTAGTAAATTTGGGAGAAATGTGACTCACAGACCTTCACTCCACTTCCTCCCCTATTCTGCCCATGAGGTCCAAAGGTCTGCTTTTCTCATTCCCTGCTGTAATGAGAAAATTCTGATCTCTGTGTGTTCTTCTGCCTAAAAGACCCAGCATTAAATTTAGTTGACGTTCAGTGCCACCAGCAGCCCCCATTGAAACGCATTCATATCTCAGCCCAGCTCAGCCCCTTTAGCCCAGTCAGCACGGGGTGAAGCTCAGTAGCTCACTGTGTTTGCTCAGCCACGGGGGCCTGACTCTGCTCCTTCAAGGTGCTCATCCGGATTTTCCTTGACACCAGCAGAAGCAACAGCAGGGAAAAATCATTGCCCTAAAACTCCTTTGACTGAGAGAGGTGAAGTCCAGGCCAGCCTTCAGCTGGGAGAGGGAGGGGTGCTCTGCACGTCCATAATGTGGGGATTTAGAGGATTGAGAGCTTGTTGGCCCACATTAAATGGTGCTTGGCACCTCTGTGGTTCTTTAATCGAAGAGGTAAGTTCAGTTCGACTGAAATCAGGATTACTGTAAATTTTAAGGGAAAGTTCATTTAATAATCACATAGGCTTATCTTCCAGAGGTCAGCAGGCCAGAAGTTTAGCTATAAAACATTGCTTAAAAGGCAATAATGACATACAAGGCCAGCTGCAACCTACTTGGCATTGCTCTGCAGAGAGGGCTGCTGCCGTGGCACGTGGGAGTCCTGACTCTGGGAGACGGGCAAGCTGTGGTCCTGCAGCAGCCAGGGGCCTCCACAAATGCTCCTGCGTTCAGTAGACCCGAACAGATTTTTTATGAGAATAAAAGCAGGGTGATGTAGAGCCCTTCTTCCTCTATAGAGTCTCCTAGCACTTGGCAGCAGTGGGAGAAAAGCTGGCCTCTAGCAGGAGGATGCAGCTGGCATCGGTGAGCAGATGGACTTGGAAGGCTGCTGAGGGAAGGTAATGGGGAAAACAGCCTTCCTGGATTTGTTTAGTTAGGGTGGACCCTGCTTTAATGGTCAGCCCTCTGGGTGAGCAACCATCCTTCACGTGGTGTTTGCAGAGCAGCTGGCACGATGGGGCCTGGTCTATCCCATCCCTGGGCTTCTTCACGCCAGCAGCAGTGTAAATAAATAAATCAGGAGGGTATGACATTCAACAGGATGCTTTATAATGCCCTGTGTGATTCCCATTTGGCTAACATTTGTCTGGGCCCAGGGTGACCGTGGCTGGCGCTGGCAAGCTGCTGGACTTTAATGGGTGTGGGAGTAGGGAATGGCTCATTCATGGTCAGCAGGATCAGGCTGTAGCCACACTACTCAGTATCTCAAGGTGCACACTACTCGGGTGCACAAGTCAGAGCAAAGGAAAACCTGTGTGTTTGAAACCATGATTCAGGAGGTTGTTCCCAAGTTTAACTGGAATGAAAAGCTTGGCTACCCTTGATGTGCTGCATTGCTGCATGCTTGCCTCTGTTCAGATTAGAGCCACTTCCCTAATCCTTTACATTCGAGTTGCACCAGGGCTCGAATTAGTGGCAATGTCCTTGGGTTTAAAGAAGCATGAGGAATTTCACTCATCAGTTGTTCGCCAGGGAAGGGGACTGGGTGGGGTTTTGATGTAGCAGTAACTGGCTCAGTTCTAGAGGTTGGGATCAGAAGGGTAAATTTATGCCTTTGAAAGAGGAATTTGATGGAAATGAAACCAGCCCACTTCACCCTGATTAGATTTCATCATGTTGTGCCTTCAAAATGCCTTCAGCAGCCTGGCAACCAGGGCAGAGATTTGAGAAACATCCAAAAGTTAAAAGGACGCAGTTCCTATGGATTATCAGCATGTCTGTTATTTAAAAAAAAAAAGGAAAAAAAAAATCTCATCTTTACTATTCTTTCAGCAACTCAAAACGGTGTTGAAGAAAAGTATTCAGGGAGACAATAAAAATAGCCAGGCCAAGTGCTCTCCAGCAGCGACCTGATCCCGTCTCGTGTGCTGCAGAGGGCACAGATTCCTTTGCAGTTACAAACAGGCTCCAGGCTGGAGACAGACTCCATTTCAGCCTAATTTAAGCAAAGGACGTGATGATAACTGGTGGCCAGCACAGTTATAGTGGGGAGAGGGCCCCTGTGCACGATGGCTGCATCCTCATCGTGCTATGGCAGCTTAAATTTCCCTGGGTAGATGGGAGCAAATATGTGCTATAGTAAGGCATAGCTCTAAAAACTCAGCTACAGCCCTGATGGAAGTATCCTTGAGGGAAACCTGGAGTTTGTCGGTCCAATACTGTGTTTTCCCATCCAGGCTAAGGAGAAATAAGTGGCATATACCACCCCCCAGGGGCAGGAATGATCTGCAGGGAGAAGGAGGAGCTGGGATATTTGAAGTGACTCTTGCAGTCAAGGAGTTTGCCTTGTGAAATCATGGTTTGATTTGTTTGTCTTCCTGTGCAGACATTGTTTGCCTGGAAGCCCACTCACCCCGTGCTGGCTAGAGTGCTAAAAATCCCTGCAGGCCAGACCTCGGGCCGGATCTGCTCTGTGTTGGGGAGGGAGTGGTTAAGACAGGCCAGAGAGAGGTGTGTGTTGAGAGGTGGATTGAAAGGGAAAGGTTTTTTGGGGCCCCGTGTGTCTGTTATGAAGGATGCCAAACCTCCAGGCTGGAAACTGGGGGTTATCACTGTTGAAGCAAAAAGGGAGCTTAGTTTCTAAGTGGCTACTGAGTTTACTACCTTGTTTCTGTCAAAGGTTTGAAGGGGTAATACTGATTAATGTTGTGTCCTTTCCCCAAGTCTGTCTTTTCCCTTCCTCTTCCATCTCACCAGGCTCAGCCTGACACTTTTTATTAGGATACTAGTTCCTGATTTGTGAGGAATAAATATTGACAGTGATGGCTGCTTAATAGGATTTGTGTTTGCTGCTTTCTCTCTGGAAGGGTTTGGCACTTGTGACTCAATTTGTGTTTGTGACTGCCTCCACCCCAAGGCTCCGTTTTGGGAGGGGTGTTGGTAGTGACGATGGTCACAGTGTGTGCTACCTACGAGGAGAAGCTGAGAGAGGATATGTATTGTATGGATATGTATATTCCCCTTTTTCCTGTTAATGTGCAGAGATTTCCAGGCTGTGACTCCAAATTACTGCATGTCCCTAGAAAAGGTGGGGGTTTCCTTTACGTGGGTGCTGCTGTTCCCACCGGGGAAGAAGAGTTTTTGATGTCTTATTAACCTGTAACTGCTGTTGAAGGCCTCAGGTCAGACTGTCACTTGGCAGTGCTGGGGGTGCTCCTCTCCTCCCTGCTTCCTTAATGTGCTTGGGGGTGACTGCGCCAAGGAAATGCAGCTCATGCTGTTTTCAGAGTGTTTTGGGTGGATTTTTAATATGTGTCTGAAGCGAGGAAAGTCCCATTAAAAGCGGATAGGCGTTTAGGCTAAGTGGGTTTTTTTGGGTTGCCCAAGAGCTGTGGAAGGTTTCACATCTACAGAGCAGCACCTTCATGTTCCTGGAAACCCAGGAGGGTCTGAGACTTCTCCCTGGAAGTCGAAGCCATATGCTGAACTGTAGTGGAATTTCTCTCGACTCTTCCTGGGAGTGCTTCACCTCAGTGGTACTGGAGGGCAGGATCACTGGGAAAACCCTGACCTCATCCAGGTGAGCTTCCCCCAGCTTTTGCAGGTGCTAATCCAGCCCCGCAGCGCTTGCAGGGAACACCCCAATACCCAGCCTCAGATCTTGCTTTGAACCCATGGAATTATTTGGATCTAGGCTTGGGATCATCAGACCAAAATTCAGTAGATAGGGTGATGGGGAAGAGCTTTCCTGCTGGCAGGGCACATGGAAGAGGTCCCACACACAGGGCTATGTACAGGAGAGATGCTCGTGGTATCTCCTCAGCAGAAGGATGGCAGGTGACTCCAAATGCTGCTAAAATGGCTCCCTGCTGGGGGGGAGTGGAGTCAGGAGGGCCAATTGCCTCTTTGGGGGCATTTGTGGGAGCTTTGAGTCATAGAACTGAGTCATAGAACCGGGCCATAGGGGCCAAGGATTCCTCTCTCATCTCATGTTCCTTGTCATGGTCGCAGCCCTCATCTTTTTTCAAGCTCACCTCTGCCAGACTGGCAGATGCTAAAAATATTTGGGGTGACAAGCAGGTATTTATTAGCTTAGCAGCCAGCATTTCTGTCACTTGCCTTGGGCTCTCTCACTGAGCTGGCCAAGTCCTCATCTCCTTACTCAATCTATCATCACTTCTTACTTGAGCAAATCTCCTGCTGAAATCCCCAGGAAGTAAGTGGAATGCTGCGTTGAGTAAGGTGTTCAGGAATTTGTCTGGGAAGAAGTTGGCGTGTGGGATGGAGAAGCAGCTCATAAGGAGTAGTTTAGGAGCAGCTTGTATTCTGGGGATTAGGCATTGCTACACTTTTAAAGGTGATTTAGACCTGTACACTCCACCCGTCAAGTAACTGCAATTAAAATCTGGAATACCAGGAAGCATTGCAAATAATCAGGTTAGAGAGAGCTGAGGGACCTGAGTTCTTGGTGCTGAATGTCCACTGTGCCTGTGACAAATGTCAGTATGAGGCTTTCTTCTGCCCCCTCTGAGAATATGCTCAGACTGTCACTCCATTAGTACAAATCACTGGGACCGGTTTTCAAAAAGCTGCTGTTGCAGCACTTTGGTAACATCTGTATTTCCATAGGAGAGCTGCTGGGCTAAAATTTCAGGGTGTGTTCCTTAAAGTGCAAGGTGTCACCAGTGCGGGTGAGGAAGAGAGATCCAGCTGTGCTGGCGGAAGGGATTAATGCCCCACTTGCTCATAGTGCCAGAGACCTCATCCATCTGCCACTGGAACAGTTCCTGTAAGCACTCCCTTAATCTTTAGCTTTAAACCATTTAAATTGCTGGTCTGAACTGACCTAGTTTGGTTTATATGGAACATATTAGGTGCTGCAGCAGCAGATGCAGCCTGGTCCCAGCTCCAAGCTGCTGGTGGGAAAGTTTCCCAGTGAAGGCTGGGCTTGCCTTTCAGGTCTCGGGTCTGCACCCTATGGCCGGGTCCCAGGTGGGACACGTCTTGCCTGACATTCAGTCTCCCCCTAGGATGGGCCTTTTGTAGCTGGAAAACATCACTGTTCAGAAGGGTGAGTGTAAAAAGAGTAAGTGTGGGGAAATACCTTCTGCTGATCGCATCTCTTGCTGTGTACATAACTATTCTTTTAGCATGGAGGGCTTGTGGGCTTTTCCTATGGAACCATTTTCATTTTTAAATCCTAAAATGGAAACAAATCCTTATATTTTATGAGTATGACTTTTCCTTCCTCCTTGTGACTGCTTTTCTTCGTAGGAGCTGCAGTTACCTTTTTTGTTTTGCATACACTTGTCCTTTAGAGCCAGCTTGTACTTTGGTGTGTGTAATGTAAGAGAAGTTAAATGTTATCATTTATCAGAAGGACTTTAGATCCACACGATTCAGTGTGGGGATACCCCCAGAAGCTGTCAGGATGCTGATTCACCTGTGTGTGGTGGCTGTAAAAAAAAGGGGGACAGGTGTGTTAAAGCCTGTGTGCAGCTGTGCATCATCTTCATCTCAGGCACATCTGCCCCACAGATCTGATGCACAGCAGAGAGAGCTGATCCCAATGTTTTATGGCCAGGTCTGGAGGATTGTTCCTCACAGCCTCCTGGTCCTGGACAGCCCGTGAGGAGAGGGGATGCTCTGATTCCCCAAGCTGATCCTGAAGTGTCCCCTAAAGCATCTCTGAAAAACCCCAAGAGATGCTTGGTAACGGTCAATAGTAAGTCTGTAGGATAGTCCTGTTAGCTGTGGGGCAGAAAAGAATGAAACTGTCATTTCTCTGTGATTTTACTGCTGTCTTGACACAATAAGTAGGTAGGTCTGTTTTTGAGAGCTTTTTTAAAGCTCTCTGAGCACAAGGTGCAGGAAAGCATTTCGCGTGCAGGTAGAGGTGGGGTGCAGGGTGGATCACACACCACTTTTTTGACAGACCAGGACAGTTGTCACCTCTCAGTTGTCTCCTCCTGAGAAGGTGAGATCTCCCTGAACAGGCAAAGTGCTGCTCAGGAGTCCTTAGCTTCCACTGAACCTCATCCCAAATTGAAACTTGGAGAATTAAGCCACAATGCTGGGAAGATTTGGGCCAGAGCTACACGGAGCACACTTTGGGAACAGGCTCTCTGGGTGGTACGGGGCACAAACAGCAAGCTGTGCTAGAGTAGAACCATAAACCGCTATTACAAAAAGCCAGGAATTCACTAGGGATAAAAGCTAAATCCTGAGCCCTACAGGTTCTTCCTTCCAGCCAGGATCCAGGTTGTTTTGGCAGGACTGTGCAGGGAACCGCGCGCTCCAGCGTTGGCTGGGCAGCGCAAGAAAGGACTGTGGGCTGCGGGGCTGCGTGCCCAGCTCTGAGGGCCAACTGCTCATGCAAAGCAGGGAAGGCCCCCAATTCAGAAAGGGTGGATTTAGGGTGCCTTTAAAAGGGTGGCAGTCTCCGGGTCGAAGTCTGGGTGCAGTGGAATGCTTATTGTCAGAGCTAAAGACCAAAGGGAACGCTGCATATTGTGGGCCCAAATGCAGCTGGCACGAACCAAAAATGTGCATGTGAGTGCCTTTCTAAGTACCCAGTAATCCTCCAGGGCAAAATGGGGATTAGGGCTCTCTCCCAGACAAAGAAGGAGTTCATTTTCTCAAAGATCCCTTGGCCAATGAAGTGAGGAACCCAAATGAATGCCAGGGCTCCTTTCAGCTCTCTGCTTGCAAACAGGTAGGGCGCCAGAGCAGCTGGTTTGTGTGGGGCTGTGCAAACACAGCGTGGCCAGATTGTGGATTGAAGTCAGGTCAACTAAAACCCATCCAGTCCAAGAGGAAAGGGGAGGCCAGAAAAATGCTGGACAAGTAGGACTAGACAGTATTGCACAGGGAAGACGTGATCTCCATTCTCCAGATTTTTTTCTCGGTGGACCTGAGGGTCAGCGCTCATTGAGGTTGTTTAAGTTGGAGTAGCCTGAGTGAAGAGCCCCTGTAAGAAGGAAAGCTGTGAGTCTGGATTAATGCCAGGTGACTTCTCAGCCTCTGTTGCTTTGCCCTGAAATTCTGCGTGCTCAGAATCTCTGCATAGGAGCCATAGGACTGAAAGTGATGGGTGTCTGAACGTGGGACGTATCCATCAAAAATTCACCATCCTGTGATTTCATTAATTTGCCTTCAAGCAAAGCCCCGTGCAGGTAGAAAAGCACAAGCCCTTGTGCACTGTTCCTGGGAAAAATTCTTCTTTTCCCTTTTGGGAATTGGCTTATGGCACAAAGATTAGCTCTAGTAATCCTGTCTTACCAGATATCAGGGTGGATGTGCCTATGATGTGTACAGAAAATGTGCATTAAGTCGTGCTGTTTCTTCGAAGCAGCAGCCAGCAGCACTGTGAATGCGTTTAGGTTGTGTGGGGTTTTTTTTCCCCTGAGCTTCACTGACCCATCTGAATTCTAGACATTGATATTATTGTTTCTACTTGAGAACTTGGATCTTGCTGCAGATCTCTGGAAAGAATGTCTAATTCAGTCTCAAGATTCATGTGCTCAATGAGCCTTATTGAGACTTACTCAAACTCTCTTGCTCTGCTTAGGATGAGAATGTGCCTCCAGGAGTTACACAGGTGAAGTCTATTGTACTTTGGATTTAGGAACCAGCTTTGAATTCCTCATGTGCCTAATGGAGACTGTAGAGTTAAACCTGGCTGTTTCCCATCTCAGGTGAATGTCCTCAGTCACAGGCTAGAGGTTTTACCCAGGGACTGAGACTTTTTCTGGCAGAAGTTTTACAGGTTATTAGTGTGAGAGGTTTCAATGCAATTTTTTTTTTCCATGAAAAGCTGTTTTGTCCACGTGTTTCTACCTGTTCTTGGCTCTTGGTGTGGGTCGTGGGTCCCGTGAGCACAGAGTAACAAACCTGTGCAGGCCTTGCTGCTACCAGGAGAGCACCTGGGCCTTTGTGCTCTGACACACGGGGCACTTCCACTGCAGCTAAAGGAGATTCTGGGAGCGTGACAGAGATGTGGATTACAGGCTATTTCTGGACCAGCCACAGGAGGTAACAAAATAAGAAACACGTAAGCAATCCAGTCTTTTCAGTTCAGGAGGAGCGGGAGGATCTGCCAAGCAGGACGGCCACAAGCAAAGGTCGGTGCCTGGGATGAGCGTGGTCTCTCCCTCGCTCTGCATTCCTCTCCCTGGCAGCATGGAGGAGACAGGAGGGCTTGCTCTTTGCCAGGAGATGGGGGAGTGCCGTGGAGGTGGCGTTTGCATTCCCAAGGAGGTGTAATTCGGGCTGATCAGCTGCTGAGAGCCTGCCTGCGGGGTGAGGATAGGCAGAGGTGAAGCTGCCCAGCTCTCCTTATGTCACTGTGCTGAGCTGGGGATCTCGGGCTGCCCTGTGACATTGTGTAAGGTGGGGTGCTATGAGGATAAACCAGCTGCCTTAACTCCTCTGGCTCCTTCCTGCCTGTCTGAGCCCAGTTAGGCTTTGTTGCTGTTTCTCTGTACTTTTGTGTCTGTGATGTGCTGTTGGCTGTTTCTCTAGTGGAGGGGGCTTTCCTCTTAGGTTCTGATTTAAGACAAAGGGATTTAAGACTACCAGGAAATGCCAATTCAGAAATGTAGAAGTTGGAAGAAGGATTCCTTGCTTTAATTTCAGTTTCAGAAGCATCATTGTGTGAGCACCTATGTTTCTAGGGTAGCTTTTAATTCTGTCAGTGGTTAAAAATATTCTTGTTCATCCCAAATGATTTAAAAATGAAAATTTAATCTCTATCCTCTCTTCTAGAACAACACTGAATTTAGGAGTAACAAGATACTAAAAATTACTAAACCTGTTAACATTTGGGGATTGGATCCTCTGGGACTTAGGTCATCTGTGACAGATCTGTCACATCATTGTGACAGCAAACCAGGTGTTGGTTTAAACTCAGTAATGGTGGCTTCAAGAGGTGGGACTATTAAAAAACACCTGTTCTGAAACAGTTCTTTTTAAAAAAGTTAATAATTTCTAGACAGTTCCAGGTGCTGTTTATGGCTGATCTCAGGCATATCCTAGACTCATCCCTGGAACTACAGGCAAGTCGAGAATACAGGATGGTAGTCCAGCCAGAAGAACTGTAATGCTCTTGTCCTGGAAAAGAAATGCTATGAGCAGACAAAACTTCCCAAGGTGGGTTTATGCCCACTTCCCTGTGCAAAATTGGTCTCCTCTTTGGGAATTACAGCCAGGCAGCTGAGCTTGCACTGCATCATTTCCCCAGTGAGAGCAGTGATTTATGCTACTGCCATTATTCAGGGAACTATTGTTATGAAACATGGAGTTTAATTAATTAAGAGTATGATCTGTGCAGACTCAGATAATCGCCGGGAGTGCTGCTGGGCAGAGGCACCCACCCACACTTTCTGTCCACGCTGGCTTTAGGAAACTGATCTGTGTTGGAATGTGAAGGTTGTAAATAAGGATAAGGAAAGACTGAAGAAAGTGAGGAGGAAGAGCCAGGAGCACAAAAGGTTAATGATAAGTGCTGTGAAATGTTCCAAGCATGCAGGTAACGGGAGGTCAGCACGGGAGGCAGATAAGGTGGTCAGAGGAGCTCAGAGTCAGCCCTGCTCAGAGGCAAAGGATCTCCCTAAAACAGCAAATGAGTTCTGCAAGGACTGTGGCAGCTCATGAAGGCCGTGAGACATCAGATGGCAGCAACTGGCAAATCAGTCTCATGGGCAGTTGATTAATATCAAATAAGGCCACCCATGCGTTCTTGAAGAGCGCTGAGGAAGGTGGTGAAAAGTAGGGAGAGTTTCACAGAGGCCTGCTTTGGAAAGGCCGCGGGCTGGCTGTGTGGGGAGAGATGGATGTGGGGTCACGGCGTGCTGCCTTTCTTCTGGAGGGGGCACTGAAACTTCTGAGGGAGGTTTTCCTTGGAAAAAAACCCTTAATCTCTAGCACTGTATTCTTTCACTGTCAAGCAAACAGCAAGGAAAAAATCCAAGCGGGCTGTATTTTTAGATGAGGGAAAAGCTGAGCAGAGCGTACTCATGGACATGTGTGGTATTAAATACCAAAGGCACCATGGAAGCAGCAAGTATAAATAACAATTCATAATTAAACATGAACTTTGCAGAAAAGGGACGATTTCAGAGGCAGCTGCTAGGCTCAGGTGGGAGGTAGAGGAGTTTTAAATAGACCGTGTGTGCTGGGTTTCCTGTCTCCCACTTTGAGAGTTTTAGAAACCACACGATAACAAAAGGAACAACTGCAAGCCCCTCCTTGCCAGGGATACTTTTTAGCTGTGGAATTGTGAGGCCCTTTGCAGCATCCCAAAATAAAGTGCAGCCCCAGGCTTTAAGAGCATCCCATCGGGCTGGCTGCTGCCACAGGGAGCTGGAGAGCTGTCCTGGGGCAGCTGGAGCTTTCGGAGAAGGTCCACTCTAAGGAGAAGCTGTGAAGACAGCCAAGAGGACAGGTAGGCCCTCAACACCTTTGTCCAAGAGTGGCTGCCTCCATGTTATGGTGGAAGAAGTGTCTTTATGGGGATTCACACCCTCCTGGTTGTTAGACTCAGCTGGCTTAGTTAGAAATGCCATAGAGAATGTTCTGGGATAAACAGCCAGGTAAGGCAGAGGCTGCAAGGGGAGGACAGGTGCTGGGCTTGGGGTCCTGTCTGGGGAGGTGTCCAGCCCTGCAGCCCTGGCTGGTCTCAGCTCTTCTCCCTGCCCTGCCAGCCCTGCTCTCACAGGGGGCCTGTATGGGGACCATCCCTCTGGCTGTGCTCTGGCCCTGAGGTGGGTGTGCTTCCCAGGTGGAAGTGTCCTCATCTCGTGTTTCCTACTGGTCCTGATTAATGTTGTTATTTCTAGCGTGGCTGATGAGTTTTCAAGTGTCTTACTGAGCCTGCCATGCACCACAGAGCTCTGCAATTACAGGTTTTTAAGAGGCTCGGGAAAAACTCACTTGCATTTCCTTGTTCCCCCCAACAGCACCTCCGGAGCCTATGGAGGCACTAATTAACGTGTCTTTGTCTCTGTGAGGTAAAGCCCAAAGTTATGCATGCAGGCAAGCACGGGTTGCTCCTGTGAGGGGAACACCCAAGCTGCTTATCCTCCCTCCCTGGGCTTGGGACTGCCCGCGGGAGGCCAGGCCCGGAGCGTCCATATGGGAGCGCTCTGAACAGAGTTTGGAGTCTGTGGTGTCTCTTGCTTTATTAGCTTCCTTCAAAAGCTGCTTTTTCTCGAAAAAAAAATAAAAATAAAAGAGCCTAAGTGCTCAAAGATCACTAGGCTGTGGTGTCTGGGGAGCTCTAGATGTTTACTACTCTTTTATATCAGTTCCACAGGTTGTTGATGACTCTTTTCTTGGCACAGGGGCAATTTCCCAGCCCTGCATACTGTCACTGGCTGCCTCAGAGACAGCTGGCCCGATAGAGGGCATGAGCAGCTTTCCCCACTGCAGGAATACCAGTGGTGTGACCTGGCCAGAGCCAAACTCTGCTCTTCAGGAAACAAGCAGGGAAGCACAGGGCTCTGTCCCCCAAACGCTGAAGCTGTGAATGTATTTTATGTACAAAATTGTAGATGGGTTTGTATAGATAAATTGTTTATATGCAACCTTTTAAATCCTCATCTGTCGCAGGGCTTCTGTGTCTTGTAGCGAAATCTCCTCTGGAAATTGGTAATTTTTCATGTTAAGTTTGGTGAGAGAAGAGAAAGAGAATTAGAGCATTTATGGATATTGGCTCTTCCAGGGGGGTGGTAAAGGAGATTGTGCTCCTGGTGCACAGTGAGACTGGAATGGGAGCAGGAAAGGGAAACTTTCAAGTTCGATCACAGACTTGACATAATCTCGGAGGAGAGGAGTGGCGGAGACAAAGCGGGACGGAATTTGGCACATGGAAAAAAAAAGGCAGCCAAGGCAGGATTTGGGGTAAAAATTGGATGAGGATAAGCAGGGTGAGCAAAGAAAAACCCCCGCCGTTCCGGACCAGTCGCTTTCCCTAATCTAGGTGAAAGTGCTGCCGCGCTTCCCCGCTGTATCTCATCCGCAGTGTGAGGCTTAACATTCCTGCCCGGCACGTGGGGGCGCGGGGAGGGAGCGCGGGGGAGGCCCCAGCCGGACACAAAGACGGCCGGGCTCTCACCGCAATGGCATCCAAGCCATCTCAGCTATCCAAAGCCCCAGATGCCGGCATGTGGGCTCAGCACACAACAAGAGGCGGTTCCAGCTTATCCCGGGCCAGGCCCGCCGCGGCCAGGGAGAGGCGCAGGGGGCCTTTCAAGCCGCGCTTTTATTCATCGTGGGGGTTCCTTGAGCAAGCCAAAATTTCAAATCTGTTCTGCGCTTCAGAAGTAAAAGTGGGAGTGAGTGGGAATGGTGGAGCGTTCCGGGGGGAAGGAAGGAGCTGAAGAGATGGTTACAATGCGTTTGT
>VWZN01000341.1:290812-301629 GCA_013396955.1 Regulus satrapa | reverse complement strand
AGGGGGGGTGGGTAGGACAGGATTCTCTTTCTCCCTCTCACTGTCAGGACCTTTCTCCTGACTTCTGTGTGTTCAGAGCATTCCCTGAGCTCTCATAAGGTGGTTACGTGTGGAAAAAGCGTTTCCCACAGTGGAACCCCTGAATTCCACTCTTGGGAATTTAGCATCCCCAAACGCAGCTGCAGGATAATGAGTTTTGTGCCATGGGTGCTGGAGCTGATCTCACTCTTGTGTGCCTTGGGATTGAGCAGCTCCTCCAAAGGAGTCGTGAGGGGCATTTGCAGAGCCACTGCTTTCTGTGACATGCACACATTCTAAGAAACTAGCCTGATGCCCCAGCCTTGCCCTCTGGGTCTGTGCATTGCCTTCTCTCCTAAAATCCTGATGAAGCGTTTGCTGAAAGGGTTTTGCCTGAGGTTTTGAGTGGTGGTGTTTACACGTCCTTGCTCTCCTTTGGCAGGGACACCCATGCGGGACAGGGATGCACAGAGCTGTCTCGCAGCCAGCTCAGCCCGGACTGTGTGACCACTGACTTCCAGCCCAGCAAAGCCACGTGGGCAGCAGGAGTCAAGTTACGGCTCAAGACCAGGTGAGAATGTGTTCGTCTGTGTCCCTGAAACGTCTGCAAAGACAGGGTGGGAAACAGTTACTGCTTTAAGGGGCACTCGTGGGGAAGGAGTGCTGAAATTTCTTCTCAGAAGCTTTGGCAGTGCTGGTAAAGGTCATCAGAAGTGCTGAACCAAAATACCTCCGCAGAAGTGGTGTAAGTCTTCTCTGACTTCTCACCTTCAGGTGCCTGGCATTCCAAAATCACCTGGCTTCTTCCGAGTTTGAGAGTTTTAGTGGGAGTTTAGCATTCATGACTTCTGAGTACCTGTCTGCATTTTTGAACGATTAAATACCTTCAGAAATCCTGAACTGCTCTGGATTGGCTGGCATTGTGGCTGAGCCTGACTCCCCTCCTTTGGCCACACTGTTTAGGACCAAATCCTACAGCATTTACTCAGGCAGAGCTTTTGCTGGCATCTAAAGAGCCTCTTACATCAGCCAGATGTAATCTGGATGACCTCATAGGTTTTCGTGTCTCGGTCTTCCGAGATCTGTACTGTGGAGTCGAAGCAGTGGCTTTTATTTACAACATTGCATTTGGGCCAGACCTTGACTTGCTTGAAGTCAGGAAGTTACGCCGGTTTCCTGGAGCTGTCAGAAATGTCACAGTGTGTGTGAGTGAGAAGCTGAGAAGGGAATTCCACATTCTGATCGTATCAGCAAGGATGCACCTCTGGAGCAACCTCCCTGTCCCTAGTGGAGGTATTCCAGCTTCTGGCCACTGTAGGCAGTCACGGATGCTGACCCTGCCCAGCCTCAGGTAGAGCAGATTTTAGAGGCTGAAATATCTCCTCAAGCTGATTTTATTGAGGAGAAGTTTATCTTTGACTGAGGAGAGGGACTCTGCATTTCCTCAGGTATGTGACCCACTGGGAATTTGGGAGAGGAGTTCCTACATCCAGCACCTCCCTGTAACAGTGAGTCCTTCACCATATGCCCTCTGTAAATCCTTCTTTGCCCATTAATTTAGTAGCAGATCTTCACAGAACCTCCAGACTTTAGCATTTCACTTGGATAAATTTGCCTTTGGGTGCAGAGCC
This sequence comes from Regulus satrapa, assembly GCA_013396955.1. Lineage (NCBI taxonomy): Eukaryota > Metazoa > Chordata > Aves > Passeriformes > Regulidae > Regulus > Regulus satrapa. The sequence continues at coordinate 299,980 of VWZN01000341.1, read as the reverse complement.
AATGTTTTGCTTTACTTTTCTGGCAGTGTTGGAGGCTGTGTCTGCACATCTCAGTTGGATCCAGGCTGGAGCTTTAGTTACAAACAGGAAGCTGCTTTAATGTATAAGAATGTGCCTGTGGGAGGGTGTTTCAGATGCAGCAGCCTTTGCTTTGGCCCAGGCAGCGGGTGCAGTTCCCTGGCACATTTGACTCACACTGTTACCCCCCAAAGGTGTGCAAGTACCTTCACACATCCTCCTAAAGGCCCTGCTGCTTCTCTGCCGTGTGTCACTCCTCCCTGAACACTTGGACGTGCAGCTCAGGAGCAATGCCTGTGATTTGTAGCCCTGTAGCTGAGAGGAGAGCCCGGCTACTGCCTGAATCCTTGCCCTGCCGATCCCCTTGGTTACCTGCCGTGCCTCATTGTCCGTGTTCCGTTTGGATAATCGGGCTCACGGGGCACCGTTCCTGCTGCCAGCCCCCCAGTTCCTCCTAAGCACCCAACGAGGCGAGGAAAACACATTCCTTCCATTGTTTCCAAGTTTCTCCTGTTGCAAGTTGCTGTGTGCTGGATATCGGGTTGTGAAACAATCTAAACTATGCTGGGTTTCTGTCTTTTTAACTAATTTACTGACTGGAGAAGAAAGAGAAAAAATTATTTGTATTGAGCCCATGGGGCTAGGTCATCAGTCTGGATAAATCAGTGCAGCTCTGAAGCAGGCTCTGGCTGCTAGGATTTTCCACCCTTGCTCTGGGAGAGATGATAAGAATCCCTGGAAAAGATAGGTTATAGTAGGGTCCTTCCCAATGACTGTAAGTCAGTCAGCTGCTTCTTTTCCATGTCTGTTCTTTCTTCTTCTTTTTCCACAAAGGAAACAGAACAAAATTATAGAAAGAAGAAGAAAAAGAAAGTTGCATAGAGTCTTTAACCCAGTGCTCCCCTGCTCGTCATTGTATCCTATACATGGTCTAGGTACCGGGCTGAAGGCCTGGCTTCTCTTCGTCCAAGCTGCAGTCCTGTGGCAGCAGCACAGATGAACTGTCTTGGTGGCAAGGACTTCTCGAAATAGAGAGCTGAAACACTCCTCATTTTGCAATTTAAATCAAACTGAGTGCGTTGCTTGTTAATGCTGTCTTCAAAACAGAAAGCTGTCGGAAGATCCCAGTAGGACAAAGTCCTTGAACCCAGTAATCAAGAAGAGTGAAGTTTGTATACATCACCTCTTTTACTGTTGAAGCCTGTGTCTGGTTAGTGTCAGGGAATGCCAGTGGGACCCTTTCTTTGTGTAGGGAAAAGTCCTTAATCTAAATATTGCCTGTCAACCCTGCGCTGGGGTGAAGGGAAGATGGAGCCACAGCGCATGGCCCGGCTCCGAGCCCCACTCTGTTTCCTTTGCTGGACACTGGATAAATGCCTTTTTCTTGGATAAGACAGCGTGAGGGTTCCCAGAGATGGGTGATAACACAGAGGTGTGACTTGCAGGACCAATAATCATTAATTACAATGTTTGACTGTTCCTAAGTTCAACAAAAGAGCACCCGTTGCTCACAGCTGCCATCACCTCTGAGCGGTCCCAGCACTTCCATCTGCAGCCTGTGGCTGAGGGCACTTTGGTCAGGAAAAGCCAGTAAAAAAAAATAAAATCTGTCTTTAGATCCACATACATTGTTGTCATCTGTGCTTCCACACAGGAATTTTCTTCCCAGTGTTATGGTGGGGAGATTTTTCCAAAGAGTTTGTGATGGTAATGGTAGGAATTCTGAGCAGAAACTTCTGATTCTCTTTTTTCTTGATCCGAGAGAGACTTCAGGGAGATTGGTATCTGTCTCCTAGTTCCCAGATGACACTCAGGGTGTGGTCTGATGCAACCCAGACAGCCCCAGTGATGCTTATCAAAGGGGAAAAACAAATGGTGCCTGACATGTCAGCTGGAAACGCCACACAGGCACAACACCTGCCTCTGGGGAAGGAACTGGAGAGAGCGGTGAGGCTGGACCGGTCTGGGACAGAGCCCTGAACTGGCCTGAATGGTTTTTATAACCTTCTCCTTTTTTTTGGTTTAAGACTGAGACTGCTAGAAACTGTGAGATAGTACACAGGGATTTGCTGGGGGGGAGTTGTCCTCTAGGAACTGCAAAATGAACGTATTGTGGAAAAGCAGGTTGTGTCCTGGTATGAGGATATTGAGAATATTGACACATTTCACCCAAGTCTTCTCAAGTGAAGTGTTTTTCAGTATGTTTTTTGCTTAGGGGAAGTTTTTATCTGAGCATTAAAGGAGTGTGGGCATGATCCTCCACTTCCCCTACAGATGATGGAGACACTATTGGCCAAGATCCTGATGTGAAACATAATTTCATAGATTTCAGGTCTTTCTAATGAATATTCCTTCTTTTTAGTCAAAATTGAGAAGGGACAGAACTCACTCCAGATCCTTCCTGCCCCAGAATTTACCAGAAGTGCTCTGTGAGCCTAAAAAGAGAGATTTAGTGAAAGACATACCAAGCTGACGCCATTCTGGTCCGACTCCTTTCTAATTGGCCTCGTCTGTTCTCCTTATTTTTAGAACCATGACTGAACCTTAATTAAGAGCGACATTGCTTTGAGTAGATTGTGGCCTCACTCTGTCAAAATCCTAATAGGCTTCTGAGTGCTTAACTTTTCCTTCATCTCCTGCCTAATAGATGGGCAGAGAGCCTGCAGCTGCATGTTTGGATGTCTGGAAAACATCTCCTTGTCACGCTCCCACTCCTTTAGATATGCCCATCTTGGAGACAGGTCTGTCCTGGTGAGAATTCAGATGGTTGTTCTGCTTTCTGTTGGTACAGGTGCACACTCCCCCTGAAAGGAGGGTACAGGTGAATTGCAGGGATCAGGATCTCTCCACGTGCAAAGATCCTGTCGCTGCATGCACAGGATATGTCTCGGGACATAGTGCCCCTGACACGTGAGTTTTGTTAGGTTAGAATTATCACCAGCTTGAAATCTTGACTGCTGTGAGGATGGCGTGGTAAGGATGGGCAGCTGCCCTCTTTGCTTTCTCTCTTGTGACTCAGTGCCTGGGATCAGATCCAGGAGGCACAGGCTTTGCACTTGCATCCCAATCTTTCATTTCTCCTGCAGGAGAAGGGTCTGTGCTGCAGGGCCCCCATCCCTTCCCATCTCCCCACGTGATGGGCTAGACCAGGGCTATTCCCTTCCAGCCGTGCCTGTCCCTTCCAGCTCCAGCAACCTCCCACGCAGCCACCTGGCCGCACGGCTGCTGTGGAAAAGCAGCACAATCCACAGGGATTGTGGTTGGGAGTGATGGCAGAGTGACCCTCTGGCCTAAGTTCTCTTCTCTGCCCCATCCCATCTTCCTTGGACAGATTAACACCAGTCACTAGTCAGAGCTGTGCCCTCAGGTCATGGAGATGACCTGATCCTGCATCCACAGGTGGATTCTGCTTTCCTTGAAAGGTTTTGCTGCCCTGATCTTCAGCATTCTTTGTCTCTGCTGAGGAAGGGTTTGGAGCTTGTGGGGACAGAGAAAAATGACCACAAGGTCAGTTGGTACACGAAGCATTGTTCACAGTTCTCTTTTCAGCCACCTGGATGATGTTTCTGATGGATGTGAGAATGATGAAAACCACTCGCCAGGAGCTGTGTGGGAGTAGAAAAAGATCCATTTATTGGGGCACTGAGGACCTGGAGTGGCTGGTTAATCAGCCTCAACATCCCTCTCTGGCTTTCACATATTAGCTTTCTAAGGATGTGGAAAAAATGCAAATGGCAATTTGAAGAAGCTGCCTTGTTTGCTCTGGTTGAAGATGGGCCTTTTCACACTGAAGGACTGCACTCCTGAAGGACGATAGGCTTGAGGTACTTTCAAACTTGCAGAGCACTCAGGATGTATGTGTACTCCAGAACTGGCAAGGAATTGTATGGTGAAGAACAGGAATCTGACTGACTACACTTTTCTGGATGTTTTTTAGTTTGTAACCTTGAGAAGAAGATAACCTTTCAGTCATACTGTGAAAAAAGCCCCAGATGCTGATTGATCTGTAGAGTTAGTGACAAAGTGTCTTTGTAAAGCTCCATTCCTGTTTTGCATGCAATATAAAAACAATCTCCAGAGATTACAGAGAAGAGCACACTCAGCTCTTCCTATTAAGAGAGAGCTGCAGAGCGCAGGGCCTCGGATGTGCATGTGGTCCCTGCAGCCCAGAGTGCTGCCAGGGTGTGCCAGGCTGCCACCAAGGAACCTCCGCTGGGCCGGGCACGTTTCCACCTGCAAGCACCGGGACCAGCATAGCAACGGGGAGCTCCCAGAGAGCAGCAGCAGCAGGATCAGGTTAAGGACTGTCCCTTTCCTTTGGGTTTTCCAGTCTCTGGGGTGAGCTGGCACTGCCTGCTGTGTAGTCTGTGTCACAGCTGCCGTTATGATGCCAGCGTTGCGTTGCGTTGCGTGCCGCTGCCTTCTCCAGGTATCTTTGCTCCCAGGCATTTGTCGTGATGCCAACCTGACCTGGATGCCCAGGTTATCTGATCACTGGAAGTGTACATGAGGAACCAGGAGTCTTTTTTTTCCAGCCTTGGCATTTACAACGCGGGGATCGCTTCGTCTATTATTTGAAATGAAATTTTTGTTCAGTAAAAAGGTTGTCCAGATATCTTCACAAGTACAGTAAAGAAATATATAAAAGATAAGGTGATGAGGATTTTTTTTAATTGTAGTTTTTGTTATTATTACAGTTCTGCGGTTTTAAATCGTACAGCCTCCTGTGCCAAAGTGTCACCTATTGCTCCTGGTTTTGTTGCAGGCAACTTAGCTGCACCAAAGTAAAACCAGTTAAAGATCTAATGATTTCTTTGTCTTCATTCAAGTCCAGCATTAGCTGCTGCATTTGCAGGTTTTACTCTCAGCCATTTTGTCTGGGATCAGTCAGGATCTGCCACATTTCCAAGTCTGGGTAGGTGTGGAAAACAGCACGAGGTTATCCCACACAGAGCTGGTAAGCTGGTACCATGTGTCTTGTGACTAAAATTTACAGCTGTCCACATGTTCTGTTATTACAAGGATATCAAACAAAAGGGCTTAAAATACCTGTGGTTCAGATGATTGGCTGCACAGCTCCCTCACTGTTTCTACTGATCAAGCAATAACATGCCTTGCATGGGATCATTCGTTTTCCCAAGTGAAAAACTGATGCTGATGGCTTCCACTAAAGTACTTAAAATCTCTTAATGTCAGCAGTGGAAAATGCAAGAATGTGGGTTATTCTTAATAAGCAGTTTTGTCAACTTCCCATCTGGCAGTGTCCAGGTTCCTTGTCTTCTGGCGAGGAGTTTAACAGAGGAGCTCTATCTTAAACACACCTGTACACGTAAAGGTAAAATGGTGTTCGGTTCAGCTTGCCCTTTGCAGACCTCCAGTTTCCCTTAAGACAATCCTGCCACGACGGATGTTAAAGAGGAAGATGTCACTTTTTCTTCTTTCTTTTAGCAGACAATGAGAAAATAATCAGCACTTCTGAAATCTGTAGAGAAAAAATGCTGGAGAAATGGCTCTGCCTCTCGCTCTCTGCTAATGCTTTTTCCATGCTGTAGGACATCAGCGAGTGCTGATGTTAACTGGTAATAGGAAAGGACCTGACCCTAAAAAGCATTTTTAACCTTTTGCACTTTCCTTTACCATTTATTTTCCCAATCTTAAGCAGTACTGGTACAATCCTCTCTCAGTGTCTGTGTGCCAAGGACATTTTAATCTATGTACTGATGTGTTCAGGACATGCTGTACTGTGGATTCTTCAGTGAGAGAAAGACTAAAGATGTGTCATATCCTCCTCTTGCATTTATTTAGTCAGAATTGTCCTGCAAGCTGTCACATTTCAGTAGGACACAGGTCCAGTGCTGCTCCCCATTATCCCAGACAGAGAGTGAGAAACTGTGGAAATAAGTGCTAGAGCAGGGGAGAGAACTGTCATGGAAAGCAGCAGGAGGATTAAGGACAAGCCCAAAGGCTGGGGCAAAGGAGAGTCAGTGTGGCCTCTTTAGGGGACTCGATCACTAATCTTTGTTGATTTGTTGGTTACAAATCCCCGCTTTGACTTTCCATTGCACCACTCTGTGCTTTAAATAAGGTGTCAGTGGGGTTTCTTTTCCTCAGGGCTGACAGACACAGGCCTTGGCGCTGGTGACTGAAGGCACCAAAGGGCAGCCGTGCTGTGCCACGCCTGGGGACACACCCTGGGGACAGCTGCCTGGATGGGGTGGGATGTGAGGGACACACATTGCCAGTGCTTGGTTGTCACGTCTCATCCTGCATTTTTAGCAGCACCGAGGAGAGATCAAAAGTCCCTTTGCAGGCTTCCCACCCCCTTGTGGCATTCAGTGCAAATCCCAGAGGGAGAGTGTTGTGGGAATGTCAGGGACATTCACACACGGTTACTGTGGGACTTGCTTGGAATGGACAAAAGCAGGGAAGCACAAATGAGCACGAGAGGTTGGAAATGTTGGTGTTAAGTTCACATCCATCTTCCTTGGGAGAGCTGGCCTGTGTCTGATGTGCAAACCCCTTCTGCTTTCACCTAGGTGGAGTGAAACTCTAGGCCGACCTCACTCCTGGCATTCAGCGAAACTTGCGGAGAACCAGCCCGATCCCAGCATGATGCAAATATCTCAGGGTACGCTTGGCACCCCTTGGCATCAGTCCTACCACTCCAGGTAAGTACTACACAGCTGTGGAGGAAAGAGAGGGGGCAAAGGTGTAATGGGAAAATGGTACCAGTCGCCTCCATACAGCTGGACAGCTTTACAAACAGCCGAGGTTCAGATTAGAGTTCGGAAGGCTTCAGTTCTTGTTTGGTTTCCCAGATAAAGTGGCTTTGTTTTCCTCCTATAAGTGCTCTGCGAGGTGATTAGCAGCTAGGAAATTAATGGGAGCCCACTGCCAGGATGCTGATAGAGCTTTCTGTGGATGCCCCCATATAGAAACACAGCATGGTTGTTTCCCCAGCAAAGGAAAAGAAATCCAAAATCTAAATTAGCCTGTTGAAAAAAAAGGAAGAAAAGGGTGTAACGTCAGTGTAACGGAGCAGCCAACAGCGCATCAGCGACGGTGCTCCCAGGGTGAGGAGTTCAGGGAGGGATTTCCTGGTTTGGCAGTGCCTTTCTGCAGGAGTCAGCTCTATCACAGCTGAACGTGCAGGGCAGCTTGAGGAAGGACAAGTTTAAACACTGCCCTTGAAAGATTTTTCCCCAGAGAGGCAGAAGGGTTTGAAACTCTCCATTATAGCCTCTGGGATTGAAACATCACTTTCTTCTGCTGGCAAGACTGATCCTTGGCAGAGGAGAGGAAAGAGAAAAAAAGCATTAAAGAAAGTGAGGAGATGGTTGCAGAAAATAAAGTGTGTCGGTCTGTGGCCTCAGCACAGCTCATGCTGGAGTGTACTCCTTTCCCACCAAGGGGCTTTGCTTCCCAGGCAGCTCCTGGCAGACCCTTTGGCAGCATGGCTCTGTCTCCCGGGTGCTTGAGGAGGAGCACGGGGAACATCTAGTGGCCAGCTGGCTGGAGCTGTGCTGGGCATTGCCAGGGAGATGGTTATTTGAATCCAAAATAGAGTGGTGCATTTAAATGAGTATACCGGCTTCAGTCCTGAGACCTGCCATATGTTGCTCCTGCCTGCGTTGCTCTGCATCTCTCTGCAGAGCTGCTGTGAGCAGCTTCCTTCTGCCTTTCCTCATCCTTTCCTCAGCCTTTTCCCCTGGGTCTGTCCCTTGTTTGGAATGTGATCTGGAGGCACCTTCCAGCTTCCTGCCTTGCCCTGCCACAGCCCATCCCTTCCTGCTGCTTCCCTGTGGCTCTGCCAGGGCAGCACATGTAGTTGCACAGGGAACTAGAGAAAGTGATACCTGAGGAAGGGAGGCTGGGAAGAGAGAGGAGAAAAGCAAAATCCTCAGGCTACGCTCTCCAGTAGTCAGTGTATTTGCTTGGATCTGGAAGGAAAACTGCAGACGTTTGTGATATCCCCTTGTGAGATGTAAAAACGGGGACTGTGACTGGCACAAAGAGTTCCCTTCCCATGGATAGAAATATCTCTGAATATCCTTCTTTTTTGATCACTTTTCTGGTGGCCATGAGTCCTCTTTGGACACCTCAGAGTAAGTGCCAAGGTGTACCTGCACCTGCTAAGCTGCAAGAAGAAGTGGTAGTGCAGACTTCCTGGGAATTCTCAGACTGTTTCTATGGTTGCACCCCACTTTCCTCCAGGCACAGGCACATAGATCTCTCCTCTTCTTGTCAGCTTAGTTTTCTCGCAGCAAACAAAGTATCCTTGGGACAGCTGAATTTCCAGGAAGCCTGCCAGGGCATAGCCTTCATCTCCATAAAAAGAAATGAAATGGGAAAAAAGAAAGAGATTAGATTCCCCCCAGAACGCCCCTCGTGCTCCTCTCCTCCTCCTCCTCAGTGGCGTTGGTGCTCATTCAGCTTTCCAAGGGCTTTGGATGGGTTTTCTGGGTGGGGTTGATCCTCCCTGGCTCCAGAGATGCACCATCTTTCTGTCTGTGTTTCCCTCCCACCCTTCTGTGGTAAATAAGAGCCATGTGTTGCAATGTCAGGCAGTTCCTCTTTGTGAACTGGGATGACTCCAGACGGGATGGAGCAAGGCCCAAATATGGGTTTTCATCTCAAAACTAAACATCTTGCTTCTGAGCTCACTTATAAGTTGTTGTGCCTCTCCCCTGCTGGTTTTCACTCTCCTCTCGCTGTCCCCCAGCTCCTCCACCAGCGATCTCTCTGCGTACGAGCATGGCTATCTGAGGAGGAGCCCCGACCAGTACAGCTCCCGGGGCAGCATGGAGAGCTTGGACCACTCCTCCCCTGCCTACCACCCTTGCCACCTGTCCCCGGCCAAATCCACCAACAGCATCGACCAGCTCTCCCACCTGCACAGCAAGAGAGACTCTGCCTACAGCTCCTTCTCCACCAACTCCAGCATCCCCGAGTACCCCGTGGCCCCGTTGGCCAAGGAGCGCTCGTGCTCCCCGGCCGACGCGCCGTCCCGCGGGGCGCCGCCGGAGGCCATGAGGCAGGCGGACATCCGCTACGTCCGGACCGTGTACGACGCCCAGCAGCGCGTCTCCCAGGAGTACGAGGTGAAGCCCTCGGCCCTGCTTCCCGGCGGCGACGCCCGGGCTGCCCTGG
>VWZN01000341.1:251347-290624 GCA_013396955.1 Regulus satrapa | reverse complement strand
TGGACGGGCGCGGCCACGGCAGGCTCCACGCCTTCGGCCGGCACAACGCGGCCTCCTCCTGGGCGCAGCCGGCGCAGGGCCCCTCGGACAGCAAGAGCCAGCCCCCCAAGGGACCGCCCCTGCCTCCCGCTCGCAGCGACAGCTACGCGGCCATCAGGCACCACGAGAGGCCCGGCTCGGTTGAGCCCAGCAAGAACCGGACCCAGCAGAAAGGGCCCTGGGCGCCGCTCGTCGGCTCCCTGTCCCAGGGGCCGCTGCTGAAGCCGTCCTTCGGAGAAGGGCACCTGCACACCGTGGTGGAGAAGAGCCCCGAGAGCAGCCCCACCATGAAGCCCAAGCAGAGCTATGCCCAGGCAGCCCAGCCAGGGCAGCCTCTGCTGCCCACCGGCGTCTACGCCGTTCCCTCCCCAGAGCCGCACTACGCCCAGGTGCCCCGGCCTTCCGCCAGCAGCACCGGCACGCTTTACCCAGCTCTGGCCAAAGAAAGCGGGTACTCCCCAGTCCTCCCGGTCTCTTACGACAAGACTGTAACCAGCGGCACCCTGGGCTCAGATGAGAATGGAAACCAAAGCACTACAAACAGGTCAGCCATCTTCTACCAGCCCCCAGCCGCTGAGAGAAAGCACGAGGCCAAACTCATCCAGCAGAAACCTCCCAGCACAGCAGGCCCAGAGCTCTGCCTGGCTGTGTCGCGAAAGGAGGAGCTGTTACCCCTTTACAAGGCGGCACACAGCCACCGAGAGACCGTGGGTACCACACAGGCCTCCAAGCCCGTTTTCCAGGGTCCACAGCCCCAGCTGAAGGATGCTAGTGAGAGGAAAACCCATTATCAGCCCAAAGAGGACTGGACACCTGGATCCCAGGAGGACAAAAATGGCAACGCACAGGTAAATGAGAGAGACGCCGGTGCTGCCCACCCGTGGAGTCACAGCAAGGCCAAGCAGTATGGCTTCTCTTCCTTGCAGAACATCCCAGAGAGCTCCAGGAAACAAAGCAGCTCTGAGCTAAAGGAGACACAACCAGGCGAGGGTTATTCCAACACCAAACTGTCCTTCGTGAACAGCAGCAGCAGAGAGGAGAAGGATCACAGGGAACAGGGCCACAGACAGTGGAGTGATGTGGATCCACAGGCCTTCACGAGGCAGGAGGAAGAGAGCACGAGTGTGGCTCTGTTCCACGCTGCTGAGCCAAAGTGCAAAGAGCCCCTTTCTCCTCAGCTCCCAAAGACCTTGGATTTTGGGAGGAGCCGGCTCAGCTCTAGCAGCACCCAAAGCTTTCCCTACAGCAAACCAGAGGCTGGTAAACCCCGCTGCTCGGTGCTGGAGAAGGTCAACAAGTTTGAGCAGCGGGAGCAGAGCACTCCCCGGCCCCAGAGTGCTGGCGTTCCCAGCTTCGGCCAGCACTATGGGCCGAGCAGGACGAGCCAGCCTGCTGGCACAAGGAGTGCTGTGCACAGCCCAGAGGACATGAGGAGCAAGCTGCCCAGTGAGCCAGGCAGGGGCTCCAGCCCGTCCGTCAGGAACGGGAAGCTGGAAGAGGCTGACTGGCACTCCGTAGAGCTGCAGATGGTGGCTTCAGTGAAGCAGGCAAGACCCAGTGAGTACTACAGCCTGTGTCCTGAAAATGAGGTGCAAATAAGGGCAGCTCAGCTTCCTCGGAGCAGAAGCACATTCCAGCTGGGAGGCGAGCCCGAGAAGGAGATCCTCTGGAAGGATAACATGCAGGATGCGCACGGGTCGCAGCTGGACACGTCGTTTAACAGGGCCTACAGGAACAGCATTAAAGATGCCCAGTCCAGGGTGCTGAGGGCCACCTCCTTCCGGCGGATCAGCCCCCCGTTCGGGAACACGCCCAAGAGGCTGCCCCAGAGGCCCGCCTCGGCCCACGTGGGCATGAGGAGCACGGCGGCGTCCCCGCACACCCCCAAGGAGAGGCACAGCATCACGCCCACGGAAGGAGACTTCTCCAGCCTGGACTATGCCAGGACGCAGCAGGTGCTGCGCATCGGGGGCCGGAAGCGGCTGACGGTGGAGCAGAAGAAGCGCTCCTACTCGGAGCCCGAGAAGATGAATGAGGTGGGCATCTCGGATGGGGAGCCCTCGCCTTTCTCCTTCCAGAAGAAAAGCATCCATTTTATCTTCCCAGAGAACACGGTGGCCGACCGGCGCAAGATCTTCGAGAGGGACGGCAAGGCTTCCTCCACAGCCAGCCTGTCCAAGCCGGAGCTGAAGCAGCTGCAGCAGAACGCCCTGGCCGACTACATCGAGCGCAAGATGGGGCGCCGGCCGTCCTCGCAGGACATGGGGCTGCTCCGGGAGCGCTCCCACAGCTCCTACCTGCAGCTGGGTGGCCCCGACAGCCAGAGCCTTTCCTCCGCCTCCAGCATGAATTCCCTGCAGGACCAGAACCTTTACCGCCGCAGAGAGTCCATAGAGAGGATATCCAGGACGGGGCGGATGTCTTCCACCCTTCCCCCTGGGCTGATGGACTACGTGGACACGAGTGGAGATGAGAAGGGGCCGGGGCGCCAGGACAGCCTGGTCAGCAGCCGGCCCAACCCAGAGAGGTGCCGGGATTACAGACCCAGATCGGATCTCACCAAAGGCACACAAACAGACCTGCTGGGCATGCAGGGCCAGCCTCTCTACAGGAAGCAGGAGCGGGTCTTTGAAGCACCCTCCACTGCCAGGAAATCCGGGAAATCGGTGTCTGTGGAAGACTTGCTCGATAGGTACGACAATCAGCCAGTCCCCGTGCACATACGTTCCAGGTCGTCTCCCACGGCGGATAAGAAACACCAGGTATGTGGGAATGGGGTCGTGTGCACCCACAAGCAGGGCTCTCAGAACCAGGGAACGGGAGGGATGTCAGAGAGCAGGCTGATGTCCAGTCATGGCTAGGACTCCATTGATTAGAGACCGATTCAGCAGGTGCTGAGACAGTTTAGTGCACCTGGATTAAAAGATCACTGGTGGACTTAAGCTCTCTCCCTGCTGGGCTGTGTCAGGGGTGTCAAGGATGCTGGGATTTCAGTGCGTATGCTGGTGTGTTCTTGCTGCTCTGGACATCCCATCTGAGGTGTCTGTGCTTACCAGAGAGCACCAGAGAAGCACAGAGAGCACTTTGCTGGTGGAGAGTCCCACTGAGTCGGTGATTTGCCTCAGCCCATTTTCCCGGTGCAAAGTAGAGAGGATTAGAGGCTGCTTGGAATTGCCTTGGCTCCCACTGTGCCTGACAGTGCTGGGAAGTGCTGGGCAGAGGCGCTGCCAAATAACCATTATGTTTAGGCTCCAGCCCTGGAGGGAATCATCAGAGAAAACTGAACAGAGACCCTGGCCCTTCCATGTCCCCTGCTTGGTGGTTGGGAACACGGCACTGATGTCACAAATGGAGAATTTGACTGACTCTGATGATGGTAAACAGTAGAACCAGGCTAAATTCTTAAAGAACAACTGCCCAGGCCAGCTCTTCAGCTGGCTGAAGTCTGTTCAGACCTATTTAGGAAACTGCAACTGGTCGAGCCACGGGGATTTACAGCAGTGCCGGGTCTGCTGCCCCATCCCTATTTCCATGCCAGACTCCATTCATTACAGAGAGGCAACAAACAACCAAAATGTGTGGACAGGCTCCTAGCCCCAAATAGGCTGAGTGTTTGGAGAGGCTCACATGCTTACAGGGCAGCTGAGAGCCAGGACGTCTCCTTCTGCTCCTGCAGTCACTCCTGGCCCGGAGCAGATGATCCAGGAGCAGCAAAGTGGTCCTGAGTCAAGTGACAAGAGGCTCTGGGCAGCATCTCACAGATGGACCAAACTGGGCTGGGGGGAAGGAGCTGCCCTCCCCAGCTTGTTGTGTGCTTCATTCTACACATCCTCCCTCAGCAGCCCTCAGCTCCCACGCCACGTCTTTAAATAGAGTGAATTAAAAAAGCAGCTTGTGAATATCAAGTGACCGGAATGCTCTTCCAGAACCACCCCTATCTCATCTCACCATCAGTATTTTTCCACCCCAGCCAGGCACCAGGCCCATCTGTGCCATTTTGTCACACTTGATGATCAGAGCAGCAACAAAACTAGACATCCAGAAAGACAACAATTACAAAAATTTCAGTGATAGGTTGGATGACAAGCAGCCCAAACTCATTTTTCCTCACCCAACTCTTATCAGGCAGGAGATACAGGGCAGTTTTTGGGATCTTTATTTCCCCCTCTTAGCTAATTTTTAATCGTTCATACATTGAGCAGCCAAAGCAGAGGTTCTGCCTCTTGGAAGCCAAGTTGAGGAAGAGGGTGAAGAACACTGCAGACCTGCTCACATGGTCTTAATTCAGGTTTCAGGAACTGAAATTAATTCAGGTTTCAGGAACTCTCCTCAGGAAGAGGAGAAAGCCCTTATGGCTGTTTCCCAGAGGGATTTAGCTGTAACCACCTGTGGAACAGGATTAGTCCCACAGGCAGCAAGGCACTTCTGAAAATCCCATTCTTGACCCCTAACCTGACTTCTGGAAAATACACCAATCCATAGGGTCTGTTCCTGATCCATCTCCAATGCAAACCCACAGCTATAAAGATGGGGGACAAAGCCAAACCAACAGTGCTTTTTAAAATTATTATTATTAATATTTATTCCATTTCTTTCGGCCTTTTCAGGTTTTTTTGTGGCAAATGTTTATTTCCAGTTTAGCAGCAGACTTCTCTGCCTCACTCACTGTTCGTTTTTCAGGGCCTTGTGTACAGTGCTTAATGTTCCTTTCAGGCTGCATACACATCACGTTGCACTGTCACTGCAGGAATTTGTTTAGAGATAGGAAGGAGTGCATAGCCATGGGGAATGACTTGCTCTCGGGCTTTGGAAGGCATTCTCATGCATGTTTTGGTATTTTGTTTTGCTTTCTGCTCGCTGCTGATGCTGTCTTGGTACCCCAGGAGCTGCTGAGAAGGGAGAGCAGTGAATTCAGCCCCATGGTGAGGGATCCCTTCTACGTGGTCAGCGCAGGAGCCAGGTGGGTGTGTGTCCATGTGTGTCCCCTGTGTCACTGCAGGGCCAGCTCTGGCCATCCCCCTGCCGGCTGCAGTTGTCATGGCTTGTCTGGAGCTCAGATCTGCACAAACACAGTTCCAGGTGTGCTGTGCCCAGCAGACTTAGGAGGAGGAGTTGCTTCAAGCTTTTTTCTTTCACTACAGACATTAATTGACTATCAAGTCCTCTTCACGTCATCGTGGAGCATGTTTGTGCAGCAAATTTCTGCTTACATAACTTCTAGAATGTGTTTGATCTGCTGTTGAAACTCACATAACTGAAGGATCCTGAAGGAAAAAAATCCCTCCATATCCCACTCTGGCTGGTTCTATCCACCCAGGATGCTGCTTCCCCAAAAGCGAGGGGTTACACCCAGGATATTTCCCTAATCATGCTCAACTGAGAGCTGGCCTTCGGGCTGCTTCCCTTCATCCAGGCAAGATGTTTTGCACAGCAACAGGGGAGAGAGAAATGTTCTTAAAAATAGAAAAGCGTAAGCACAAAACTCAATGTCTTAGGACTTATGTAAGTCTCCACTTAGCCCCGGATTGTTTTGAAGTTAATGAGAACTGAAGTTGATCGTGCTGTATTTACATTTAAATAATAAATAGATGTTTGCCCTAAGCCCCGAGTGCCCAAACAGCTAACTCCCATTACAGTAAAAGCCATCAAGAGGGACTAAAAGCATTGTTCACAAAGGAGCTCTGTTCCTCACAAACTTGCAGCAAATGCCAGCCCTCTCTGTGGTCGCAGTGGGAGTTAACAGTGCTGCCTCCAAAGGTTTCTCCGTGCAGCTCTGGGTCAGGGAGTGACAGCTGGAAGCAGAGGAAGGCTCCTACTCTGACTGATCTTACTTCTGGCCATTTTTGCCTCTAAAAACACATAAGTGTTGTTTTAAAGGGAATCAGTCTGCCTCCAGGCACATCCTTCTAGGATTATTTAAAACACACTCGTTTACTTTGATTTGGAATAACTTTTTCCATGTTTTTTCCTAAGAGAAGAATGTAGCTGTTTCAGTCCTCTCTTAGAGATGGCATTTCATCCTGCTGCTCAGTCACTACTTGTGCCTTCCTTTTTTTTCTTTCTTTCCCCAACCTATTTTCCAAGTAATGGGATTGAACACCCAGACCGAAAACAAGTTTATTGGGGCACGAAATGCAGGTTTCTCATTTTAATGCTTCACTGCACAAAGATTATTGGTTATTAAGAGTTTTGTGATGCTTGTGCAGCAAGCTCAAGCTCATCCCACATGCTTCGCAAGTACATTTCTTCTGGGAGCTGGGAGGTTGCTTTCCCTTCTTGCTCAGACTTGGATTTCCCAAAAGATAAAACAAAATAAGAGAAGTGTTTTCCATGCATGGGCCCTTAAGGGAGGCAAGGCAGGCAGTAGGAATTATATTCCCAGGTTTGCTTGAGACACAGCTGCCCCATGTGCTGGAGAGAAGATGGAACCATCCCTACAACCTCTCATGCTCAAGGAGGAAAACAGTCAGATGGTTAAGTGAGGAAAACTTTGGTGAGCAATCGCTTGGTCTGGTCACACGTGCTCTTCCTCTGCTCCCCAGGTGTCGCACGACATTGGGAACTGCTCCACCAGTTTTTAGAATCCACATTTGCTTCCACAGTAGGCGAGATCTCTGAATTAGAGAATCACCATCTGGCCTTCCCAACAAACACTGAGCATCTGAAAAGAATACACACTGCTACTGTCCAGGAACCACAGACAATACCAAGAGCAGCCTGTCTGGAGAGCTTCCCCACCCCCAGGCACAGGCTGCCAAATTCTATTCTCAGTCACACCAGAACAAAGCCAGAACGACCCATGTCTTTGACAGAGTTGTTCTTAATTTGTACCAGTACATCTGAGAACAAATTTGGGGCCCAAGTCTCCAGCATCACAGCTTGGCAGTGTGGGCATTATTTGACAGTGCATCTCAAGAGCACAAAATGCACTGGCAGTAGAGCTTCATTGTGTTTCACTGGTTTGTGGTATGGCCTCATGGTTCCAGGCCACCTTCTCTTGCATCTGCCAGTGCCATTATTACTCTTGAGTTTGTTTTCCAGCTAAGCAGCCAGAGGCAGATAGGATTGGCTCTAGATTCCAGGCAGGATCCTCACTCTAAAGGCCAGACACTGTTTCTCAGGCTCACATTTCTTTTAGGGAACACCCTAGAAGACCTGGAAGGAATAATTCAATCTGCTGGCTTTGCAGCCTTAACATCCGCTTGCAGTTGGAATGTGTTGGCTTTGGTGTTTGTCACACCTGCCTGTCTGGGGGAGCTCTTTCTTCTACCAGAATTCCAAGGCTGCAAAAGCTTTTTTCAATTTTCTCCATAGTCAAAATACTGCATTTTTTGGCCTTGCTTTGTTCTTGGAGACAGATGAATAATTTTAATGGCACCTTTCCAGAAGGAGCAGATAACGTTATGGGAATATTTGGCCCATAGAGCTGAAATTCTTAAGATTACGAGCAATAGAGAATGGACTTTGATGGTAGATAATGTCAAATAGTCTATCTTACAACAATTGCTACTCGCCCCATCTGTAACAAACAAAATTGAAAGCAGAGCAGGAAAAGAAGCCAGGCATCAGGTTTTCCTAGTATTTTTTCCGTTGGGTTACTGCTGCGGTGCATGTGTGATGTAGCACACACTGAAAATGATGTGAGATGGTGAGAGGGAGTGGATCTGGCTCAGGATTTCACCACCACTTTCAAAGCACAGTCGCACCTCACCTAGACCAGCAGGCAGTCACGCTGGCCTCTGATAGTGTTGATAAATTGCCCATTTAGGAGGTGCACAATAAATTCTCCAGCTCATTGATGAGTTATTAATCTGACCATGGTCTGTCTCTTGATATTTAGGTCTTTCATCAAGAAAGAAAGAAGCTACTCAGAGAAAATGGCATTCACAAGTTACTATCCCCATCCCCTCCGCAGCACAGAGGCTGTCCCCGGGCCTGCCACGTTAGTTGAGAATCACAAGCTCCCAGAACTTTCCAGGCCAGATGGCAGGACTTCTGCATTATTCCCAGCCCCAACAGAGGCAAGGAGTCACTATCCTGAGCAAAAGCAAGGCTTTAAACCCTTGTTCCTTAACCTTACTCCTTCTGGGCCTGGCCACTCTTCCCCTAATACACTCACCCAGGCTCCCTCAGACTTGCAGAACACGGGTGACAGCCAGGCTACGAGACAGCACCATGCCAAACGAGAGGCTGTTCCCCCTGAGGGCAGCGGCAGCGCTCAGGCACAGCCTTTGGATGCTGTCCAGGATGGCTCCCCCGAGACTCCCACCGAAGAGATGATGTGGAGAAGGAAAGCGGGGCTGCTGCACAGGTCCCTCCCAGCCAAAGCGGCGTGGGCTCACTCGGCCAAGGACAGCAGCTACGCCAGGGCCGTGGTGTCTCCTCCAGCGGCTGGGCCGAAGCCCTCCCAGAGATGGCAGTCCCTGCCCACACAGAGCAGCACTTCCTCCGACCCAGAGACTCCTTCTCCCCAGGGCGTCACCCAGCTCCGGATCTCGGAGTCGGGGCTGCAGCTCACTCCCCCGCCATCGCTGCAGGACGAGGAGGACGACGAGGTGTTCGTCGCGCCTTCCCGACCGCCCTTCTCCCCGCCGCCGCCGTCCCGTCCCCTTCCTGAGCTGAGCTCTTGCACTTCTGCCAATGGCACGGAGGAATTCCCACCTCCTCCCCCTCCTGCTGAGGGGAATGGAGACAGATCCCCCCAGCTCCCAGAGGAGGCCAGCGTGAGGTAAGGGCGGGCCGGAGCGCGGCGGCTCGGGCAGCGCAGGGCCATATACAGTAAGATATGCAGGGCTGGGACAGATGGGGCTCATCCCGCGTGCCCTGGGACCCCCAGCTGCCGGCCGGGCAGGGAGCTTGCACATTGTCGGGGACAGGGAGAGGCAGACTCGCTGCTAGTCTGCCAAGAGTGGCCTCAAAAGATGTGGCCAGAGCAGGGTCCACCAGCAGGTGCACTGACAAGTGCTTCCCCAAAACCCCCAGGACTATGGGGGAGCACTCCTGAGTTGGTTCTACCTGCAGATTTCAGTGCAGTTGCTTCTGACTCTCTCCAGCTGGTTCCTTCCAGTCACTGAATTTGGAGAGACAGCTGTGAAAATCCATGATGGGTTTTTCCAAACAACTAGTATTTCCCAGAATATATTTTGGATCTGGCACACAATAATGCTGTTATGAAACAGTGACCGTCTGCCAAGAAGTGACAATGCAAATATGTCACAGTCAGGCTGTATAGGAAAATTCTCCTGAAGGATAGGATTTTGGGCGAGGTGCCCCAGTGGTTTCACTCAGCACAGCTTCCCTCACTCCCAGGGAGCTGCTCTGATACCCATCTGGGAATAATCTGGCTGGGGCTGTAGTAGTGGTTGGCTTTTCCAACACAGCAAGGACAGATGGGTAGAGGCTGCTCAGGGTGGCAGTCCCGGGTGGGGAGGAGCAATGTCTCCAGCCTGCCAGCGGAAAACAAAGTGACTTGGTGTTCGCTAGTTCTTTCTGTGTTGAAAGGACAATCCAGCAGTGCCCAAGCTGAAGGAACAAAACAATTCTGGTGCCAGTGGCTTCACACTGTGGAACCTCCATGTTGAAATGAGAAGCGAGACACAAAAAACAAGTGGGAGAGAGGGAAAACTCACTTTTTGTAGGCCTTTACCTTGTGTTCACAGTGGTCTTGGGTGATGGGTGATCTCACAGAATGTTTCTGTCCGTAGCAGCTTCAAAAGCTTTCCCAAAGCCCTGGCCGAGAGGGAGATAACAGGCTTGGGCACGAGCACCGGTGAAAATAACTGGCCAACCCCACTGAAGAGGACTGACTCTCCATGTGCTGTGGATCAGCAGCGCCAGTCCCCTGCTTCTGTAAAGCCCCAGAATGCTGACGGACAGCCCGCAGCTCAGGCTGAAGGTAACCCCAGAGCGCCAGCATTGGAAAATGCCAGCCTGGACTCTGGGATAACCAGCACAGCACCCCCAGGGAAGGCAAAGAACAAGACCCCAGAGGATATTAAGTCAGAGGCTCTAGCAAAAGAAATTGTCCATAAAGACAAGTCTCTGGCTGATATCCTGGATCCGGATTCCAAAATGAAGACAACCATGGACTTGATGGAAGGGATTTTCCCCGGTGGAACCAGCGTGCTGAAGGAGAACAACATGAAGAGGAAGATGTTGCAGACACAAGCCAGCAGGACGGCAGTGGCGGGTGACACGTAAGCACTGCTGGGCAGAACTCCCTGCCCCCTTGCTTCTAAGGACAACCTGTGCCAATTTTTTTCTGCATGTTTATAGGTGAGAGTGAGTTTTGCAGTTCAGAGGTGTGAGGCCTGGCAGGGCATTTCCAAACTGCCTTTCCCATGAGCTGGGCTCTGTGCTTGGGCTCTGAGCTCACCTCTCTTGAGCTGAGTAGAAAACGATGCTGAACTTGGGAACAGAGCAGGAAATGAAACATCCCTGGAGATATAATTGGATTTTTCTATCTGAGCCTTAGTAATCTGAAGCAGTTCAGTCCAAAGCAAAAGTAAAATACTAAAGTAAAATCAGGAAGAAAATAATGGCAGGTACAGAGAGAACAAGAGGCCAAATTCTGGAAGGAGGGATAAGGGGGACCTACTTATTACAAGATCAGCCCAAAGTCCCCTGGTGTGGGGTTTTTAAGACAGAGACTTTCAAGTGGCAGCTGGAGAACTGTCCAGAAGTTAGGTGTGTACTGCATGATGCCAGGTAAGGTCAGCCTGGCCACTTGCAGCCAAGCTGTGCTGGCTGCCCTTCAGCAAGGTACATCCTGTGCAGAGCTGTGTCCAGTCACCTTTAAATGCAGTGGCTGTGCTGTGCTGGGACAGCGGCTGACACACACCCCCCGATGGCAGGAATCTGCCTTGTCCCGGTGGGTAGTCACAAGGGGAGCGTACCAGAGAAGGAGTCCTGGAAAACCATGGATCTAAACACTGGGAAAAGTCAGGCTCAGACTGAACGCTTCCTTTTTCTTCACTGTGGTGTAGGAGAGAGGAAAAGGAAGTCTCTGTCACCCTGGTCACCTGTCCTGCTTACTACAGCGTTTCAGCGCCTAAAGCAGAACTGCTGAATAAAATCAAGGACTTGCCAGAAGAAGTAGGTGAGGAAGAAGAGCTGCTGGATATCAATGAGAAAAAGGTAAATTCAGCACACAGCATTGTTTGCTGCTCACATTCCTGAAATAATAAGCCCTTAAGTGCATTTCTATTTGATACCAGCTTTTGGCAGCACCCAAAATTGCATGAGAGCAATTAGGCCACCTGTGAAGCTTCGTTAGAGTGACCCAAATTGTATAAGAGAGTTAATCTGAATTACTCACTGCAAATTGAGTACCAATCTTGCACCACCCTGAGGCGGGCCTGGATCATACCAAATGCTGAGTGTACAGACTGTCAGGAGCAGGCCCTGTTCCGCAGCAAGGAAGGAAGAGGGAGAGGTGAAGCAAGTTGTGCAAGGCCAGCTTGGGTTGGAAACAAGAACAGAGTTCAGCTAGTGACTGCAGGAGATTTTTTTTTCCCAGGACTTTCCTCTTCAGTGAAGTCAGTTTACCCATTTCACCTGCTGTCTGCTCTCACCGCATCTAAGGAAGCATTAGTTACTTTTTTTCCCCCACAATTTATTGTTTCTCTGACCCACTGAATGCCACCTGCAGCTCAGTGGCTCAGCCAGCACAGCCTCCATACCATGGCTTGGAAGGGCAGAGAGCAGGCAGGAGGGGAGGACACACTTTGCTCTCTCCCTGAGGCTACCGTGTTACTGTGGAATGGTCCCTGCTGCTCTTGCTGGAGGCTTCCATCCTCTGCTTCCAGGGCCTTTGCAGGGCCTCCTGCTTTGGCCCTGTGGTTGTCTCACATTAGTTACAGGGTAATTAAGACCTGCTGCTTAGCTCGCACATCCCAGGGGGCCACAGACAGGTGTTTGTAGCCTGTCTGTGCCTCTCTTACACAGCTCCTGCCTTCCTGTCAAAAGCAGCCATGCTTGCCTCTAAGTCTAAACCATCCCACGCTGCCATGGACAGAGTAGCACAGCCCAGATTTCATTTTCAGTCCACCACCTCTTCTTTCTGTGGCCCTACACAGGTTCTGGGTCACAAATACACAGGTGGGTCACTATTCCAAGAGCATTTGCCAGGACCTTTGCCTGCTGCTTTTGTCATCTGGCCTAAGCCACTGGTTGTAGCACACCAAGCTCCAGAGGGAATGGCAGTCCTTGCCATGTCCATAGCATTCCTTGGATTCCCTTCAAAACCTGCCTGCTCATGCCAAGGTGAAAGGTCCAGAGGGACTGAACAAGGTGAGGGTGCTGCACCATGAGCCTGCCATGGAGGGCAAGTCCGGGGCTTAAAGTTACATTTGCATGGAAAGCCAGAAAGAAATGGGAGTGGTTAGGCCTCCTGTAACCTCTTGCCACAGTTGGAGGGCAAATCTAGAGCAAGGAGGAACAGCTGCCAGTTCCAGCAGCTCCATCCCCCTGAAAACGTACTGAGGTTAATGCCAGACTTTGAGAGCACCCCATGGAGTCTTGCCATAGAGATTTCCTCAGGTAACTGTAACCACTGAACATGGATCCTTCCTTCTGCTCCTCAGGATTTGGTCCAGCAATCGACTGCTGATTGGATCTTTCTTTGAAAGGGGGCATTGGAATCATAGCCCCAGGGAAGAGCAAGGGCTGGGTTTTGTCTCTGGGTGCTTCTGAGGGAAGAATGCCCATAAAGGAGTTTTGCTTGACCCTTAGGAGGTGGGATTTAGCACCACCTTTGCTCCCTCTCCCCTGAGCTACCCTGCTAGCAAGTGGAGGTCATTCCAGGGAGTGGATGTTTGATTTCAGGGAATATTACTGGCCTTTTGCTCAGCCTCTGCATGTGTGTGGCAGCTGAAAGCAGGCTGTAGTGCAGCCACGGAGTAATGCATGCCCAAGTGTTCCATCTAGTGGTGCCTGGCCATACAGTGCCAAAGCAGCTGGGAACCCCACGGCCAGCCCAGCAACTCCAGCCTGACCGGTGCTTGAAAATCCTTCCTGCTCTGGAGCAGGACTGCCTCCTGCCTGGAATGACACGCAGTTGTGACGGAAAGAGGACTTGGAGAGAAATATTTTCAGGCCACCTTGTGATTGACTGGTTCCATCCGGTGGTGTTTATGTGCAGAGCAGATAAACACACAGATGTTCGTGCCTCAGCAGTGCATGAGCAGCCCGTTGGATGGAGAGCTTCTCCTGCTTGCTGTGCTCTCAGTTCCCAGTAAATGGAAGCAAGAATTGCAAGCCCTAGGCCAAAGACTTGCTTTTGCATATGTCTTTAGACTAAATCCTAACAGAAATTAGGATCTCCAGCACATGTGCAGCACTGCTGTTCCTGGAGTAACCAAACCCTGGGGGCCTCCTTTTCTTTGGCAGGGAAATAGGTGTCAGTGTTTTTGCGAAATGGCTGTGTGCTCTGTGTTCAGACACTGAGAAAATCCAGAGCATCTTTAGTGGGAACGCTTCCTTGATGCCTCTGTGTGCAAGGCGCTTGTGTAGTGCACTTCAAGGTGTTTCAGGCTGGGCACATGCCATCAGGGATGTGGCTGCAGCTCTTTTCACTCAGAAGTTTTAAAGCACATCAATCTATAGGTAGCTGGGTATCAGAATACAGTACACCAAATTAGAGACCTATTTAATAAGTGTTCATTGAACAAATATGTCCTCATGCAACCTGATGAGGTTACTTGAGTCATCTCCGAGGTGGGGATTGTCAGTATTTTCTTAATTCCCTCCCTTCTTTGTCAGCTGCTGCTGACCGTGCTCCTCAGGAGCTGCAGCCGTATCCTCTTGTTGTCATCACCCATATGAGCAGGGTGATGCTGGTAACAGCCAGTGTGGCAATGCTTCCCCTCCAACAGGCTGAGCTCATCGGGAGCCTGACCCACAAACTGGAAATCCTGAAGGAAGCCAAGGAGGGCCTGCTCGCAGACATTAAGATGAATAATGCTCTCGGAGAGGAGGTGGAGCTGTTGATCAGCACACTGTGCAAACCCAACGAGTTTGACAAGTACAAGATGTTCATCGGCGATCTGGATAAGGTGGTGAACCTCCTGCTCTCCCTCTCGGGACGCCTGGCCCGTGTGGAGAACGTCTTGAGCAGCCTGGGGGACAACGCCAACAGCGAGGAGCGGGTAGGTATTGACGCAGCCCTGGCCTGCTCGGGCCATGGGGCAGCAGCCACCGCCACCACGGCGTCACAGCGACCTCCAGGGGCTGCCTGAAGGGCAGCACGGGGCTCTTGGTGCTCATGTACCAGCAGCAGCAGCTCAGACGCTGTCCCTGGCAATCTTAATCCCCATTTGTATGAATGGCTGGGATCCTGCAGCCTTTGTCCGGACACAGAGCAGCTGTGTTAGGGACAGGCACGTTTTAACATTTTTGGGGTGGTTTTGAAACCAAATTTTCCGGAGAGTTGTTGCTTTCAAGAGAGGTTTCCTGACTTTATTGGAGCACTTTCTGCCTCCCGTTGGCAAGGACGTTCAGAGTCCAGTTCCACGGGGTTCGCATTTGCTCCCTAATGAGGAATTTGTCCTCCTCTCCCAGGCTTTTGACTGGATGTCTGGAAGTTTAGCAGCCATCTCCAGAGGTGGCAGGCGTGGTGCTGGGAGGAAGGAAAGGGGGATCAGGGAGTGTGGTGCTGCTGGTACTGAGGGGCTCTCTCTGCTGTGCAGAGTTCACTGAACGAGAAGCGGAAGCTGCTGGCTGGCCAGCACGAAGACGCCCGGGAGCTCAAGGAAAACCTTGACCGTCGGGAACGGGTGGTCTTGGACATCCTGGGCAATTACCTCTCTGAGGAGCAGCTCCAGGACTACCAGCACTTTGTGAAGATGAAGTCTGCGCTCCTCATCGAGCAGCGAGAGCTCGACGACAAAATCAAACTGGGTCAGGAGCAGCTCAAGTGCCTGATGGAAAGTCTCCCCACGGACTTCACGCCCAGGGATGCAGCAGCAGCAGCTGCCCTGGCTGCAGCACTTGCTACCTCCTCCAGGGTCGGTGGTAAAACACCTCCAGCAGCCTGTTCCTCACTCTAACTTGTCCCAGGTGGAGCTGGGATACAGCTCTGCCCAAGTCCCTTTAATCCCAGTACTTGGCAGATGGTCCTCTTCAAAGACAATGGACAGAGACAGGTCTAAACCAAGATTTTAATGAAGGAGAAAAAAAAAGCAATAATAAAGGTTTTCTTTTCCTTTCCTTCCACCTCTGCTTCCTGGAGACTTAAATCAATGTGGAGGGAAATCTCCTCCTGCCAGAGATGAGGAAGAATCTCACAGGAATTAAACACATGACCTTTAATAAAAAACATGACCATGACCTCCTCTCTTCCCTACCTTTTCTGCCTACCTGACACCTCATTAAACAATGAAGGATCTAAGATTGAAGCCTTAAAAATAAAACCAACTCATTTTAATGAACATTATTGATATTTATATTTTTTAAAGAACAAGACAGAATGTGTAAGTTTTTGTACATACTCTAATCAGCTACTTGATTCTTTGTTCTGTATGTAGAAAAGACATTTAATTTTGTATTTTGTGAAGACCTTAACAAAAACAGGGAACCCCAAAGATAGTCATGCAGTAGCTTGAAACATCTCATCGTGGTTTTGTTGCTGTTGTTGTGGTTGTTTTTTAATATAATAAAGGGCTACCAGAAGCAGCTTCACCCTGTTTCAACACCTGCTAAAGATACCATTAAGTGGCCTTACAAAGGAGATTTTGGCCATGAAAATAACAAATTTTCCTCTTCTGGATCCTGTGATCCTCTAAGTCTGGAGTTCAAACATCTCTTACGGCAACCTACATCTCAGGAGTCCAAGCTAGCTTGAAACAGGAAATTCACTGCAGGAATGTGGGCGAAATTCTCTCTTTATTTTGGATACTCGTAGCTGTCATCTGTGTTTCTGTTGCAGCCTGAAAGATTTCCCCAAGGTGTGACAGGGATCTCTACTGACACGATTTATAGGCCCCACTTTGACTAGAGAGAGTTTCAGAGGTAAACAGTGGGGGGAGCTGTTTCAGTCCAATCAAAACATTTAATTTACCCTTAAAAAAAAACCTAGCCATTGCTGCAGTTTAATTTATTAGATTTGAAACACTTTTAATTCAGATTCTTCTTGTTTGCAGCCACCTTCCCATCTTACACTTACCAAAACAACTCACAAAGACATGGTAGGTCTGGGAGGTGTTTGTGTATTTTCCATTTAGTGAGTTCTTTCCTGAAAAATACAAGTCCTGCCATTTATCCCCAGGTCAGGAAGAGGCTCCATCCAAACAGGATCTGCCTGTTTACTCCAGGAACCCACATGGCTTCAGGGGAAGCACCTCCAGCAAGTTTGGGGTGGATAAGGCAAGTCCTGTGTGTGTTCCCACAGTACACAGAAACATCAGCTAATGAGGCAAGTGATAGTCAGTGATATTTTTGTAATAGCTTATATTTTCAAGTGAGAACTGAGGTAAAGCCACAATTTCTGTGATATGTGCAGAAAAACTTTCTTTGCACAGTTTTGTTCAAAAATCACCCTCCTAACTGCAGAGTTTACCGAGTTTGATAGAAGTACACCTTGATATGCATTTAAAAGTAATTAAACATCAGGCAAGCCTGAAGATTTACTTCTCAGGCAAAATGATTTATTTCCTTTACCTCTGGCAGAAAGGGGAGTATATTCATTGCTCTTTATCCCACTTTGCTTTTCTCTTGTGACTCTGAAACTAGAGGATGATGGGAACCCAGAATTTCCCAGGCTGATTACATGATTTCCTGGGACAGGAATATCAGGGATAGAATTTTGCACTTAAATGTCCAGTCCTTGTAAACTTACTGACACAAATCTGCATTTTAGGTCTCTCTGACATAAGATTTTTAAAATTGAACCTGTATTACAGTGACTGCAGTGGAGAGAGCCAGTACACCAAATACAGTGAGCACAATCTGCTCTGCTACCCCTTCCCCAAAACACATCTCAGGGAAGGGATTTTCAGCCCTGGCAGTTTTTGCTAAAAATGAGCCTTATTTTTATAACAGAAGCATCTGGTTTGGATATTGGTGTAGAATGCCCTACATCCCTCTCTGGCACAGGGATGACAGCATGGTCTGTTGGCCAGCCTGGGTGGCCTCTGTTTGTAGGTAACAATGGGTGGGACTCCTTCCCGAGTCAGTTTATGGTACCTGGGTCAAACACCTTCTCCAGATCTGTCTCTAGGTAAGTCATGGACTGTTGAAGGATCCTGTGACACCTTCAGCTGGCTACAGGCACAGTGGGAAAGCATGCAGCTTCCTTCAGTGACTTGAGGAAATCCCTGGTAAAGATAAAGCAGTTACATTTCTGACACACGGTTCCAAGTAAAATCTCCTTGTACAAAATCAATGCCATTATGTTACATTTGCACATTAGGAACAGCCTTTCTCCTGGGTCAGCATCCCTTAAATACCATCTCCAGTCAAAAGCAGGCCAGCTCTGAATAAGGCCTCACGTGCTTTTAGCAACATGCATGTGATAAAAGCGCCAGGAAAATCTAGTCATCCAACTTAAAATTGGCCTTTTTTTATCAGAGCCCTTGGGCGACTGACGGTCACAAGGAATTCACATCAGATGCTTTCCTCAAGACTAAATCTAGTAAAGAGTGTTTACATACCAGGGTCTGTTGGTTGTAAGTTTGCACACAAGATCTTCCCTGAAGGTTACCTATAAAATTGGTCAAACCCAGAGCACGACAAGAGTTTATGTGTCAGTTTATCCATCATCTTTACAACTCAGCTGCTGTCATGATCTTTTAGGCTGGTAATTAGGAGACGCAAATAAAGCAGACTGGATAGCACTCCATACTCCACATAAATCCTGTCCTTTGCAAAACAGGGAACAGAGCTCTTTCCATCGAAGAGCCCCTGCTTTAAATCAGCGTAAGCAAACTGAGGCACACCTAGAGACCCCATCCCAGGTTTCCCTGTGCCACATTCAACCACCTTCCAAGCCAGTGTTTACATAAGAGCTGTTTATCCCTTTATTGCCCTGAAGAAGGGATGTGTCCTGACTGTGGCACAATGTTACAGCTTGGCTGTGTTCCCACAGGAGTGCTGTTCATGCCTTTATGCATGGACCAAGTGTCCTGCAGCTCTGGTGTATTACGGGGTTTTTCTATCCATGTGTTGCTGAACAATCAGCCTTTGTGTTGTGCAAATGGATGCGTGTCTGTGGCCAGCCTTTGTGCAGCTTGGTGTGCGTCAGTGCCAAAAACCATTGCAAAAATCTGCTTGCTTCTTGCCCGTTTCAAGATGTTGGAGAGATGGAGCTAGCCAGGCTCAGCACTCTCAGACAAGCTTGAGAGGGGTGTCAGTGTGGCTCTGCCCACTTTGGGATTAGGAAAAAGGTCTTGTTTTCCCCTACACTATTACAGGAAACAGGGTACAACTGAGCCAGGCAGCTTTTTCTTCTGTGGTTTGCAGCCTGAGGCCATGGCCTTCTGCTAGAGATGCCAGTGAGAAGCAGGGGGACTTCAAATGAGAAAATCCAGCCATACTTTTAAAATTCTTCATTTTATCACTAAATAAACTTAAGAGAACTGCAATGCCAAAAAATAATATAAAAAACAGGGACTTAATTTAGCTGGGGTGAGTAAGAGATGGTGAAAGCATGATGGAACATGGGGGAAACTGCTCATGAGGTACTTGCGCTTTTACTGAGGTAAAATAAAACGGATTACAAAAAAAAAACCAAAATAAACCCCAACCAAACAAAAAAAAACCCCACAAAACACCAGCTTTGAAAGTATGAAATTGGAATATGAGAAGCCATAACAGGAGGTTTTGGGAGAGAAGGGGGCCCTGAGCAGAACTTTCTTGTGGCTCTTCCCGCCAAATTTTTGGCGGGAACCATTTTACCTCAGAAAGGGCTCACTCGCCATCTTGGGGGGCTGCTGAGGGGAGCCTCTGGACAGCCAGCCCTCACCAACACCCCCAAAAATCCCAGCAGGGCTCGCTGCCCGCCCCTCCTGCTGTGTTTTTATGGCCAACACTTGTGTGGCAATCGGGGCTAATGAGGGACAGCTGGGCTGGGGGCAGCCGGACAGGAGTCCACACCTGAGGCAGTGCGGGAGGATGCACATCTCAGCCTGAAGCCTGCTGAGAAAAGGTGAGTAAAGCTATATTTTAAGGTTTTTTTTTTTGTTTTTTTTTTCTCTTCATGGGGCAGATTAGCAGCATGCAGCTGGATTAGAGGTTTAAGGGGGAGACATCCCCATTTGTTGGAAAGCAGGAGCAGCGGGTGTTTGGTTTCTGAAAGGAGGGAGCGTGGTGGCCTGTGGGGATGGGAGGGTGCCCACAGCATGAGGGTCTGTCTCAGCATGGCAGGATTTGCCCTCAGCTCCTGCTCACAGCCCAGAGAGACAGGTACAGGGTCTGTACCCATCTGACCCCAAGGATATCCCACCCCATGTCCAGTCGTGTGCCCAGACCTCCATCACAGCCTGGGAAAGGGGAATGGTGTGGTTATGGTTTCCTGTGTGCTGCCCCAGAACAGTTAGGAGCACAAGGTTTGAGGCTGGCTTTCTTCTGAAGTGAGTGGCAAAGTGCCCTTTGGTTTGTAAATGTTGGAACTGGGGCTGAGGGAGTGGGAGGTGAGGGCGCAAGGGAGGAACATGGCAGTCACCTCTCGCAGAGCTGGCTGGTGTTAGCCTCCTCATTTTGTACATGGGTTGTTGGTTATTTTTGTACGTGTCTTGTTTGGAAGAAATTGTCAGGCGACATTTTGTAAATTGTAAATTCCATGGGAAGTGACCCTGCTGGCTTGTCGTGCCTCACCTAGGGCTGCCCTTCAGCTTCCCCAGCACCCTGTTCCTGGGTGCGCAGTGTCCTCCTGACTGTCTTTTGAGGCTGTGACAATCAGTGCCACACGCAGGCTCATGTAGCTCACAGTCACTGGGATGGCCTATTTCTGTCGAGTGAAGTTAATGTGAACTGCTCAGGGAGAGGTTATTTTCTGAGAAGACTGTCTTAGCCCTCACTGTTCTTCTAAGCTGTGCATGAGATTTTAATTCCTGCCCAATCTATTGCTTCCAAGCTAATAATTTTTTACAATTGGTTATTTGTTCTCATCTTCCGAGGTGTGAGGTGAAAGCACCTATTGCTTAATCTGTGTTGATAAATTCATTTAGGTTAGAAAAGACCCTTAAGGTCAAGTGCAGCTGTGAACTGAACACCACTAAATCCACCACTGTGCCCCCAAGTGTCACATCTCCACCTTTTCTAAGTACCTGCGGACACGGTGACTCCACCACTTCTCTGGGCAGCCTGCTCCCCTGAAGAAATTTCTCCTCACACCCGACTAAGTGTTGATGTTACAAGACACAGCCTCACGGCTCTTTTGTAAGGGGCTTTGAGGTCCCATTTTCTCTTGCCTTGATGCTGTTAAGAAATAAAATGGTGACTGCACACTGTGCAGGATTTAAATTCAAAAGAGAAAGGAAAAGCTGCCCCCTTCAGCCATGTTGTGGTGCTTTCTGCTCCTCCCCAGAGCAAGAAGGGCTCAGGGCTCTCCCAGAAATCTTGACACAAGTTCCCTATAGTTCAGGAGAGCACATTTGGCAGGGACAAGTGTCACTTTCCCATTTCACTGTGACCCTCTCCTCTGCAGCAGGCCGTGGAGTTCTGGCTTTTCCAATGGCTCTAGCAGGAGACAAAGCCTTGTTACCACTCCAGGAGCCAGCCTGGGCACTCTGCATTCACTGGAGGCACTTGGAGGAACAAGATTATTTACAACTCCTGGACATGGGAGAAAAGACTCAGGCAGCAGGAAATGCTGGCAGAGAGGTGCTTCCTTCCTACCCTTTCTCCTGCTTTATGGTCTCCTGAGTTGTAATTGCCAGCGCTAAAAAGCAGGATAAAGTTCATTAACTCTTGTGGGAAGTCCGGGAGGGGGTGGCCCCCAGGAAGGTGCTGTTTGTACCCTGAGCACTGCAGTCAGGAACACTTGTGGCTAACCAGTCAGGACAGCCCTCTTAAGGGCAAACAATGGGATTAGCTTTATTCTGGACAGTTCTCAGACACACTGACCAGGGCAGCCTGGAACAGAGACACGCGCAGAGCTGTAAGCTCTCCTTGTCCCAGCTACGTCAGGGCCGTTGTGCTTTGTCAGGGTCACACACCTGATGGAACTTCAGCCAGGTTAAGTGATAGAGGGAGAAACGAGACAAAAAATTGTCCCCAGCTCCCCCAGCAAAAATCCCAAGCCATACCTTACAAAGCACCAGCAAGGCTTGTCTGTGGCTTTCCCTAATAAACACACCCAAGCCTCCAAATGCTTTGCTTCCTGTCCCATAAAGT
Organism: Regulus satrapa; assembly: GCA_013396955.1. Lineage (NCBI taxonomy): Eukaryota > Metazoa > Chordata > Aves > Passeriformes > Regulidae > Regulus > Regulus satrapa. The sequence continues at coordinate 269,255 of VWZN01000341.1, read as the reverse complement.
GTGGGGTAGGTGCAGGACAGGAATGAATCCCTCCATTGTCCCTGCCCCGCCATCCTCCCCGGGGTGCCCAGCTCCGAGCAGCTGCTGCAGTGCAGGGCAGGACAGGACAGTGCTGCTGGCTACAAAGGCAGCCTGACAGCCTGCCCATAAAACGCCTGGAATGGCTGAAACACCCCACAGAGGGGTGCTGCCCTACCCAGCTGTTCAAGGAGCAGCTGTTCCTAGATTAGCCAGCCGGGATCCCATGCCAGCACTGAGCAGCATTTGGCTAGGAAGGTCTCACCTGCTCAAGCTGTCCCTGACCGAGGCACAGTGGGCAGCACACAGAGCCAACCTGTCCAGGCTCCCAGTTCTGCACAGCATGCAGGGCTTCCTTACTTTCCATCGGCTCCTCAAATGCCACAGCAGTGCCAGCTCCGGCCCTGCCTCGGCTCAGCGTGACCAGCAGGCTGTGGGGAAAGAGCAGTAGCAGACACACTCCAAGGCATTGCATGAGCACAGAGGTTGTAAGCAGAGACTCTTTACCAAGCTTTTTTCCCCCCTCTTCGTCTGCCTAACTGCAGTTAGTTGTGTTCAGTGCGCTCAGGATTAAATGCCCCCGGTAGCTCTGTTGGATCCAGCCCTTAGCGGGGAAGCATTCCAGACGCTGACCCAGGGTGCCACAGGGTTTGTCACCCATACCTGATGCATTGCTCACCCCCCAACTTCACAGTACCTGGTCCTCTGGCAGTGTCAACACCTCGAGTCAGGAGCACCAGAGACCAGCTGGATTCTCTCGAGTCAGTGCTGAGCTTTCTGTCATTCCTTTCATTCCTCATCTTTTCCCCAGCGAGTGCAGGTAGCCCAGGCCGCCTACTCATGGCTGCTCCTCAGCTCCACCAGTGCCAGCCTGCAGCGCACACGAGTGCCGAGCACGTTCTGGGAGAGCCGAGCTCTCGGCAAGAGCACAAGCCATGCCCTGTGCTCCCTGTCGGCCCCCCATCCCCAGCAGGGAGCAGCGGTTCCTGGCCAGAGATGGCACAAGGAAGACCCAGCATCCACTTGCTCCCGGCTGGGATCAGTTCTGCACTGGAGAAACCAGCCAGGGAGCACTCAGTGTAGCCAGCAGGGTGCACGGAGCAACTGCTGCTAGGGCAGCTTCCCTGACAGTCTGGCTGTGCCTGGCCCGTGCCCAGCTCAGCACCAGCTGCAGGGCTGCAGTGTAAGGAGGAAGAGAGCTGGACACGCATCCCCTCCGTGCCCACCCCCCACAGCACACACAGCAGCAAGCAGGTTAGAGCAGGAAACAGCAGAGGAAGCAGCCATTGCAAGGTTCGGTTTATTTCACTACGCACGGGGCAGAAAACAAAACCAAGCTGTAGCTGTTAGCTGAACTTAATGGCTTTGACTTTGAAGTCACCCTCCACAGCCAGGTATTCAATTTTCTCCATGCCCAGGCGATTGGGGAACTTGAACTCAGCCTCGGGCAGCTTCACCGTTGCCTCGGTTTCATCGAAGGAGATGCATATCTGTAGAGCCATGAGAGGGAAGGAAAGAAGGAATGAAGGCTGACACATCACGGCTGCCAGGCTTTGCTCACTGCCTCCAGTCTGGGTGCAGGTCTGGCGAGGTGGCTGCTGCTGCTGCCGCCAAGGCCATGCTCAGCAGCTCAGCCTCCTCCCTGCCCAGCGGAGGCACAGAAGGGAGGAAGCTTCTGCAGCCGTGGGATGAGACAGACCCATTCCGAGTCTCAGCTCGGTGCCGTTACCACTCCGAGGGGCGCGGCTTCCAGCAGGAGCCCAGAGTGGGGCACTCAGCACACGCGAGCTGCTGGGCATTGCCTTGGGCAGCGCAGCTCTGGACGCTTCCTTGGCTTTAGCTGCCAGACTCTTTCCCCTTTCCATGCTTGCTCCTTCCGCGCCACAGAGCGGCATTTAAAAGCCCTCAGTGCCAGGGCCTTGTGCACACCCCTGGGGCCTCACCTCAGTCTTGTCACCGTGCTGGAAGGGAAAGTCAGCCTTCCTGTCCTCCTCGCCCCACGTGCCATCCTCCTTGGAGTTGCACACGATGGTATTGACGTCCCCGTGACAGTCGAAGCGAGGGTTGAAATGCAGCAGGAGGGTGTTGCTGTCCTTCCCGACATTCACAGCGAACCTGTGGAAACAGAGCCAGTGCTGACAAGCTGAACGCAGCGGGAGCTCCAGCTCTCCCCAGCGCCCCCTCAATCCACCACCTCACTCACCCTTTGGCATCAGACTGGATCTTCCCTTTGACCTTAATGCACTCACCGGGCTCAACATCCAGCTGAGTAACCACCAGTCCCTGCAGGGCCAAACCACAGGAGTTAGTCTATCCCAAGGCAAGGCTGCCAGTCCTGCTTGTGCCAGGGCACAGCGCGGCTCTGGCAGACCCAAACGGGAGTTTTGTGCTAGAGGAAGGACTGAGTCAGGCAACCTGCCTGTCCCAGCAGCCACAGGGGTCTCCCACTCCCCTGAGCAGCACAAGGTGACAAGGAAGTGCGGGGGGTTGGCCCCGAGTGGGTGTCAGGAACCCTCCTGGGTCACAACAGGATGGGGAGAGAAAATGCAACTAAAGGCTCATGAGTTAAAGCAGAGAGAGGGGTCACTCACTGATTACTGTCACGGGCAAAACAAAGTCAGCTGAGGGAAATTAATTGAATTTATTACCAATTAAAATCAGAGCAGGATAATGAGAAGTAAAATTAGCCTTAAAAATGCCTTCCCCCCCTCCCTTCCCAGGCTGTACCTTCAGGGACACAGGAATGGGAGGCTACAGTCAGTTCATCACAGGGCGTTTCTGCCACTGCTCCAGGAGAGGAATTTTACCCTGCTCCAGTGTGAGCCCTCCATGTGAGCTACAGCTGCTGCAGCATGGATCCCCTTTCCACAGGACAGGGTCACAGCCTTTTTCGGGCATCCTCTGCTCCACCATAGAGCTCTGCCTGCCCGTTGCCATCCGTGGGCTGCACAGGGGCAGCCGCCCCGCCACGGCCTTCAGCGCGGGCGTTAGCACGGAGGCACCGCTGCCATCGCTGAGGGGCTCGGCCTCGGCCGCCCCTGCTGTTACCGCAGCCTGGCCACACAAGCCCGGTGCGGGAGGCGATTCAGCGGCTGCTGCAGGAGCAGCGTAGCGAGCTGCTGAACCGTGTGCCGGCTCAGGTAGGGAGGCAAACTGCAAATCAGCTGGCTTGGGCACTGCCCCGCAGCCCCCTCACGCTGTCCTTGCCCTCCCTGCTCTGCCCACACACAGGCTGCTGAGGTCAGGGTTCCTCGAGTCGCTGAGCTGCTTATCCCCACGGCACTAACTCTGCCTCCCGGCTCTGGAATGCAGCCGCCGCGCCCGGGGGGGTCTTTCGAGGAAAGGAAAGCTGCGGGGGCAGGGGTGGGTTAGGATACACTGCCAGCCCGCTTTCCTCTCCTGGTGCGTTCAGAGTTAACCCACTCCTGCACCCGGCAGGCATTTTTCCAGAAGAGAAATACACTAATTAAGGGGGAAAAAAGTATAAAGAGTCTGGAAACTCTACAGAGTTACAAATGGACCCAAACCTTTGGAGTTCTTGAGAATATAAACGATCCTCAGCTTCCCCACTTAGATAACATACCAGAGAAGAGGAGCAAAAATACGGCTGGCCAGCCCTATCTATCCCTCCCACAGCCATACATCAGCCTTGCATTTCCTCCCAGCTAATCCTCTCCTCCTCCTACCTCTGGCACCACGCCCAAACCCCACAGCAGCCCAGCCCCAGTGCCCGTCCCGCTCCCGCCTGGCGCGGCAGCCCGGCTGGCAGGCGGCACTCACTCTGTCCATGCTGCAGACAGCGGCCCCAAAGGCAGAGCAGCCCCGAGCCCCCGCTCCCCCTGGGCACGGAGTGACGCAGCGCCCAGCTCCGGCAGCTGAACTCGCTCGGGCAGGACCATCACATGATCGGGGCGGGTGAAAAAAGGGGATTATTGATCAGCCGCAGCTGTTGGGGGCCGGAGTTTCCCGGCCGGTCACCGGGGGCAGCAGGAGAGCTGGATCGATACTGTTCTTTGCGGGCAGTTCGCGTATGATTTTAAGAACTAGCGATTGTTTGCGTCTGTGTGATCCTAGAAATCCTTACTGTAAGCTCTGCTAGCTGCTATGCGGAGTGTCTTGGCTGCGATCCCGGGAGCCGGGAGTGCCGCTCTGTGCTAGGAGCGAGGTGGCCGCTTTTTGTTCGGCGATCTGGGTCTAAAATCAGGGCTGGGAGTTCTCGTGTTTCTGTTGCGAGGTGGCTGCCTCTGGATACGCGTAGATGTGCTCTCCCGGGCCTGCAAGGAGCCCGGACTGGCGGGGGACCCTGCGTGCAAGGCCTCGCTGCTTGCAGTTAAATGGAAGCCGAGGGCTGGGTACAGCCCGTGCCAGCATTTCAGCGGCGCCTAAAAGGTTAAGGTTGGTGGTGTGGGGCTCTAAGGAGATGTGAGAATCCAGGCTGCGGCTTTTGAAAAGTAGCACGATCTCGCTGTTTCCAAGAGGCTCCGGAGGGAAAAGAGAAATGCTTTGTTGGGAGGGGGGGAAGAGGCCGGGCAGGGCTGTGTGCAGCCGGCAGGACGGGAGAGGAGGCTGCTATCCCAGAGAGTGCCCAGCGCCTGCCATTCCCCTTTCCCGTGCCCCCGGACAGCCCCGAGCATGGCAGCCCCGAGGGTCTCTGCGGGGCAGGGAGATGAAGGAGGAACGGCTGCGGTGCTTTGTAGGGCCGTGTCACTGGATCGGCTCGTACCTTTAACATGGGCTTTAGCAAGGTCCTCGGGGCTCCGTGCCTCGGTTTCCCTGAAAGTGACGCTAATGACACGCAGCTTGCCAATCGTGCCTGTAAACCCGCAGCGAGAGCCGCTGTGTGAGCGCAGTGAGCGGGCTGCGAGGGACCTGCCTGCGGGTCACTCCTGGGAGGGCTGCACCGGGCGGCTGGGTGGCGCTGGGAGACACCTGGAACTTCATTAGAGCTGTTACAGGAAAAGCATCTTGGTTCTTGATGCCACCCTTTGCCCCAGCTATCCCCCCACACCCATTTCAGAACATTCCTGTGGCGTTTCAGCAAAGCTGAGCCGCGTTTGAACTAAAGAGTCACAAGCTTGGATTGTAGCCCTGTGCATAAAAGAGGACAAAATGCTGACTGAAAGTGCTGCAGGGAAAATCCCACACATGCTCTCCCCTCCAGCTGCCTCCCTGACCATGCTATGCACACGCAAGAGCCATACAGAAGTCAGGAGTTAACTGTGGGAGCAGAGTTCATGCGGGTAGCAAATGCCACTGAGAGCAAGCCCCCTCCTCGGAGAGTTGGGAGAAATCCCAAGTGATTCCACCTTAAGTTAGCCCCATCTCCAGCGGTGTTAGCCGGGATCACGTGTTAGAAACAGGCTTTAGGCGCCTGCTCTCCGTGCCTGAGTTACTGTGCAGTTGTTCCCCCCGCTCGCTGGCACGTGTGAGGGGTTGAGCAAATTCTGTTTGGTCGGTTGGGTTTGTGTATTTGTTTTCCTTTCAGCTCTGTGAAACCCCTGGAGACTTCTGTCCTCCTTTCAGTGCCGGCCCCTCTGACTCCTGAAATGCACGCTTCATGTGAGCTGCTCTTCTGGCTCGAAGGTTCCTCCTCTGACCCTTCCGACAGTGAATTACCTTTCCAGTAACACAAAGAGACTGCACTGTTTGTTTTCCTTGAGTGCTCTGCACTGGCAGCCTGTTGGGCTTAGCAGCAGCAAAGGCTTTGGTCTTTGGATTTAAAGCACTCCTTGTTGTGAGCCCTGTGAAATCAGCAAGGTGTTTGTTCTGAGCCTACGGTGCTGAGTGGCCCCACTGGCCTGCATCTTTCCCGGGGATTAAGTGGGAGAAAACCAGGGGACAGAAAACAGTGGGTGTCTGTTCCCTTCAGAGGGCAGGTGAAGGAAGGCAGGCTGCGAAGCGAGGCCTCCCTGGCCAATCCCAGCCACCAGGGACGATCCCAGCCTCCCTGCGCAGCGTGAAGCAAAGCACGCCTTGCACCTGCAGCAGGGAGGGGCTCGGTCCCCACGCACCCACAGCAGGCAGGCAGAGGATTGGGCTGTGTTTCAAAGGCCTGGGGAGAAAGGGAGAGGAGCTGCCCTGTGAGAGCCCCTCTCACTGCCCAGGTCCAGCAGGGGATGTTCTGAGGAGAAATGCTGGGCGGGAGAGCCCGAGTGAGCCCTGCCTGGGTTGTTAGAGGGCCTCCAGAGAGGATAACAGGGCACACACGGTGCAGGTGTTCCCATTTCAGGCCTCACAGCTCTCTACCTGCTTTTGCAGAAGAGTACCACCCACCTGGCAGCTCTGGCAGAAGCTGGGAGAGAAGAGTCATCTCCTGCTCATCCAGAGGTGATGCACTGAGGAATTTTCAGCTTTGGGGAAAATTAAGGCTGGCCTCCCAGAGCTTGGCCTCACAGACTCACTGGTGGGTACAACATCAGATCTCCAGCCCAAACTCTTCATTCACCTCTTGGTTTGCACAGGCTGAAGGCAGACAGCTGGCCAGTCTGATTTTCTTGTAACTCCCTAGAAACGTCCCAGATTTGCTTCGGAAGCAAAGGGTGCAGCATTGCTGAGTGTTACTCTTTTTAATCTCCGGTGGGAAAATATACACCCTGGCCCTTGGCAAAGTCCTGTCCCCGGCTAATGGCTGCTGTCATTAGCAATGGCTTTCCCGGGTTTGGCAAGGTCCGAGGGCACACCCTGCTGCTGGCTGCCCCAAGGTGTGACCGGGCTGTGACAGCTGGAGCCCGCTGGCTGCTCACGCACCGAGCCCCCGCGCGCTGCCGGTTGTTGGTGCGACACATCCCGAGTCGCTCGTGGCTACAGCTGGGAAAGAGCCCCCACTTCTTGCAGAAAGAGTGAGCAGGAGCTTTCTCCTCCTCTGGAGAAGGCATCGAGCCCCGGGGTGATGTTCTGTGCCTGCACCACCCTCCCTCAGTCACTGACACTGAGCAAGCAGGGAGAAGAGCTGCTCCAATCCAAGAATTGTGCTGGTGAAATAATGACAAAAGAAACCCCTCACCCTTTCCTAGTGCGAGAAAAAGCCTACAGTTTGCTTTAAGTTAGGGCTTGTTCTTTCACTTTTTGGGGGAGATTTGTTCTTGCCTCTGTAAGTTCATTCTTAGTGCACCAGTCGATGGCTGCATCTTTCTCTCACTCCGGCTTCATTGAATATTTGTGTCAGTACTGTCCAGATGGGGTTGTGTTCTCAGAAATTGCCCCTGGTTACTCTTACAACGTAAATACGATTCTGTTACAGCACAACAGATATATACATTGTATTTCTAGATACACTCACAGGCTTTTGTCTCTCTCTTGGGATATCTGGGGACTTTAACTTAAGCAGTCCTCTGCTTCTGCTGCTGAAGCGTCTGGTTCTCTCTGTCGCTACCACAGCACATTATTTTGTCTCATCTGAGAAGTTTCTGCCTTTTTGCTTGGCCGGCCCTGACCCCCTGAAGAGTTTAGTTGCACACAATTTCCCTGGACCTTTCTGCAGAGCAGGCCGAGACAATGCTCTCACCACCATGGGATCTTCCAGCCCCGTGCTGCCCTCGGGGCAAACTCCAGGGCTGGATCCCGCCGAGGAATAGAGCCAGACTCCCAGGAAGAAGCTTTAGCCTGCTCTTGAAAGACAGAGTGACTCAAGGAGCCGCCGTGCAGTGTGGCTGGAGGGTGAGAGGCCCTCCCAAAGCCTGCAGGCACTCGAGCTCCCTGAGGGAGCCTCAGAGGGAGCTTTGTGCCAGGAGGGTCCAGCCTGCACTGGACACCAGCTGAGGTTGCACGGCCACATGTCACTAGAGCGTTTTTATCCCTGAGGGCTTTCCTGATTTCAGCTTTCCCTACATTTAAAGGGAAGCACCTCTATTCCGGGTTAATTATACATTAAGTTAATTATAAAGAACTTCTTGTACTGTCACAAAGTGATGAAGGGAGTTTGCTGATTGTGTCACTGGAATTTAAAGTATGTCTCCTCATTTTATTTCCCTCATTAACATTGACCCAAGCTGATAATCCCTGTGTTTCTGTCATCCTCAGTGGATTATATTTAACTAGAGCAAATTGTTAACTACCCAGGAGAACTGGGCCTTTGTTTTGTCGGTCTCACTTCACTGTGGCATCTCCCTCCTTAACCTTTTAAGTTTGCGGGTGGCGAACACCTCACCTCAGAGTTTACTGCCTCACCTGAAAGGACCTGTTTGCATTTATTCCTCACTGGATGCCCCTGCTGCTCTAAAATTAAGAATCCACGTCCATCTTTCACTCTTCTCCGCAGGTCACCAGAGGTCTTAGTCAAGCAGCTGTTGCAGCGGGAACTCCCAGCAGGGCCCACGGGTTAGTGACCCTTCGAGTTTCCTCGAGGTCTGTCAACTCAGGCAGCTCTAAGTTCTCATTTTTCTTAGCAGCACAATTGTTTGCTTTCCACCTCTGACCGCACTGCAAACTTCTGCAACAGCGAACAGACCCTGGGACACTTTTCAGCAGGATGCTGCAGCAGGATAGCAGCACTTCCCAAGCCTTACAATTCCTGTGGTCTGGCTCCAGACAATCCGGGTTTGATTTGCACCTCATGATCAGCTCTGAGGGGGCTTGTGCGGGGGCTGAAGTTGGGGACCTATGGATTTTCCCATCCTTAACCCGCTCAGTAAAACCTGCAGAGGCCTTTAAGGTGTCCACATGGTGGACAGGAGGTGAGGAAAGGTGGAAGGGGGTGCCCCTGCATTGCCCTCCGCAGGGTAACTCCAGCAGTAGAGTTAGCAGGGTCTGGACCCCCTGGGAGTGAAGCAAGGTGTCAGTGGAAAAGGGATCATCGTTGGAGCAAGCCTTCTGGGCAGCTTTCATCTTCACCTGAGGTGGCTGCACCGCTTTGGGCTTCTGGCCTTGGTTTTGTTTCTTTATTAATCAGCTTTTATCGTGCAGCCATAAAGTTAAAGCTCCTGGGCTTTTGCCAAGTAACCTGGGATGCTCTTCTGAAAGATTTGCCCCATTCCAGGCCATGGTAGACATGTCCAGGACACAGTAGACAGATCTGTCGATCCTTTCGTATTATCTCCTTGTAATTGTAAGGCTTCATTTCCCTTCTGTCACTCTCATTCTGCAAAACCTGCGAGGCAGAGCTTTCCCTTGGACCGAAAGACTGTGAAGCAGTTTCTTGTTTTGGGGCTTTGCTCTAATTGGTGGAGGAAAACCCCTCACAGTGACTTTGGACAGGGTGGGACCAATGTCCACAAAAGCATTTCAGCAACCTTAGGCTAGACTGGTTTAGCAGAGCTCTGTTCTAGCCTGACAGAGCACAGACAGCATTGCCAGGATGGCTTAGAAACCCAAGCCATCTGGAGTTCTTTCCTGCAAAAACATGTGTGTGCCAGAATTGGTCTCCTTTGAGCCACCCACAGTGAGAAGGGATTGTATTTAGCCTGGCTCGAGTTTCTTGAATTCAATTTTAGGCAAGAGAAAATTGTCGGCAAGTATTTGGAAAATGCTTTGGAAAGAACACGCTGATTAAAAATGTAGCAATCTTTGAAGGAACATTAACACTGTCCATTCTGAGCCACGAGACGCAAGAGCCATCAAAATGATGATACGTGGGGTGAAGTTCCTTCCCCTTCTTGCCACCTTCTGCCCCAGGGATTTGCAGGCAGATTTAGGGTTTACCCAAAATGAGTCATGAGGAGTCCCTCAGTTCACAAAACAGCTCTGAGCTTCCCTTCTGTTGAGGTGCAGTAAACAAAGAGACACAGTTTAAGACTGAAGTGCTTTTAGGCAGCAGCTGTAAAAAAAGTATCAAGTGTGGGCAGGTCATTTGACTGTCTCCCATTATTCATGGCAGGCCTTTTCACATCTCGTCTGATGGGTAACCTGGAAAGGCCCAGTTAGAAACACTCACAAGCACACACACATTTGGGAATACATTTTAAAGTGGCAGATCAGTTAAGTTCTGCTGGAAAGCGAGGAGCATCATTTCCAAGCACCGTGGGCAGATGAGAAACCCCGCTCCCAACACCCCCGAAGGCCGTGGTGATCCTGGCCAGGTTCATCAAAGGGTTCTGGCCACAGCGTGGTGAAAGAGGCAGCGGTTCAGAGCCCTGAGCACTGCAGGAAAAGGGAGGGCAGACAGGATTTCTCATCCTGACAAAGGAAGGGTTGGGAGAGTGCGAGTGACGGCAAAAGCCCCAGCCGTGCCTCGGGCCCCCGGCAGGGAACGAACCCAACTGGCTGCCCCAGTGCATCAGCACGGCCGCAGCCAGCGGAGGCTCCACCGGGACTCTGCCCTCCCGCGGCGGGGGAGCCTGCCCGGAGCTCAGAGAGGAGAGGGAGCGGCGGGGCCGCGCAGCATCCCGCAGTGCCCGGGGACAGGCAAGGAGCACGGCACGCCTGCCCAAGTCTGCGAGATACCAAAATGCCAGGGAAGCGCCCCCGGCCTCCCCTTTGGCCACAGGCGGGAGCTGGGCTTTGCAGATGCCGTGCCCGATTGCAGGGACATCCGGATCCATGCCTGACTGCTGCTCATCGCCGGCACACACCATCCTGCAGCTAACGAGTCGTCCATCGTTAAATCTACAGGCAACCACTGTGAGGAACAGCAACCTTGGGCTTCTTGTGAGGCAGCGGTGAGAAACCATGGGGAGGGCAGAGTTGCAAGATCTTTGCTTAAATGATCTACTCCGTACTTATAAAGCAAAGAGACAAAGAATCCAAATCACATGCAAATAACTCCTGAGCTCAAGCATCTGCATTCCCCCTGAGCATGCCACTCAGCAAATGACTAAACCAGTTCTAGTGTTTATGCAAAGAAAAAATGTGCAACCTCCCTTGACTATGCCCATCTGTGTGTCTTAACCTGCAGGCGAGACTGCCAGGCTTAGTGACCTCCTGGAGATGGTATTTATTAAAGCCACTTCCCTGGAGGCCTCCCTGCCTTGACAAGAGCATTTTGTTCCTCCTTTTTCCCTCTAAACCACTCACGCCACATCTGGTCAATGAGAGGTCCGACTGTCTGGTGCCGTGCCGTGGCTCATCTTTCTGTGGAAACAGATGTGTTTGGATCTACATGTGCCTTGTGAAACAGCATTGCTCCCACCCCCTTTCCAGGAACCAGTCTTTACCTGTGGGGATTTCTGAGGGGTTATGTCAGCTTCTTGCACTGGCTGTGAGCTCTCATCTCCTCCTGCCGTGGTGCGTTCCTTGCCTTTGCCTGTGGACTGTATTGACCAGGACTTGGATGGGGAGAGCCCGTACAAGTTCACAGCCTCGTGGCTTACAGGCCTCCAGCAGAAAGCATGTTAAAACAGGAGTCAGGCTGTACATCCTTTGCCACTGATGATATGACTCGAGCAGAGCTGGAAACTGAGGTTGATTATTTTAACACAAAGAGGAAAAAGAACAAGATGATTTCTTAATGCACTGGACTGTTCTACACACTTTTTTTTTTTTAATGTAAGAGCTAATTCCCTTGCAGTGTTTGTATTTTACACTCTTCAGTAATATTCAGCATGTGCCCAGCAGAGGTCTTCCTGCCTTTGGGGTGACTTGGTGCAGCTTGGCATGAGCGCAGACGCCGGTAAGGGACCCAGCGTGGCTCGGACACAGGAGGCAGCGCAACTTTGGGGGTCAGACCAGGGTCACAGCGCAGAGTCCCCCCTTGGTTCCCAGCCCGAGTACGTGGGCTGAGCGAGGGGCCCTGGCCCGGCCAGGCAGGGATATGAAGCAATGCAGAGACAGACGGGCTTTCCCTTGGTGAAGTCACAGGGACACCAGAGCTGCAGGAGTGGAAGGCAGCAGTGGTGCAGGGGAGAGACTGCTGCTATCCCCAAGCTCTGTACAGCCTGCACCAAAGCCCTGCAGGCTGCAAGTGAGCAGCAGCATCTGCTCCTCCCTTGGCCCCACTGCTTTCCCTGGCCACCAGCAGGCTTGCAAACAGCCTGGCTCTGAGGACAAACCCTGCCCTCACCCTTATCAGCTCCCCTCCTCCTCAGCTCCCTGTTTTGTTCTGGGGTCGCTTGAGATACCATCGGCAGGCAGCGTGAGAAGCGCTGGGGAGATAAGGAGGGCGCAGTGTTTGCGGATGGAGGGGGCACAGCTCTGCCTCTCTGTAGCAGCAGCACTCCCCATTAAAGCCTGGCAAATACTTCTCCTCTCAGAGTGAGACTCGAGACCTTCCCCGTTTCCCTTACACCATCTCTGCTATTTACCAGTGGCGTGCGCCTCCCACGTGGACTTTGGACAAAGTAACACCTGCCCTGCGCTCCGCCGTGCTAAGCTATTTGTCCCCTGTGGATTTACTGTGGGGTTCCAGGTCTGCAACACGCACCAGTTCAAATTCTTCTAATTCCCACTTCCACTGAAATATTCTGGACTTCATGAAAGTCTGTGAAATACCTCTTCTGGTATCAAATTCATCAGAACATTCCTTCACTCTAGAGCTGTGGCTCAGGAAGGCCAAAAGAAAATATTAAAACCAAGATCTGTCTTTGCAGAGGCCCCACAGCAAGGGGGAAGCTGCTGGGACGCGTTTGAAGGATTTTGGTCCTCGCTCGCCGCGGCAGTGTCAGAAACGCACACCGAGGCCAGTCCACACAGACGGGACATGCTTGTGTGGAGGGCCTGGCCAATCGTTCTGATGGGCGTTTCCTTCACAGCTGAAACTTAGGACTTCTCCAACAATCCGTTTTAAATTGCTTGTGGCTTTTGAGCACGGAGAGCACGGCTGCCTGTGAAACGCTATCACACAGCGACAAAAAGCACCCGAAATATTTATCAGACCCATCTGCCGTGAGCGCAAATATGCTTTCCTCCAGTACCGTCGGAGCTGAAGTATCTTAAGAGCAGTGTAAAGATATATTTCAGAAACAGATTTTGGGTTGCTCTTATTTTATGACAGGCTGTAAAGAAGTAAAGAAGTCCTGCTAGGTATGAGGAACTGAAGTGCCTTTGCTGCAATCCAATCTAGATTTAAAATACCGTGAGCCTTAGGTTTTTTTAAACCATCCAAAAAGTAGTTTGCTCCATCAGGTCAGGTTAACAGCTCTAAGGAAAAAAACAAACAACCTCCACAAGATCACCCATCTGTGTCTTCACAGACAAATACTGCACTATGTGCTCACTTAGGTATTTAAAACAATAGTGCCTCTGTACCAAGCTTTTCTCGGTATCCTAAAATATATTTCTTTTAATTAATGGTAGAACATATTTTCTGTGTTTAAGTAGACTCATGATGGGGATGAGGGGTAATAATTTAACTAAACTAAGAATTCTCCTTTTATTGCTTTCCAGTGTGGCTGAGTTTCCAAAGAAAATATTTGTTTTTCCCTGAAAGGCTAACAGTTCTCATTTACTGGGGAAATATAGGCTGTACTGTTAATTTGAGGGTGAGAAGAGGGGTTCTTATTCTAAACCTCGCTCTGCTAACCTACCATCTGGTGATACTTTACAATTTAGCAGCAACTGGGATTGTTTCATTACTTGCTAAAAGTGTGCAAGACTTTCTTCTCGCTGTGGAGTTGTATACAAACTATTTAATTCAAGCGACATTTGTCACAGTAGGGGGGAAAAGTGTGTTTTGTGTGATGGACCCTTCAATTTTTTAATTTATTTATTTTTTTTTAATTCTACAAGTTCTATTTGTCTGCTCCTGTGATACAAAGGGTGCCCTGGCCGTTAGCTTTGGTTTGCATTGTTCTGTGCTCACCTGCTTTGCCCAGGAACACTTTCCTAATGCACAAAAGCCTCTCGGCTTGTTGGAGCTGGGCTCCCACCATTGCTCCAGCCTTCGGTCCTTGTGAATCCAGCTGAAAATCCAGCTGAAAATCCAGCTGAAAATCCAGCTGAAGATCCAGCTGTGCCGTGCTGCCTGCTTTCAGCCACGGGATGAGTCCGGGGCTCTGAGCAGGGAGTGGCTGAGGAGGTTTTGCCTTTGCCAGGGCTCAGGTTTGACAGCCTGCGCTGGGCAAAGGCCAAGGCATGGAAACACCCTCCCCCTCTGCAGGCCGTGGGCTTTGGAGTACAAAGCAGCTGATCAGAGATAAGCATGACAGAGAAGAGGGGTGGACTTTATCGGCAGCAGCCGCCAAGTGGGAGGTGTGTTTTCAGTGCAATGAGAGGAGAGGGCAGAGTCCTGCCGTGCATTAATCCGTGGCGTGGCCTGTGTTTCAGGGCGGTGCAGAGTCAGATGCCTGGACTGGGTGTGAGGCAAGGAGCCACGTCCAGCTGCAGGGAGGAAACGGGAGCGTGCCCAGGTGTGGAAGGGGCCAGGCTGGCTGGCAAGGAGGTAGCAAGATCAGGAGAATTTGGAAATGCAGACGCTCAGGCTGCGTGTGTGTACATCCAGTGGCGGATCACTCCTGGCTGACTGGATCTGTGATGCACCAGGGCAGCAGTGGGATTCCTCCAGGCGTGGCTGAGGGATCCCTGCCTCCCACCACAGATTGGAGACGGGTTTCACCTTACTTCCCACTGCTGATTTCACCAGCAGAAAACTCGGGAGGATGAGGCTTTCTTGGAGTTAAAAGAGTGGTTAAAAGAGTGGTTATTCCCCCAGGTGTAGGAGCTGTGCAGCCCTAACAGTGTAAGCAGCCCTAACACCACTAAGGTGATAAACCTTAGCACGCTGAATCCAGGACTTTTGAAAGTTTTGAGCTTCCTAACAGTTGCTGTGTAATTTAGAAATTGGAGAACGAGATTATCTGTGTCATCTCGACAGGCAAACAAACAGCCATCACAAAATTAGGCCACAACTTATTTAGTTCAGCAGTTTGACAACACTTCTAGGGAGAGAAAGGGGCTCTGAAAAGGATGGCAGGCGAGGCCTGAAACAGCGTGCAGGGGAAAAAAAAATTGCCACTTAGGTTTGCGTCATGGAGAAAGGTCAGGGAGAGGCTGTAAGATGAGAATCCCGAGGTAGCACTGTCTTAGCAGCATGGAAGAGACAAAGGGGAAAACCTTGTTCTTTGGAAGCTGTCTTTTTAGAAAAAATCTGCCCTCTGTCCCCCAGCTTTAGTCAGCTCACCAACTTCTTTCATTTGGGGTTCCTTCTGAGAAGCTCCCTGTACAGGAAGGCTCTGGTGGCATCCCTGACATCCCCTGCCAGCAGGGTTGCTTTTAGGAGCTCCTAGCCAAGGCTTTCGGGAGCCCTTTTCCAAGAGAGCCCGGTGTGAACGATGTGAATAATGCCAATGGCTCTAAATGCGGTGGAAGACAGTTCATTGTTTGTGTTTAGCGGGCAGCAGCCACTTTGTGTGTTGGTGTGACCTAGACTGTAAACCCCAGCTGGATTGAAGAGGAAGGGGAGGGTCCTGAAGGGCCCTCCACGTTCTCATGCCCGTGGCTCAGAGGCCTCTTCACAGCTGAATTTCTTATGAGTTCAAGTTGGTGTTGTCATCTCAGAGAGAAATGTTCATTAGCAGGACGTTGCTTTGGTTCGCTGAACTCTTTCCCCTGCAAAGGAGAAAATCAGGCTGGGAAAAGGCCACAACCTTTTGTGGACAGAGAGTCAGGCAGAGTCTCTTCCCTTCTGCAGGAAGGAGTTCCTCCCTCAAATAAACCCCAAGCAAAGCAGAGCCCTCAATTAGTGCTTGGGCAAGGACTCGAGGCATTCCCTGGCACCTTGCGTGTTATGCAAGGGTCAGGTTCTGCTGCCCTCGTTCCTGTTCCTCCCCGAAACTGCAGGCATCCACACACATGCCTCAAATGCGTGAGCGGTCCCACCTACTGCTCTGGTGAGCCCCAGAGCCTCCCACTGAGGCTGAGACAGCAGCCCCAGTTTCGCTGGAGCTGCACCCGGGGTCACCCAGCAGCCCGGCAGCACTGGATCCCTGCCTCAAGTATTTTATCTCTCTTCCTGCCTCCCTAGAGGATCTATAGGAGAGACAGATTAGCTGCCAGATTAACTGGTTGCAGTTTTTGATGCTTTAGAAGTTCATTTATGCTAAATCAGAGAGCAGAGTACATGATAGGACCCACACGATCCAGTGAGTGGATTTTTGTGAACTCTTAAGGAATTATTCTGCTGGATGTCTCTTGACTGCCCTTGGCCCGCCAGTCCCACCTGTTCCCATGACATAAACAGCTAATAGGCAATTTAGGGCCGGTGTCTCTGGGAAAATGCAGCTCTGGTTATGAAACTGCCTTCCCTCTGCAAGTCTGGGGCCCGTACTGCCGCACAGCTCCTTTTCATGCCCAGGACAGAATCCTGCTGCGATGCTTTCCGTCCCGAGGCGTGGGAACAGGGCTCTAGCCACAACTCGGGTACCGCTTCCTAATGCTGTGGTGTGAGGAGAGCAACTGGAGGCGCAGGAATGAGGGAGCAGCAGGGATACTGCTGGGCAGCCCCGGGCAGCTGTGAAGGGGAGCGGGGCTGTGGTGCTGCCCTGCATTCCTTTGGGTTTGGGCTGGTGGGCAAGGTGGCCTGGGAAACGCCCTCTGCCACAGCCAGTCACTCTCTGAGGACTCCCGCTGGAAGCCTGGATCTCGATCAGCTGCATTTTTAAAAGAGGGACTCATCCTTAATCTGCTGGGATTAAAAAGGGATGTAGTTTTACTACTGCTCAGAATTTAGGTGGTGTAAACAAGTGTTTTGCAAACCCCAGGAGCAACAACAATCTGTCACTGTCAGCAAAAGCAAGTGCTCTGCGCTGACTAGGGCCAGACTTGAGCGTCACCCCAGAATGGTCCCACTAGTGCTGGTGACTGTGCCTGCCCCCGGCAGCTGGTGCTGGCCCTGTGGGCTGCAGAGGACTTGCTTCCAAGGGTTCTTCCTGCTTCCAGCAGGGCTACTGCATCCTTTTGCTGGTAGAAAAGCAAAGAATAGGAGGGAGGGCAGAGAGACTCGGACAACAGTTCATTGGAATAATTTAAAAGTACATTCTTCAATAGGTTCGGTCTGTTTCACAGCTTTCGTTCTGCCCGCCTGGCTTCCTCTGGCGGGGTGGGCACCGAGGTCCCGTCTCCCCTGGCGGGGGATGCCGGGGGAGCCGTCTCAGTCACTGTCGCTGCCCGATGGGTGGGACGCTGCCCCGCGGCCGAGCTGCACCCTGAGGCAGGCGGGCAGGGCCGCCCTGCCGCTGGACGGCGAGACCTTGCTGACAGAGGACGCGCTGCGCGCCAGCGGCTGCGTGGGGAACATGATCGTGCCACGGGGTGCCTCCAGCAGCTGCCAGATCTCCCCCGAGGTGGAGCTGCCCAGGTATTCCCAAGGCTGGCGCCCGCTGCCGTCCCGCACCTGCACCTGGCAGCCCAGCTGCAGCACCAGCACCTTGATGACAAGCTGGTGGCCGTGGATGGCAGCCAGGTGCAGCGGCGTGTACCCGCAGCCCGAGCGGGCGTCCACATCCAGGGCCAGCCCGACGCGCCGCGCCGCCGCTGCCAGCTCCTGCAGGCCCGGCCCGTCGCCGTGCTTGGCCAGCCAGTGAAGGACCGTGAAGCCCGATATGAAATCCCTCTGCAGGGCCAGCTCGGGCTCTTCCAAAAAGAGCCCCCGCACCTGAGCCCAGCAGCCCGCTGACATTGCCACCAGCCAGGCGTGCTCCCGCTGTCCCAGCGGCACCGAGGGCCCCCGGCTTGCGGCATTCCTGGGGGAGCTCTTGGAGAGCACGGAGCGGGGCTGCTGCCCACGGTCGTCGTGCAGTGAGGGGGGGCCGCCCCGCACCGCCGATAAACCGAGCTGGCAGCGGATGCTGCGGAAAACAGGCAGCGGTGCCGGGGGCTGGCTCTCCGGGGCTTGGGCCACTGCGGGGCCCTGTGCTGGCAGCGAGGACTGTGATGGGGGTGACCTGGCAAGGGGCGGCTGCAGGGAGCGGGATGGGGATGGGAGAGTGGCGGACTGTGGCGGGGATTGGCGTGGGGGGGAGCTGGTGGGGGACGGGATCCCAGGGCCTGACGGCAGCGCCAGGCTTTGACACGGGTGCGGTCGCAG
>VWZN01000341.1:230628-246249 GCA_013396955.1 Regulus satrapa | reverse complement strand
GGACGGCGGGGGTTGGTGCCGGGCTGCGCCCGCCGCGGCTCGGGGCTCGGTGCCTTGCCGCGGGGGTTTGCGCCCCGCCGCTGCCGGGGATGGGGAGAGCTGAGAGCGGGAAGGGCCGTGCCCCGGGCGGGACGTGCCCGCGGTCCCCGGGAGGCTGCGGCGGGAGAGGCGCGGCAGTCCCGGCGTGGGAGTCTTCCCAGGGACACGCGTGTCCTGCATTTCCCAGCGCGAGCGTTTCTCTGGGGATGTGGTGGCCGAGAGGGTTTTGACGTTCGTATTGAGAAAGACAAAAGATTTCCCACTCGCGGGGAGAAAGTGAAAAAAAGCAAACCCCAAACCCCATAAAACGAAAAAGAAAAGGAAGCCTCTCTTACATCCAGCTCGCAGAAACGTGAATGAAACTCCGCTGTGAGCAGACTGAATGCACTTTTGTGCATCGTCGGCCAGGGGAGGGAGAGACTTGACCGACTTCCCGGTAACTTTTTCAGCGCTTGGGAGTAACGTAGAAGTTGCCCACGAGTGAGAGGACTTGAATGTGACTCCCTCTCAAAATAAGAAAATGGTCTGCGTTCAAGATGTGACCAGGATGAGAAGTTTCTTTTAGGGTTTATTATGTGCTTATGGGTCTGCGGGGCTGTTTGGTTCCTCTGATGTGGCAAAGCAAATGTATGGAGATGGGGTTAATGGTGTTACTGGAGGTGGGGAAGTTACGCTACTAAGCAAAATAAGAGCTGGTGTTTCTTAACAGAATACCTATAAATTATACCAGCCATTTGTAAAGCTTCTTCTGAAATGTTTCCTTGATCTTAACGTCTAAAGCATGCTCGGAAATTGAAGTTTGTCTTTCAGTGTAAGAATACGCATTGAAATCATGGCTTCAGATGGTTTTTTAGGGCAGGCTGAAGGGTATTGCCAAGCAGAGCCTTTTGGCTTTGTGTGGAGCAATAACTTTGCAGCATGAATGGGCTCGGGAACGTGGCTTATTGCAAGACATGACTGCTGTCTGTTCTTGTGGATGTGTTTGGTGCCTTTTTTTTTTCTTTTTTAAATTTTTTTTTAAATTTAATTTCTTTTTTATGATGTTTAACCGGTGCTGCTGCTGAGCCTCTTGGGTTCTTTTGGTTAATCCAAGTCCGCGGGCCATCCCATAACAGCATCCACAGAGGGTTTTGCAGCAGTTAAACCAAATCCATATTTGTGGACCAGAGTCCAGTCCGGTGGGAGGGATAAAGCATCCCTCAGCATGAGAGGAGCCCGTGCGTGCGGGAGAGGGAAGGAGGAGAGGAGGAGGAAGGTACTCGGCTTCCTCGCGAGCCTCCATCCTCCGGAATCCGCGCTTCTCGGACAAGGGAGTCGTTTAATCTTGGGGTGATAAGAAAAGAAAGGACAGTGGGCTGGCATTCAGGAGATGTTGGGAATGTTCTCTCTTCTGTGCCTCCTTATCTAATCCTCTCTGCTCTTGTGTTGCTGGGAGGGTGGCAGGGAGTCGGAAGGAATAGTTAATTATATGTTAGAGCAAGGCAAGACTGGTGAACGTTTGCCTTTCCAACTTTCTTACAAAATACGATTAAGTGGAGCCATGAGTGGCATGCGTCTTCTCGGAAGAAGAATTAAAGGAAGGGGGAAAGAAAAAGGAAAGGATTGAAACCAAAAGCGAGTCAGTTGGAGTTAAAATGATGATAACATTCCTGAGTCACAACCTTTTACATCCTGGCAGGATATGACATTATGTTAATTGTAAAAGTATGCATAAAAAATAACTTCAGCAAAGTGCTCTGAAGTGTCTGTGTTTAATTGTAGCAGAGCAGGGCGTGTTTTGGTAGGATGGGCGGCTTTCTTTCTAAGGCCCTGATCCCACAGATGGGAAGGCACATGTGTAATGTGCTGCCTGTAATTTCATTTGACTTAATGGAGACTGATCTCTTAGGCATGCAAACGTAAAGGCATGCATAAGCAAAGTTTTGGCAGGATTGGTGCTGTGGGAGCTTTCAGCTGATGAAAACCATGCCTGTGCTTAAACGTGCACCAGGCTGAGAGGATGCTGTGGTCATCTGGGCTCGCTGTGAGATAAGCCACTTCCAGTCTGGAAGCTGTTGAGATGTGCTGGATAGGGGACGCTTTTCTTCCTCTTGCATTCATTCCCAGCATCTTGACCGGTGTTGGATGGTTCCTTAGAGCATGGAAGAGGACCCTGGCCTACCTACCCTTCTCTTTATGTGTTTATTCCGAACGTTTACAGAACCAGAGCTTGGCTGTGTTACAGGAGTGAGACTCGTGTTCACTCCAGAGCGTACATTGGTGTACCCCCCTCTCCAAGTCTAACAAAAAACTGAGGGAAAATGAAGCTGGAATGCAGATTTTGCATGGGGACCTACTTGCATGGCTTGCCTGTAGAAAACATCATCTGAGAGATTAAAGCAGCACAGTGTATTCTTATTCTTCAATCTGTTTTAAAAATACTTGATAATGAGAGACTGCTGGTTTCCATGGAGGGGGGAGAGAGGAGAGGAGAGGGAGATGGGAAGGTAGAGCAGGGCTGAAGCCTCTGTGCTTTGTCTTGGAGCAGATTTGCTGGCACCCGCTGGGGTCAGCAAGAGCTGGAGGCAGCACCTTTGGAGAGCCACACCCGTGTGTGCTGCCGGGTGCCACAGGGCCACCACGGCCACTGCTTGGGGCGAGAGGTGGGCACCGGGGAAGGGGGTACCCAATGCTTCTGCACTGAGGGGCTGCTCACAGTGAACGTGGTGGGGATGGGTGGCACTGCTTGGGCTGCTGAGGTGTCCAGGGCACAGGGTTTGGTTTCCTTGCCAGCTGCTGCCAGCAGCTTTTGGGCCTGGCCTGGCTCAGCTGTCTGCACCCTGGTGGTGCACACAGGACTGTAATTTGGGTTTTGCTTCCTTTATTCACCTCCGTGCCTTGTTTGCAGTAGGAAATTCTTTCAGACAATTCTTGCTGCTCCTGTTGATGTTAACAATGGTGGGAACCTGCCTCCTCCTTGCTTTTATTTCAGCACAGCCTCGGTCACGGGGCAGGTTGTGTGTCCAGCCCAGCACACGTTTTTGCAGCGTGAATGAGCCGAGCTGGAGTGTCAGGACCTGATGGAGATACTTGGAAAGTTCTTACTTTGATGGGGAAGCAGTTTTAGTGCCTGAATAAGACCCCTAAAATAATGATGGGGATTGATTAAGTAAGCAGCATGAATCTGAGGAATAAAATATTTACTCAGAGCTGAGGCAGGTTTTATATGTCCCCTTCCCACCCCTGCAGCCCCCGAGAGAGAGCTTTCCTGGCGGGCTGTCCACTCTGAAACCATCTGAGGGCTGTTGCTTCTCTCCTGGCCTTTCTGTGGCTGTTTGAGGTGATTCTGGTGCTTGCTTGGCAGGAGAGATGCCAGGGGCGCGGGGTCTTCTGCTGCAGCTTCATCCAGCCTTGCCCTGGTTTGGCTCTAGGCTTCAGTCCTGTGAGCTGCAGGGGCTCCTCAGCGTAGAAGAGTTGAATGCAACCAGGTGAGGTAAAAATAAACAAACAACAACAACAACAAAAAAAAGACCTCCCAATAGTACTCACAGCTTTTTTTAGGTACACTGTGTAGCTGCCTTCACTTCCAGCTCTGTGAGCAGCTCTCCAGCCCACTGGAGTAAGCGATGCGTAATAATGGTTCAGACAAACACCACGGCACGGGGAGAGTTCAGCGCTGCTCCTGCTGCTGGAGCAGAGACACAGCACCAGCACAGACCCAGTTTCAGGGTCCCTCTCTCTTAGCTGACAGCAGCCTTCACAGAAAGTTACCCCAAGTGTTGTTCTTGCTCCACGGCGTGTAAATCCTTTCTCGTGTCCGCTGTGCAGCGGGAATAAGAGATGTTCCTTCTTGGCTGCTTCATCCAGTCTGGATGCCTTTCCCTGTCCTCTGCACCGTGGTGCCTGGTTTAGACACACCAGGTGGGCCGGGAATTTGTTGCCAGAACTGTTTTTGTCACAACTTGGGCAGGTGTGATTGAGGGGGGAGGAGTATGGGCAAGGTCCACTTGGCCATGCACGAGGTGCTGAAGGAAGAGCCACAAGAAGGAAGAACAGCTCCCCGCGGTTTTCCTTTAGCCTTTCTGGAAGCTTTCTCCCTCTCTGGAGTGCTCTGCTCGTCCCGTCTAAGTGGTGCTCTGCTGGCACAAGCTGTAGTCCGAAGGCCATTACTGCCTTTCCCTGCTAGTACAGTTATTTTGCTGAGCTCTGTGATTTATGAGTCTTGAGCTATCTTTGGGACTCCTTACTTAAAAATACAGGCATGTGCCCGTGTTTTTTGGAGACAGAGGCTTAGGATCTGAATTTGCAGTCAGAGCTCTTGAAGTGTCTGAAAATAGGAAGAAGCTGCATCTTTTCTTGAAGACTTAAGGTTTTTGTTTTCTGCAGTAGCATCCCACATAAGGTGCTGTCAAAGAGCAGACTGCTGCTGTTTTGGGGAGTTGGTGCTTTCTTCCATTTGAGTTTACAGCTCTTTCGGTCTTTCTGTTGTCTAATTGGATTTTCTGTTTCTGGGTTTATTTTCAGATGGGATCTAGCTGCTGGAAATATCTTATTGAAGTGCTGTAATTGTGGGTTATTTCTTTACCAGATCTGCTCATGAATACTTGGCACAAGCTAATAGAAAAAGACTTAGTTTAAGAACACTTTGGTTTTGCCAGGGTTGTTGCCCCCGCTTTGCCAGCGGCTCCTGAGAGCTGATTCCTGTGCACAGCAGTGGTTCTAATATAAATTGTTCCTGGAAATCTGCATGCCCCTCATGTCTTTCATTCAGGTTAATTACATTAACCCGCCTCACGTGATGGGTGGGGAAGTGAGGAACTCTTTTGACTCCCGAGCGGGATATTTTTAAATGTCTTGCTGGGCTGGTCGGGGCTATCTGCGGATCTGAAGGTGTTCTGCCAAGTCTGGGTGTTCCACCGGTGGCTTCACTGAGTGAAGAATCAATTACAACGTCCTGTGCTGTGAGCAGAAAGCTCAACAGAACTCATTAGCCAGGTGTGTTGAGTGCACCGAGTGTGCAAAGTGCTCTGTGTAAGCACGTGAGCTTGGCTCGGATTATTTCTGGCATTCTGGCGCTGGCAGCTCTGGTTTTGTCTGTAGAGAAAGCCAAAGGATCGTGCTGGGCAGATGAGGTGACCCTGTGAGCTTGGGCTCCGCAGGGCAGCACGGAGAGGGGTTCCCAGGGAGTACAATCGTGTGCACGGCAGTAGAGGTGGAATTGCAGGGCTGCTTTTAACCTTCCAGATTAAAACTTAACTTAACTTCCAGATTAAAACTTAACTTAACTTCCCAGCTGTAGGCACGGACAATCTTTGTGTTTTGACACACACGAATCATCTCCCTTCGGCCCCTGTGTAAACCTTTCTCCTCTGATCTGGGTCAGCCTGGAAGTTTTTGGCAGCTTTCAGATGAACGAACAATGCCAGACTGATGGTCCTGGCTTAATTTTTCAAGGACGAAATTTGGCAGGCAACAGACTAGCTTGGAAATGAGAAACTTGCAACCTGGAAGGGTGAAGGTACCAGGTTAGGAGTGACACTCATTCCTGGCATCTCCCTGCAGGAATGTGGATTTCCCTGCATCACCTGGATGTATCTAGGAAATGTACAGGGTTGCCAGTAAAGAGGTTGTGCATAAAAGTAGTCGGACTTTTCTTTTCTTGCTTCATCTGTGATTAAAGATGTTTCTTTTCTCTGTTGTCTCCTTTAGTTTTAATTGGTAGGATTACATTTCTTGGATATCTGCGGAACAAACACAGAAACAACATGGCTAATGTTATTTCAATTGTCCTTGTTGGGTTTTTTTTTCCTAGCTTGAGGTGTCAAGGCTGTTTATTGAATTCAAAATTGGAAGCAGTACTGATTTATTCTGAGCTTTCATAGCGAAAAGATGAGGTTGTCATACTGCAAGCAGGTATTGCTCCCTGTAAACCTGGGAGTGATTATAAGGCTTAACGCAGCCATCTGGGACTGAACATATGCACACTCCTCAAATCTTCATGTCGAGGCCCCAAGAGGAGCAGGGATTTTGTGATATCGTCTGGTGACAAATCACACCACTTCATCACCACATCCATTGGCTGCTGCTTTTTCTTCCTCCTTCAAATCTGTTTCATGTCTGGCTTGGCCTATGGAAGGCCTCACTGTACCTTTGCTTTTCTGGGCAGTCAGAGTTCTGAGCTCTGAGATTTTTTTCTCTCAGTGTAAGGCACACGGACACTGGAAGGGGGCAGGGAATGTAATTTTTCGAATCTTGTTTCAGGAGTTTATTTAAAGCTTCCCATAATTCTGGCCAGGTAATGCAACTCTCTGCTACTGTGATTATCTTAGCAGAAGAAACAACCGGTCAACCATTATGCCTTTGTAAGCCTATAGAATCAGGGATTTTTAATTACATTTGAAAAAGGGTTTTGTTGGTTTCCTGTATCTTGTATGTAACTTCCAAGCCAAGAGAAATCCCATGTGTTTTTAAATGAATGCTTTTCTGCCACGAGCTGACTTTTATCACAGAAAATGCCAGCCTAGTCTCATTCTGTTTCATCTGCCTCATTAATATTAAACACGTGGCACTTTAATATGGCAGCCAGAGCAAAAGCAGGGAATTTCAGCTAATATCTGACAATGGCAAGCTGAGATTAAAAGATATCGGAGTGGTGTCGCTATATATAAAGTAACTGGCATTTTTCAGGAGCGTTTGACCTAATTTCTGTCAGTTCTTTTCTCCCCCTGCTCCCTTAAATCTTTCCATCTTTGAGTGAGCCCTTACATGCTCCTGCCTGTCTTGCAGGCCTGGTTCAGCCTTCCGGGACAGGGCAGGGTTTGGTGATTGCAGCACAAGCCCCTGGTGTCCAGTGGAGGCCAAAAAATGGCACCAGATCCCAGAACTGTTTTGTGCTGGGGAGAGGTTTCATGGAAGCAGTGTGGACTCAGGCTGTGGGGCAGCACTTCAGCGAAGCTGTGGTGGGCTCTCCTGGTGCTCTGAATTACAAAGAACCCGGCTGAAAATAAAAGAATAACCAACTTTTCAAAGAAATGCCTCCCCTCCCCTTCTGGGACGCACAGTTGCTGGTCACTGAACAATTGGAACGATCCACGTGGGTTTCTGAGCTGTGATTGAGCGGTACTGTCAGGGGAGCTTGGGTTGCATGTTTCCAGGTAGCTGAATATTCACCCGGCTGGAAAGCACTGCTGCTATTCCGCATTCGGAGTTGAGCAATTCTTAATTATTAGAGCAGTAATTACCAGAGCCACGTGGAATTAGGGTTTGTGTGGCTGACGTGTTTTGGCTTCTGATTTGGTGTGTGGTCTCGGGCAAACGCCTTTGTCTTGGCGTGCCTTTGTTTTTCTGCAGGAGATTAATTCCCTCCCTGGTTTTGTGAGGTGCCAAGCTGTGATCAGTGAATTCATAGCACACCTCGCCCTGTTGCACCAAATCCAGTGAACTCTTGTGGCGCAGAGGCGTTACCAGATTAATGCTTTTAATTAAAACTACCTTCGAGAAAATAACTATTCAAATAGGGTAATATGTGAGTTATGTTTTCAAGGAGATACAACAATGGGGAGGAAGGGTTTAAAGGTGAGCAGTGTGAGTAACTCTGACCTTGTTTCTCTGGGTTTGTGTGAATGCAATTGAGGGCAATTTTCACATAGAGTATTCCTCAGAGATGCTTAATTTCTCTGGTGTAGGCCAGAACCATTTAAAGACAAAGCCAGAGGTGTTTTGTTGCTTAAACAAAACATTATTTGAAATTGTGGGTTGCCATGTGACTCCTGAACACAGCTACGTTTCCTCTAGGTTTGGCTTTGCCAAAAATGGAGCTCAGAAAAGCAATTTTAATTTTTTTTTTTCCAGTGGGATGTGCTTTACAAGGTTTTGATATAACCTGAGGAAAGCGGGATTTTCATAGCCTAACCAAGTAACCCGATGATTTCTTCCAGTGGGTTGAGCCAGAAAACCAGAAGTATAAATCCAGGCTAGCCGTGATACAGTTTATGTGCTGTCCTGGTTTCAGTTTGAAGGGAACTGTAAAGTTCACACTGGCTATAAAATGTTTCTGGCATGAAGTAGGTGGTTGGTCCCTATGTAAAACACACGGTAAGGAGTCCCAAGGGAAGGGCGTGTGGATGTTGTCAGTATCCCCGCAGTGGTAAATGTATCTTTTTCTGAGCTGTGTGTGCTGAAACGTCTTGGCAATTGGGAGCTGCTCGCTGGGGCTGGAGCCTGGTATTCCCGTTTTGGTGCCGTGCCTGCAGTGCCTGGCTTTCAGCGGCGCTGCGTGGAAGGAAGGAAGGAGGGCGGAGATGGCTGGATGTGTGCCGTCCTCCTGGGTAAGCAGGGAGGTCATGCCAGCCCGCTCTTGAGGTTTATGCTCCAGTTGGCACCCTCGGGGTCTACTGAGTGACCTGAGAAAATGGGAATTAAGAGACCGAGCGCCCGGGGAGGGGCTGCTCCCGCCTGTGCTGACTCTCCTGGGCTCGGCATGCAGGCAGGTGTGCTGAACCTACAGGCTCAGCTCCTTCTCCTGGACAGCCGTGGGAGGAAGAGCTGGGCATTAGCTGGGAAGAGCCTTCCTCTTTGAAGGCTTCCCGAGCTCCTCAGCAGGTATTTATCTGTCAGACCCCAGCTGCTCTGGGATCTGAGCAACGCAGGCAGGGCTGCTTGTGGCTTCGTGCATCGCCTCCTGCTTTGAGCAACGTGGAGGTGGAGACTGCGATCTTAATAAAGAATATGCAGCAGCAGCAGCAGATCCCTCGCTTTGGTATCTCATTAAATAACTCGAGCCAAGGGCAAAAACGTGCACCGCACATGGGAATTGTGCCCCAGTTTAGGGATAGGCGGGCGTGCAGCGCTTGGAGTTACAGAGCATGTCAGAGCAGGGAGCTCCTTCATTGCACTCATCTTCCCTAGACCTCTGCAGGAAGCGCTTGCTTGGAGCAGGCTTAATTTGCCTTGGGGTGTGTTTGTCTTCCCGAATCTTTAGGTTTGGCTCCAAGAAATTCGCGACAGGATTTACCTGCTCTGTCAGATCTTTAGGGGCGGGCTGCCGCGGGAGCTGGGCCCGGCGCAGCGGAGCCTGCTCATCTGGCACAGGCGTTCTCGCTGCTGCTGTGCGCTGCTGGCACCGCGGCTCGGCCACGCCGAACAGCCTTCGCGAGTGGGGGGACACACCCGACGGGCCTGTCCTGCTCCTTCCAGGGAAAGAGAGCAGCCGAGGGGGAAAAAGGGGATGAGAAATCCGAGCGCTGCGAGCACAAAAAGCTACAGCGTTAAAGTAACCGCAGGAGGTGCGAGCGAATGGGAAATCCTCTTGCTTATTGTTGTTATTCAGAGTAACAGCCTTGCAAAACGTTCCATTCCAGGAGCTGTCCTTGAGCTATGGATTTCAACCAAGAGCAGTGCAATATCTATCCTCTGCGCTCATAAGGCTGCAAGAGTTTGGATTAGCGTGACTGTCCAGAGGAATCCGAGCGGCTGGTCTGTCCAGAAGCATTGTACTCCAGAGGATCCAGTCTGTTTGCTTTTGGGGTGTAAGGCAGAATAACACTGGAAGGAAGTGTGGGTTGCATTGAACACTGCTCTCTTACAAGCAGTGGCATGGGTTGCTACAGCACAAGTCTTGACAGGAGGGCAGAAATTAAAATGAAATCTGCATCCAACTGCTTCTGCTTTCCCTTCAAAGTGCAAACACGACCGGGGTGGACAGTTAAAGCAGAATGTGGTGGCCAACATTAATTAATCCGTGGGGGTGGATATTGGCTCCAGTTTAACCTTCTAGCAGGACTGCTCCAACAGCTAATGGATGTTGCAGCAGCTTGCGCATGGAATAATTTATAAATTTGGAAGAACACGATTCCAGAGAATGTGGGTGAATGCCAGTGGTTTGCAAACCTCTGCCAACGGTCTTGTGAGCGGCGGGCTGCTGTGGGAAAAATAACATTGGATTAGTGCAGGGTAATGGTTGGGAGCGTCCCGCTTAGCTCCTAAAACCTGGCCCTTGCGCAGAGCCGCACCGGGCTCTCAGCAGGACACTCTGAAGTAGCAGAAACGCATTAAATCCGCGTCGGCTGCGTGCCTCAAACAAGAAGTGGGGAGCAGCACGGGAAGGTGTTTTCAGCTACAGGCTTTTCCCAAGCAGCCTTAGCACCGTCTTTGTTGTTTGGAGGACAGTTTCCTTGCTCCAGGTAATTGGACTGTCTGGGCACATGCCAGATCACTTGATCTCTCAGCTCCAGGGCAGCTCGGCCCCATTGCAGCCCTGTCCTCCCCTGGCTTGGGAGCCCAAGGAAGGGACGCCTCTCCTCAGCACCAGGCTCCAGAGCCGGATGCGAACCCAGCAGCACTCCAGGCCTCTTTCCAGCTTTTTAGGCTCCTGCTTTTAATTAAACTGTCGCGACACTGGGGCAGCCGGTGGATGACTGAGATCCCAGAAGCCAAAGGTCCGGCTCACAGAGGTGTATGGGAGCCTTGGAATGCGGATGGGAAGCCTCTGACGGCGCATAGGGCAGGATCGGTGCCTGCCTCCCCCTCGTTGTGGTTTATTTGCTCTCTGCTCATCCAGCCGCTCTGTGGCAGGGCTGAAAAACATCTCTGAGGTCTGGTTTTAATAACCAAGTGTATCCTCACGGCTGAGGGGAACCTTAGGCGGTAGCTACCCCTTTGCAAGCCTTTGCTCTGCAGAAGTTGATGTGCCACCACTTACCTGGGAGGATCTTGGTGGATTTGAGATAATTGCAGAAGGCTCCAAGGAGATTTGCTGTACTTGATCTGTGTTACCTGGCATTTCTTTGCACTTTATGCCCCTAGGCTCCCGTCACACGATAGAGCAGCGCTTGCTTCTGAGCAGCTGCCTGCCTGCTGGATAATCTGTTCTCCTCATGGAGCTTATCCCTTTGCCAGCCATGAAAACATCTTCCCTCACACTTCCTGGCCAAGTGTTGCTTCTAGTGTGCGTGTGTCATCGACTGCTTGCTGCCTCTCTTGTTACAAATGCCCGTTGTTCCAGTGGACAGGTTGAAATGCAGCGTAACCCTCAAATGTTCCGGAGATTTGACACATACCACGAGCTCACTGAAGGCGCAGCTCTGCCAGAAGACTGTGTTGGGATGGAGAATTTGGGAGGAAATAGCAGCTAGGGGAAGTCTGGTTCTGGAACTAATGTGGGGGGGAACACACCAAACGCAGAATTGGTAGTAGGTTTTGGATCAAAATTGGAATTATTTGTAAGTCCAAAGAGAATTTTATTGTCACAGGATGCATTTAATTAGTATCTGGAATGTAACCACTAATGTAGGTTGGTGTGTAGAAGGACTGTTAGTACTTTCCTTTAGGAATTGTTGTTTTCTACATGTAGATGTTCAAAATAATAGTTAGTGTTACTAAAACTTAGCAACAGCCAAAAGGAAAATATTTTTCTCTTGCTTATTTCCTTGTGCTGTACATTTAGACACTGTTCTCATTGTTGGGGTTTTTTTTTTGTTGTTTTTTTTTGTTTGAGCTATGTATGTCCCTTTTTCTAGAGCAGAAAGGAAAATTGCTCACCAACAATAGCTAAGCTTAGGGAAGCTACCAGTTGGCTGAAGGTTCAGGGGCGGGAAGGGGTCTGAAGTGACCTGAACCTGCTGACACCAGGGGACTTGAGGGTGTCACCGGAGCCTCCAAAGCCCTTGCAGTGAGGAAGGAGGCAAAGGGTGACTTGACAGGCTTGTGCTTTAGTGACAGCCATTGCTGAAGGGGCATCGGGGAGGCTTTTCCTTATGCAGAGGCTTATGCCAGTTTGGCATCTGATTTTATTTGCATTATTAGGATTACACTAATAAATCTGCTCTAAAGCTGCTTGAAATCCCTGATGCTGTGACATTGCAGCGCTGTGCACGCCGCCCCTCGCCAGGATCCAGCCCTGGGGTGGAAGCTGTGCTCACACAGCTCAGGAGGCTCCTGCATCCTCCCAGCTGTGGCCTCGTTGTCTTTACAGTAAAATCCCACTCGCACCGATGACATTTTTGATTTTCTTCCCCAGGAATCACTGCTTCAGTTATAAAGGTGTTTGGAAAAGAGGACCCTGCAAAAGAACCTTGTCTGATAAGCCTGATACTGGGTGTCATTGCCTGTAACTGTGGGGAAGATTCTTCCCTGCTGTGTGGAGCTCCCAGGCTCATCTCCTGTGGAAAAACCCTTTCCTTGAAGGGTGATGGTGCTGCCTGAGCCGCCTTTGGAGGCCACCACGGGCTTTGGATTTCCTCGCTGGTGTGTTTGCAGGGGAGGCTGAGGATGTGGAAAGGACAGAGATGATCAGTTGCCGCGGGGAATTCTGTGCTGCTGCATCAGAGAGAGACTTTGCTGGCCTGTGCTGTGCTGGGGACTCGTTCTGTCACGTCCTTCACACTTTTATCACCAGCAGCTGGAATGCAAGGAAAGCCTTATCCCTGTTCTGGGGTGGGAGGAGCAAGATAAACTCCAGAACGTGGCGTGGGGCACTGTGGGACTCTTGATACTTCTGGGAGTTGGTTTCAATCTCTGGAATGAAAGGTTTATCTCTGCTCCAACTCCAGAACTGGAGCTGTAAAGCTAATCCTTGGATTCCTTGGGAGTAGAGAATTAATCCTTTCTTCTGGTGCTGTAAATGTTTATTTAGCCTTGCATTTATGGAGTTCAGATGCTTTGGAGTGCATGTTGGGCAACTGCCGGTGTCCTGCCCAGGGATTCTTTAGGATTTGGAGCATCACCAGGATTGTAGTGGCCATCAAATATCTTTGTGGTCCTGCCCCTTCTCAAGTGATGGATATGGAGAGGACTTTGGGAACATTCCTGGCCGTGGGCCGCATGTGAGAAATGTGTTTTGTCTCGTGCTGTCTATCGACTCCGGAAACGTGGAGTTTCTGTAGCAGTTATCAGTGCAGCAAAACGAGGAGATAAAAAAACCCGATGTTTTTTAACATCAGGTTAACAGAAGGTTTTAACTAATCTTCTAGTCCCATCTCCTAACAGTCCCAGTGTTATGGCTGTGCTGCAGGCCTAGATCAGATGTCCTTTTCCCCGGAGGAACTCCGGCCAGTGAAGTTTTTTGGAAAGATTAAACGTGGTCTTTCAAGGTAACCACAAAAATTTGGAATTAGTGAGGTGGAGGAGAGGAAGCAATTCAGTTGAAATATAGAATTGCTCCTATTCATACAACTTTTAGTATTGGCTTTCCCTGTTTAAGGCAGGAAAGCTGGGATTTGCTGAAGGCAAGTGGGGAATTTTTTTGCTTTGAGTCAGTTGAGAGCTCAAAGTCTACGGACTAATAGTTCCAAAACTGTCAGCCAAATGAGTAAACCTTTGTCTTTTCCTCTGCATGCAGATTCAGCCCAACTTCTTTCCACTTTCATTCTTGCTGAAGATGAAACTCTGTGCGCTAAGGCAAACAGTATTTGTAATTTTCAATATTTATTGATTGCTGGTCTTTTCTTATCCATCTTGAAGGATTTCTGTGAGGCCCTGGAAGAGCTCTGTGTGCCATAAGGGGCTCTGTGTGTTCTGTTTCCCTTTTCAAAGCAGATGTGAGGGCTGTGACTCAACACTCAGTGTATCAGACCGTGCCATGAGTTCATTCCAAGCTGGTTCTCTTGCTTTGTTGTTTTCTGGTTACTTGGTCAGAACCACACTCAATGTACCTGTTGCTGGCGAGAGTGATAACACTGGACTTGGCTAAACCCAGGATGTTTTCTCTGACCTTTTACTGACCACCCTCAGTGCTCTATATGCACGTACACCTTGCACATGGATTTAAGGAGAGCTGGTCTGAGCCAGCTCTTTTCAATGCAGTTGATACTGGATTGACGCTTCCTCGGTAATGCTGGACCAGTAAAGTTTCCCCAGGGAATTCCTGTGTGTATCTAGCACTTGTTTGGACTCTAAAAGCCCTGGTAGGGATTTTTCAAGGAGATGGGTGATGATTAGTTTGAAGTTAGGACCTGTTTGTACTCACTGCTGTGGTACCTGGGTGTGGTACCTGGGTGTACACGCAGGGTTTAGGTGTGAAGACAGCTACTGTGATAAATGTGAACTCTTTAGTCCAGAATCAAGAGAAGTGGTAAAGAAATTATCTGAAGCTGTAGGCTTTGATAGCTCCTGCTCGGGAGCTGGGGCTGTGCAGAGCCCGGCAGCGTGTCCGTGTGTGGGCAGCCAGTGTCCCTCGCCTGCCTCTGAGCAAGCCAGCAGGGCTCAGTATTAACACGGATCCTGCTTGTGAGTCTCAGGGATAATTAATTATCCAGAGCACGATCTGGGGCACCTTCCAGTTGTGGGCCTTGTTGAATAGGAGCTGACAAAATGTGCCCTTGATGTATGGCTGCAGCTTTTCAGGAAGGAACGCATGGGGTTAAGGAACTGCCAGCCAGCCCTGCTGGGCTGTGCCTTTGGCACCTCAAGGAAAGCTGCAGCTTTTTGTGTCCCAGCCGCCCTTAATTTGAGTCAGGTACTGGAACAGCGCTCCAGCTTTGTAAGCAAGCCCTTTGGGCTGCTTTCCTTTCTCAAAATCCCTCTTCTGCTCTGGTTGTGTTCACAACCCCGACCGGAGTTGGTGTAAGCCTGGAGAAGGTCGGAGGAAAACCTGGCAACGGAGTCGGATGCTCTGTTGCCAGTTTTGTCTTAATTCTCCCTTTTTGTGCCTGGGGACAGTGTCCCAGAAAGCTCCCTCCTGTCTGTGGGTGTAACTGGAATCTCGCCGGGTTCGTGTATCACCCTTCCCTCTGTCGGGTCCCACGTTGGGCTGTGCCTCCAGCTTTGAGCAAAGTATAGATCCAGTGACTTAATGGCCCGTGGTGCAGCTGTTTCAAGGCTATTTTAAGTGCATGACAGTGAAATACAGAAGGAAATGGCTGTTGGGTTTTTCCTCTCTGCTGCCTTGTATCTGTGTCTGCCGTGCTGTTGGGACTGTGTAGCCAGAAGGGCTTGAAAAGGGCAAGGAACTGAAGGAGAGAAAAGTGTTTCTAATGGCCATATAGCACCATGCCCTCCTGCTGTCTCCCAGCTGGCTTCTGCCCTTCCAGTCGGAGCTGCTTTTAACTCTTCTCGAGCCTAACAAAGACTGGACCTTCTCTGGTGCTCGCTGCTGTCAGCTGCAGTCACAGCCTGGCTTCGGTGTGGTGTCACTGTGCAGCATTCCGGGGCTCACGTGGGGAACTTCCAGCTCTTCCCCCTCTGCCTGGCGGAGGGAATGGCTGGGGATGCTGGAAGGGGTAGGTTTGCTTCTCCCTGCCTGTGGCATTGTGGAAGACGAGGGGCAGGGGAATCGCTAAGGACTGCGCGCTGTCTTCTGGAGCAGGAGGAGTGGAGCAGCTCGACGTGGGGAGCTGGCACGAGCAGCAGCTCCCATTTTATTCCCTCAGCCTCACACCGGCGGGCAGAGAGGCAGTTGCACGTCGTCCTCCTGTCAGGAGAGAGATTGGCCAGAACAGCAGAGAGCATCTGGTTCTCATTGGGCTCTGCCTTTGGATGGTCTTCATTCTTGTTTGTCACATTATGTCTTTTTTTTTTCCCCCTTCCTTCCTCTCTCCTTTTTTTTTTTCCTTTCCCTTCAGTGAGTTTACAAGCCTTGCTGGAATGCACATATGGTCCTTATCATCC
>VWZN01000341.1:177661-230527 GCA_013396955.1 Regulus satrapa | reverse complement strand
TTTTTTCTTTTGCTGGTTAGCAGTTTGTGACATCAGAGGCTGTTAGAAGCATTAGTCACTTTTCCTCCAAATAGAAAGCTCCGTGGTTTTTGGAAACCTATGGAGGAAAAGTGTCTTTTATGTCAGTTCTTGGCATACATGGAACCGTGAGCGCTCTGAGCTTGTGCTGACCTTTAGCCAAACATTTTGCCTGAAGACAAACGCTCGTTCCCACTCTCTGCCGCCCCTCCTGAACGGTCCGATTTTGCTGACTTCCCTCTTTCCAGAAGAATGCAACTGTATCCTTTTCCCTCCGTGCTCCTGCCGAGTTCCCCGCAGCTTGCCAATGTAAGCAGTTCCCCTCTCGTCCCCGCCGGGTGCCCCGGGGGCCGCAGCAGCTCGGGGCGGTTTGATGGACGGCAGGAAGCGTGTCCTTGCCGTGTGGCAGGGCCAACACTCCCAGCTGCAGGCACTGGGAACCGGGATATTTAGTGCTGCATGAGCCTTGTGCTTCCCATCTCCCCTGCTGTCCTCGCTAGGGAAGATTGGGGGCTCTTGGATTGGGGCACGCTGGCTTTTCCTCTGGCAGGCTCTGTGTGGGGACTGCACCTAAAGCAGGGGGTGATGCCTGCTCTCATCCTGCCCTTCATTTAGGGGGCCAGCCTGGAGCGGGCATCGCTCCTGTGTGATGTTATTGTCCCTGTGGAAGCGTGTCCAGGACCACCCCAAGTCTCTGGGGGCATCTGCCTTGCTTGATCTCACTGGCAGCCTCCTTTGGCTGGCGATTCCCCAGCCCAGGAGGTTTTATCTGTAGAGCAGTATTTTCTGCAAGCTGGGGGGGCAGCACGGCTCCCACACCTGCCCTTCCCCATCTGCTGCTGCTCAATGCTTTGTTGGTCAAGTTGCTTCCAGCCTGCTTCCCCCAAAATAACCTTTTCTGCCATCCTGATTCTTGGGGATTAAAAGGAAAATCCAGTATATTCAGGGAGAGCCTCTTTGCTTTCCCTGTAACATCCCTGTTTAATGAGCCAGGGAGCCAACTGTGGCATAACTCTGCTGACAGCGTTCCCTGTTGCTGGGATCAGAAACCTGGCTCCTCGCTGTGTCGGTAGACCTTGCTGGAGGGCTGGGGCAGGGCTCTGGGGAGGAGCTGTGTGTCCCTGAGCAGCTGCAGCTGGTGCCAGCTTTTATCCAGGAAGATGGAGATGGTTTCCTGCAGTCCATCCCTCAGGGACAATAGCTGCAGCAGTGAGTCACTGGGTTGGTGGCAGGGAGGGAGGCTCAACTCTTCATGGCTTGACTGACACATTCATGTACAGAATCACAGAGAGCAGTGACTTCCACAGGGGTCTGCTCTCCCCGTTGGGAGAAGAGGGGAGAAAAGAAAGCAAAAGGGAAGAAAAACAACGAAGGACCTCCCAGACTTGGGTAGACAGACATTTGCCCCAGCCTGCCAGCAGCATGGTGGAGCCAGGAACTCCCCCTCCTCTGCTGGTGACATTGATGGTTATCTTACCCTGAAACAACAGCCAAGAAGTCCTTCCTCTCTTTATGACCTGATTAACTGATTGATTCCTATCAGCCCTTTTCTTCTGGCATCCCTGCGTGCTGAGGAGGGGAAGGGAGTTGTTCTTGCTTTCCATGTTCTCCCCATAATATCCATAGATTCATTTGTCCGACAGTTAAGGGTTTGGCCGTCCCTTAGCCCTGTGTAAGGAAGAGGAGTGGAATTTTGGGTGCTGTTAAAGGAGCAGGGAGCTTGGCTCTGGCACAGACACGGGATACTTGGTGCCCTGCTGGCAGGGAGATCAGCTCTCGGGTTTAACTCTGGGAGGAGGATAGATCTGTCTCTCACTGACTACTCTGTGCTCCTGCTCTTTCCTGAGCTGCTTTTTTATCTGAGCACACTAAACTATCCGTGAGGTCCCTGGCTGTGGATGTAGCATCTAAAACGATTTGACCTAGCAATGGGTCAAAAATGTTGCTGGTCCGAGCTGCTGACAACAATAAAAGCTTTTAGAATTTCTTAAAGGTGCCTCTTAAGTTGTGTGGCCTCAAATAACTAAACACTTGCTTCATATTTGGGGTTGAGCTCAATATTTTGCATACCGGCCTTTTTCCCCTCTTGAGTTTGAAGCTCGTTTTTGTTTTCTTTAACTCTTGGGAGGCCGTGTGAAGCTGACCCCCAGCTGCCAGCAGCAGTGGGCCAGGAGAGGCCCAAGGGGAATGTTTTGCCAGCAGCCTTAAAGCAAAAGGGGCTCAGCCAGGAGTTTGCTTGGACTGGGGAATAGCCACCATCGTGGCTAAGTCCTGAGCGAGGGCAGCAGACTGGAGACTGGGACAGTAAATGTCCTCAGAGAAATCTCTCCTTGGCCTTTTGGAAGTGGGGCTTTTTTCCTGCC
Source organism: Regulus satrapa (assembly GCA_013396955.1). NCBI lineage: Eukaryota > Metazoa > Chordata > Aves > Passeriformes > Regulidae > Regulus > Regulus satrapa. The sequence continues at coordinate 228,146 of VWZN01000341.1, read as the reverse complement.
TAGGAGAGGAGCAACTTTGCTTTATTTTCAGTCAGCTGCCAGGCACTTTTGGAAGCTTAAGGACTGGGATCTGCTGACCCACCTTTAACTCCAGCTCCCCATCCACACACAGACGTACTGTTCTTGACTTCAGTGAGGAGAATAACTTTCTCTTTATTCCTGCGGGCTCTGCCAAGCCACTGTGGCTTGGGAGGAATGAGCTGACTCTCCTTGCACGTGCCTCATCACCTGAATTGTTTCATGAAAACTTCCCTGATTCTCATCCAGCTAAACCCACTGTTTGCTGCAGAGCATTGCTTGACCCGTGAAACCATTGCCACCAGGAGCTGCGTGTGAGGAAAACCAGATCTAAAAGAGCCTTGACAAGGTTCTGAGACTTGCAGACCCGTTCTTTTGCAAGGAGCTTTTACTCCTTTCAAATGAAGAGCAGTGGGACATGGGTTCCTGACAATCAGCCTCTTGATAGAGATGCTAGGCAGTATTTGCTGAGCCTCTGGGGGCCTGTCTCTGCTTAACATACCCCTTCCCTTCCCCTGCTGCAGTTAAAACCAGCAGCTGTGATAACAGCAGCTCGTTGTTGATCCAAGAAATATTGACTGCGGGATGCCTTGTGGGGCTCTCTGCAAAGAGAAGTCCAGTGATCAGCATCTTTCCCAAGAAACGAGCATTTATTTGGTCATGTTACTCCGTAGGTTTTATAGGGGTTAGCACCTAGTTCTGGATGTCCAGAATCACTTCCCGCTCATGGATGGTATGGGAAGAGGGAGGGAAACGATGCCCTGTAATGTGGGGTTCAGTAAAGGAGACGCGACTGCCTTGAGGAAGAGTTTTAAAATACAGACTGCTTTTGGGATGTCTAAAGCTCTCTGACATGTGAGAACATCCAGACACCCAAGTCTAGCAGCACATCTGGTCCAAACCGGCTGATCTCTGCAGGAATCTGTGGAGCTGCAGTTTCACCCGTGCTCATCTATGGATCCCGAAGCTGGGAGCGAGGAGAGGCGCTTGCTAAGCAGCTGCTCCTTTAGTGAGCTTGTAAGAGGTTGGTGCTTCAGACACTGCCACTTGCCTGTGGTTACCAAGGCATCTCCCTGGACTGCGTTTCTGTGGGTGACTCCTGAGAGGTTGATTTAGTCCAGCAGGATGTTTAGGTGCAGTGCTGGGCGAAGGGAGGAGTTGTGCCGAGCTCTGCTCATCTCAGGGGAAACGAGGGATGCGCTTGGGAAGAGGAAGACGGTGAGGCAGAGCGATGAGATGCCTTTCCACGTGGGCTGAAGCACCTGAACAGCACTGCTGGCTCTCTCTGTGGCAGCAGGAATAAATCCATGCTTGAAACATTCCCGTGGCTCATTCCCAGGGGCTGTGGGGTGGAGCAGGAGCTATGCCAGCCTTTGCTCTCCAGCCGGAGGTGCCCGGCTCTCAGCGGGATGACTCAGCTGGGGTCAGACCCAGCCCTGTGCCTGTGTCGGGAGCTTGCCATGGCGCTTCACAGCTGGAGAGGCAGGGCCGGCTGACTTAGCATCCCCCTGTTGTTACATCACTTCTGTTCTGCCAGACTGAAGGTGTGAGTCACTCGCCTGCTCTGCTGCTGATAGCCTGAGCAATCAGCCTTAGTGCTTTCCAGCAGAGGCTTCCTTTCCTTGGGGATGGAGCTGTCCCCTTGAAGAGGTGAAAGCCAGAGCAGGGGCCTGGCTGCAGTGCTAAGGGGTTGTGCACCTCTTTCCTCTGGAGAGAAGCAGCCCGCAGCTCCCCCAAAAATGTGTCAGCTTTCCAAGGGCATCTGCATGCTGCAGAGCTGGCTTTGTTTGTGTGCGGAGGAGAGATTTAGAAATCTCATTCCTTTGGCTCTCCTGCCTCCTCCGAAATGTGTATCTGTGGGCCCTGTGCGGAGCTGCAGCTATTTTCTGTGGCTGCTCTACTCGGGGAGGTGCGCTGCATCCTGGGAGCACTGAGGGAGGTAGATGCTTGGGTTTGTGTTTCATCTCTGCCTCAGGCCTCAGATCTTTTCGTGGATGTTTTGATGTTTTGAGCAGATATCAGGCTCCTCTCGTCTCCTGTTGAGCAGCACAGCATGTGAAAAATACTTGGCATTGCAAAGTGCAGAGATAGTTTTTGTTTATTCCACTGTTGATGTTTGCCACTTGCAGGGGAAAAAAAAGAAAAAAGCAAGAGGAGGGAAATAAACTAGAGAAGGTCTGCTGCAAAAAATAATTGACACAGATGCAAGAGATGAGTCTAACTCCTGTTCCTGCTGAGCAAGTGATGATGAGGCAGTACTTGCTTTCCCAAAATATATCAGGGAAAGAGATACTGGTGCTGTGCTGAGGGATGTTCAACACCCACCACTTTGTGTGAGGCCTGTGAGTCATGGGCACTTACTGCTTTCTGGGATCTGCTCCGAGCTTCCTTCACTTGATCATAAAGCAAAGCCCACCGTTTTGTTTGGGGGTTTTTTTTGTTTTTTTAATACTAGCGTTACAAATATTTAATTTAAGCCATTTAGGTAATGAATCAGTGCCAGGGCCTTTCCCAGGGAAATCCCTGTTGGGGGTGAATGAGGTTTTTCCGGATGGTTTTTCTTTACCTCACCTGAGTGAAGGAGGTGGCATCTCTTAATCACCTTAAGCTTCTGTGCTGTGGCGCTGGTGGGGAGCTCCCAGCACACCGAGGGAACAGGCTGGTAAATTGGCGTTTGCCTACTTAAAACAAGCCTGGTTTAGGTGCTGAGAGAAGGCTCAGGTATCTAGCACGAGTGCTGGGCTCTGGGTGTGAGCAGGGCAGAAAGGAGCCCTTTGCCCAGACTCCTGGCACGGGCTGAGATGTTTTCACTTGGAGATGTCACTTTTCTCAGGGAGTTTTTGTATCTCCTTAGGTCTGGGTTTATTTTCATCAACACTCAGCCCAGATGTAACTCATTTCTCCCTGCACTTGGTGGCCGGTCCGTTATGTTTTGAGGAGGGAAGTGGAGCTGCTCGGCAATTGTGCAGAGAGTGGGAAGCCTTCCTCTGCTTTTCTTAACAACCAAAGCATTGTCCGTGTCTGGTCCAAAGCCCACTGATTTTGTGGAAAGGAGCTGGTGCTTCCAACATCTTCCAACCAGGCTGAGGCTGCCCAGGACTGTAATTTATTGTGGCCTTGGTGGAGTGACTCCATTGGAAGGGTTTGGGTTTGGAGAAAGGTTAGTATTTTCCAAATTAAGGACAACAAACTTTAGGTGAAAAATATTGTGAAATAACAGCAGAGCTGTTCCAGGACTACCAAGTTTGTGGGGTTTATTTTTGTTTGTTTGTTTTACTGTGCTCAAGACCTTGGCATAACTGTGACTTGCCGGGGAAGAGGTAATTGGGCCGGCTTGTTTTTCCAAGCTTCCCTGTGGATTGCCGTACAGCTGCCGGGGAAAAGTCCCAAACACAATCTGGGGGTGGCATCAAACCTCCTTTCTGCAAGGTCTGCACTGCTCCCTTGGCCTCCTCGGAACAGCTTTGGGGTGCTGGGTGTTGTCAGCTCAAGCGCCCGAGGAGGAGAGCGGGTCACGAGGGGTGGCTGGCACCTCTGGGCAGCCTGGCCTGGCTTCTTTTCCTGCTGAGGACGTACAGAGGCAGCTCCAAGGGCTTTGTAGGTCACGCAGGAAACGTGGAATGGTGCCCTGCTTCCTCACCTCGTGTCAGATGAGGTTATTTGTAAAGCGAGGCACGGCAGAGCAGCATGCTTGTTCTATTCCCTTCCTGTCAAAGCCTGGAAAAGCTGGAAAGAGTTTTTGCTGGTTCCGTGGCTTTATCAGTCGCTATCTGAGCTGCGTCTTGCTGTGGCCGTGCTGAGGGGTTGCAAGAAAAGGACAAGAACGTTGGCATTTCCCTTGTAGTCCTTCGAGGGCAGAGCAAGTCTGAGAGCTGCTCCTTCCCTTTGGCACGCTGAGCCAAGGAAAGCACCACCTTGGCTCTCTGCTACACAGGTGTCTGTCAGGAACAGCTTCTGGAGTTGCAAGCAGGGCCATATCACAACCCGTGTCACTCCTCAGTGTGCTTCTTGAGAGAGCCAGCCTCACCGGGAAGTTTGGGGAGTTTCCCACACCGGTGGGGAAGTTCTGAAGTGGAAGGCTGGCTGGTTTCTGCTGTGGAGCTGGGCAGTGGACACGAAGGAGGCAGCCTCAGCTGCTTCACCAATTGAACAGGAACTGGTCAGCTCACAGCTCTGACCGTGTTCCACTCTCTTTTCCAGAGATAGTCTTAGGATAGCCCTAGGGATATGGGATGCTTGGGCCTCAGAAGCAGCATTCGGGTGTTGCAGATTGGTAAAGAATCATGTTTTTTTAGGTGACAGGCATGGAGAACCAGTGTGGTGGTGTTGGCCTGCCTTGAGGTCATCTTAGCTCTTGAGCCCCGCAGCAGAGATGGCTGGAAGGAAAAGGAGCGTGTGTTTGGGAGGGAAGCTTAAAAACAGATTCTGTGTCCCAAAAGCCTCTGTGTCCTTAGCCCAGACAGGACTTCTTCCTGACAGGACTTCTTCCCCGACCAGGGGTGTTGCCACCCTGCTAAATGCTTTTCTTCTGGGTCTTACAGAACGATGACCTCAGGAACCTGTCCCTGTCCGGCCACGTGGGCTTCGACAGCCTCCCGGACCAGCTGGTCAACAAGTCAACGTCGCAGGGGTTCTGCTTCAACATCCTGTGCGTGGGTAGGTCACCCTGCAGGGCCCCACTGTCACACCTTCTCCCTCTGCCCAGGGCACACCGTGCTGGCAGGGAGGGGACACTTGTCTTCCCAGAGCTGCTCCACGGTAAAGAGTGGTGTTCTTCTTTCCCCTTCCCCTGCCCTGTTCCCCGAATCAAAGCATGGAGATGTCTAGCAGTTAAAATCCATCCCTTTGATCATCCAGCAGTTCTGCTTTCCCCAAAGGCTGCCCATAAGGAAACTGAGCGAACTTGGGAACTAAATGTGTTTTTATAAGGATGTGAACTTCAATCTGCTTTTCTCTGCGTTGGGTGTGGAGGCTGTTTCTCACCAAATTGCATTCCTTCCCTTTCAGGGTTTGCCTGTCTCCTAATATTCTTAGTTTCTCGACTTGGAAACGATGCCATTTTTAGTCTCCAAATGATGTGCTGGAGAACAAAGCCTGTCACCTGTCCTCTGCTGTATTTAATCTGCAAGTTGGTTTAATAGCCTGAGTTACTTTTCCCAAATTGTTCAGAGGGTGAAATGCAAGGAGGCAGCATCTTTTCTTGGCTGTGGGGAGGTAACTGCTGTCTTGGTACTCTGTGGATACCCCGCAGCTGGAAATCCACTGCTCAGCCCCAGGGAGCTGTGAGCCAAGCCAGCTTTGGCTTGTCAGTGAACCCAGAATCCGGTTCTGTAAATGGACAAAACTGCTGGGTTTTTCTCTTAGCTTGGCAGTGCAGGCTGCAAACATCATCTTTCCATTCATTGTTCATTTAAGCTTCCAAGAGGGGAGTATTGTGCCTTCTAATTAGTTACATTAATTAGCTGGAAAAACCCCACAACCCTCTGACTGATTTTTTTTTTTTTTTAAACAGCAAATTGAGAATTTCTGTGAGCTGCCTGAAAAGAAATCTGGCAAACTCGACTCCTCTCTGTAGCTTTGCATGTGAAAAGAGGAGATAAGAGAATAGTTGCACTTCTGAACACTCGAGCTCCCAACCCTCACGTGACTCTCATAGCAGCATGAAACCATTTCAATCCAGCAGGGAACAGCCCGATTAGCAGGCAGCTCTTTGATCAAAATGGCATAAATTAATTGCCTTTCTCTCTTGCAGTAAATATGCCTTTCTTAGTGTGATTTAATATGTCTCCATTAGCAATTTGATCCACCTCTTGTTTTTTTCTTGTGAAATGTGCCCGTCTAATGATTTTCACTCCATGTTAAAGTTTCACATAAACTGCTGCAGTTGGCCAAGGAACAGAAATCTCACCTTCGAAAAAAATTATTGCTTAAAAATTGTGATTTGATTAGCTTCAGTGTTGTAATGTGAGACTTCTAATTGGGATGTGAGATGCTGCAGAGCCTATCTGGCCTAGGACACAGCAGTTCACATCAGGAGCTCCCTAAAATTCGCAGCTTCATCTATGGGCAGTCTGTGCCATCAGTTTAGGACTTGGCTTTCCGTGTGACTTGCCTCAGCCCAGCCCTGCTCACAGCATGGGTAGCAATAGCTGTTTCAGAGTGTAATTGCTAAACAAACAGTTTTGACTGAAAAGTGGGATTTAGGCTAATGCTTTCATCCATGTTACTAATTGCGCTGGGGATTAGTGAAACTAATAGTAATAGTTTAAAAAGTTGGTATTTAAGCAGTGTGCTGTTTGTTTTTTTTTTTTAAGAACTCTGTGTGTATTTCTCTGTCTCAGATTTTTATTGTCTTAAGTTGCGCTATGGGCTTTGGATGATCTTCTTGAGGCAACAAAACTGCCTTTAAAAGGCTGAAACAAAATAAGGGAATCAAACATGGAGTTAAGAGAATTTACCACTTGCTACCGTGAAGAAAGTTCCTGGGTCAGTCCCGGGGCACTGCTAAAGATGGGGACTGTCTCCGAAGACATCTGTTCCCGCAGGGATTATCTTGCTTAGCAATGTGCATGTAGCCTAATTCCGCTGCCACCCAAGTGGAACAACTCCTTTACCTGGCGAACGAGCCAGAGAAAGAGGCAGGGGAGAGCAGTGGCACAATCCTGACGCTTCCTCTCTCTGCTCAGGTGAAACTGGCATCGGCAAATCGACGCTGATGGACACTCTGTTCAACACCAAGTTCGAGAGCGAGCCCGCCACGCACAACGAGCCCGGCGTGAGGTTGAAAGCCCGGAGTTACGAGCTGCAGGAGAGCAACGTCCGTCTGAAGCTGACCATTGTGGACACGGTGGGGTTCGGTGATCAGATCAACAAGGATGACAGGTAAACCCAGCTCTGCCGGGAGAGAAATCCTGCTGCTGGTGTGCTCTGAGGTCTCCAGGGACTCGCTGTTCTGGGGGTGTTTCCCAGTCCCACGAGCGATGCTGCTCCTGCCTCACCCCGTGGAGAGAAGGGCAGGCCCAGGGCAGCAGGGCTTAGGGGCAGAGCTTTCATTCTCCTACACTGTCCTGGCACACATGGCTGTGGTGGGTGCGATTTGCTCTGTCCTCCAGTTTGAGGCTTCCCAGTCCTCCTTTGCTTCGTTTTTTTTTTTAACGGGGCTTTCTTCTAATACTTCTCCCAATGTGAGAGGCATTACTGCTTTCTTTGCACATGTCTCTGAGGTTTTCAGTGTCTCGGAGACAGAATTTCCATAAGCCAAGAAACCAGAGCAGCAGTCATTTTACAGAACCACCTAGTGATACCCATGAAGCTGCCCTTGGTGGAGGGGAAACACATGGAACAGTTTTCTTTCCAGAAGCACAAGCAGTTAATTTGAATAAGGACATGTTTCACTGCATGAGCTGCTTTTTCTGCAACAAAATGGTCCCATCAAAGTCCATGAATGGTGCAGTTGTCTTCTGAGCTTTGCTCACAGGCTTCAGTTCCTGAAAAGTCCCTCTTCTCTTGTGATTTTACCTTCCCTCTTTTAAGGTGATGAGACTTTGGACTAGCTAGGGAGTAGGTCACGATTTCATGTTTAAAATTTTATATCAGACGATTTCCAATGAGATTGACAGAGCAGCAGCCCAGACTTTAATTGGAGAGACTGCCAAGGGCATTGTTTTTCAGGATAGCAGTCTCGTGTGTTTTGCATGCACCTAAAATTGAGGGCTGTCATGTCAGTTACGCTTTGCCTGGGCACCAAGTGGAAATGCACCCTTGGGAACTGTAGGTTGGTGGGGAGGGTCATAAAAGCAGTGCTTGACCTGTACCCTACAGAGCTCCCCTGAAGCTTCCTGAGTGTCTGTCAGTGGCCCATATGGTCCCAGCAGCCAATTCCCCGCTTTTATCTGTGCCTTCTCTCTCCAGCTACAAGCCTATAGTGGAATACATCGATGCACAGTTCGAAGCCTACCTGCAGGAAGAGCTGAAGATCAAGAGATCCCTGTTCAACTACCACGACACGCGGATCCACGCCTGCCTGTACTTCATTGCTCCCACCGGACACTCGCTCAAGTCCCTGGACTTGGTCACCATGAAGAAGCTCGACAGTAAGGTACTCGCTGCCTGTGTCACCACAGCCCTCTAGTGCTTTCATTATCTTGCCATCTGCTCAGGAAAACAATGTCTGGGTTTAGTGGTGGAGAATTGCAGGCAAAAAGTATGAGAAGTGTACTTAGGGCAAGCTGCTGCAACGGGTCATTATTGAGAATTTGGACTCCTACTACCTCTGCTAGGGAACTTGGCCACGTGCTCCCCAGCTAATCTTTAAAGTCAATAAAGACAGTTCAGGTTGTCTTTCTAATCAGTGAAAAACAAATGGGAGTGCTCTGTCTGCTTGCTCTGACCACATCCAGCTAGACAGAAACATTTGTGATTTGATCTGCTGCGGCAAACGTAGTGGTGTTCTAGCTGTAGTGTCATCAACAGGAATCTGAATAAATATGTTACTTGGCATCTGCTTTTCCAGGTACCCTTGTGGGCTTGGTTTAAACCATGGTTCAAAGGAGATTGCACCTCTTCTAGGAAAAATAAGTGAGGTACAAAGGTAGAGCCTGAGTAGCTAAAACTGAGCCTTCTCTGTGCTCCTTTCCATCATGATTAAGCAATTTAAATCAGTCCACTGTGCACCTTTGGCTCATTGGATCCTGATTCTGCAGGACATCAATGATAACAGTGGTTCTTTGTTTCCTAGAGAGGCCAGTCAGTTGGGTTTTATGTGGTGATGGAGAAAGTTCCTTGCCCTCCTCAACTGAAAATAAGGTTATGGAGATTTATCCCAAGTGAGCTAATTGACATTCCTGTTCTATCTTTTGGCCAAGGGGGATTTAATAACTCCAAACAGAATTAAGTGATGTAATAGGAGAGGATTTTCAAGTACTGTAGTTAAAATCCCATCATATAGGTCGATATTACTGTTAGCCTCAGTGCAATTTCTGTCTGCTGTCGCAGGGAAAAGCAAACCTGCAAGATCAAAAGCAGAAACTGTCCCTTTGGAGGGAGGAGAAAGGAAAGAAGGCAGGATCTTTATCCTTGCCAACAGCCTGTCTAGGGAAGAGAGACAGTAACTCATCTTTCATGTCAGATCTGTGCAGGGAGGAGTGAACCCTGGTCCGCAGTGCAGCGGTGTCCAAGGGCGCATGAGGGCACACAGGTGGGGGAAGTGTGCCTGCATTACTGCCAGCCCCCTGTCCTGTGTGTCCCCATCTGCTTCCAGCTCCCGTGGGGTGCCAGCAGCTCTGCTGCCCCTCCCGTGTCCCTCGTGACACCCCCCAAGCCAGGGCCCGAGACAGGCTGTGTCTGAGTGTGGCTCCCACAGGAATCCAGCCAGCTGAAGTACCAAGGGATGTGCAGAGATGGTCGTTTCCTTTCTTATTTTTTTTTGGAGTAGCTCATAATAATCTATGATAACATTTCCTGTCCAGCCAATTCGGAGGAGGGGAGTATGCCAGGACAGGAAATAGCATGTTGCCAAATTGCATTTGACTTCTTTCTAAGGCCATCATCACTGCTGCCTGGAAATCCTGTCTGAGGTGGTACTGCTGGCAGCAGCAGCCCCGGGGATGTTCATCTGCTGGGGGTGCTGGCTGGTGGCACTTGAGGGCTGTCGCTGCATGTTCTGCTCTGTCCTCTCCCAGTGACACAACCTGTGCAGTGCTCTACGTGGAGGTGCTGTCCTGTCTTGCAGGTGAACATCATCCCCATCATTGCCAAGGCTGACACCATTGCAAAGAATGAGTTGCACAAGTTCAAGAGTAAAATCATGAGCGAGCTGGTCAGCAACGGCGTCCAGATCTACCAGTTCCCTACCGATGAGGAGACGGTGGCCGAGATCAATGCCACCATGAGTGTATGTTATCTGGGGGGGGAGGTTGCTGCCCTTGCTTTGCCTGGACCTGTGCTTGATGGGTCCATTTTAAGGATGGACATCAGCCTGGTCAAAAGGCTTTTGGGGGCTGGAGATACCTGCTCTGACACGTTTCATTGTGTGTCAAACATTTCTCCCCTGTTGCAGTTTTCACATCCTTCCCCTGTTGCAGTATTCCCGTCTCAGGAAAGGAAGAGGATGGGAGGCAGGGCCCCGATGTGGTCAGGGCAGAGAGCTGAGGTTTGCCTTTCCTGTCCCAAACGACCACTTGTTGCTTAGTGGGGGTGATTCATTCACTGCCGCCTTTGTTTCGGTTTCCGGTGGGAGCGCTCCACAGGGCCGTGGCCATCAGCGGCTCTGGCTTTCACCTCCTCCCCTGCCTCTAGCGACCGGGTGGGACTTGAGGGCACTCAGGGCTAGACCAGACCAAGCATTTTAGTGGGGGTTACCAAGGGAAGCAGCTGTTTGCCATGGGCCTGACCCGGTGTGCAAATGGAAGAACCTGAGCTCAGGATTGCTGGCAGTGAGGTGTTGGTTCGCCCCAAGAGGATGTGCCAATCCTAAAGCAAATGCACTCAGATTAAGCTATTTCCTTGATACTCGAAGGTTATTGGGAGTTTTCCTGCTCAACGGCTTGTAGATGGGCAATTAGCTCATGCAGCTGAATATTAGACCCTCTCCAAAGTTCCCTATTGCCTCTCTTCCCTGTGCGTTGTTCTGAGCAGGGAGAAGCTGGCACAGAGAAGGGATGTGGCTCTATCAGGGTGCATTGTGTGCAGTTTTCTGCCTTCCTCAGGTGCAGCCTGGCTGCTGGGAAACCCCTTTGCCAGATAATCCCATCCCCTCCGCTCTGGCATCTTCCACACAATCTGTGACCACAGCTTGGCTAACACGGCTCCCGCTCCCAGAGCTTGCACCCAGCCCCTTTGGATGCTCTTAAGGCAGGGAGAGTTCCACGGGGCTGGGCTGGCAGCTGAGGCGAGCTCCTCCTGGCAGCAGCCACACTTCTGGGAGTAGATCCCAGATTTGTCGCCACCACACCATGGAGAGACCTGGACGGAGCAGAGCTCCATGACTCAGATGTGTCAGCCCAGGGCTGGGTCAGCTCCCCTCTTCCCCTTTGCCCACAGCTTTGCCCTGTTTAAGAGGAAGCATTAACAGTTCTTTGCAGCAGCAAAATCCCCCTGAACTTTGAGCATACCTTCCTTGAGAGGATGTACTTTATTTTCTTTTTTATTGTTTCACAGTTCTTTTTTCCCAGTGTTCAAATTCAGTTCCAGTTTATAAGTCTTGTTCTGTGCTTAAGACAGTAGTGCTTTGTAATTAAATGGAAAATATGTACATATCTTGTATTTTTAGGACTTCAGAATTTTGGGCTTTAAGTCTGATCAGGTTTCTCATCCAGATTGTCCTGTTGCTCTTCCTGAAACACCAGATGAATTGCAAAGGCGTTTAAACAACTTAAACCTAGCAGAGCTGCCCCAGTAAACAGCTTTCTTAAGAAACAATCTCTGGCAAGGCAGCAAAGGAAATCCCCGGCCTCATTGTCCCTTTCCTTTTGTAGGTCCACCTTCCTTTTGCCGTGGTTGGCAGCACCGAAGAAGTGAAGATTGGCAACAAGATGGCGAAAGCCAGGCAGTACCCCTGGGGTGTCGTGCAGGGTACGTTAGCAGAGGCACAAACAAGGCCTTCTCCTCCTGCCCCGCTCTGATCCAAGATACTTTGATCTCTGGATGGCCCTTACTGAAATCTGGCTTGAGAAAGCACGGCTTCGATCTGGACATGGACCCAAAAGCTCCTTCCTGCAGAGGGGGGCAGAGTTTGGCCTGGGCACTGTTTGCAGCCCAGGCTTTACTGAAGCTGCCAAAAATACAGAGCTGATCCTTGCTTTTCAACCAGCAGCGAGAAATGCGGGATTGAGATGGTGATGTTCTCCTTGTGGCTTCAGTTGTGTATCCCATTGGAGAATCGCCCGGGAAGCTGCAGGAGAGCATTCACAGTGCAATTCTGCAAAATTCTCTGGCTTCTCAGTAATAGCAGCTGACCCTGAAGCAGCTTCAGACACTTCAGCTATATTCACCAGAGGATGATACTGGGAAAAACAGTTAGGAAAGAAGTTGATGTGTTTGGGAGGTCATGGACTTGACCTGCTGGGTTCCTGCTGGGTTCTTACCGTTCCCAGAAAACAAGGACCAGACGGTTTGAGATTCAGTTTAGACTTTGCCCGTGTGAGCCCCTGCGAGTGCCAGGATTTCGAGTGGGTTTGAGTGGGAAGTGAAATCCTGTGAGCAAATGGATCATCACCTTGCTGGTGCAAAAGCAGACGGGGAGATGGGAGGCCTGTGACAGATGGGCAACACAGAGAACTTGCAAATCCAGTGCAGGCCTTGAACTCAGGCCCGTGCTGGCGTGGGATGGCTTCAACCCCACTTCAGCAAGGATTTTGGTGCGGGCTGACTTGGAGTTGTGCTTGTGTGCCTGAAGGATGCTGAGGTTTTCTACGCTGGGGCCCAGATCCAGGGATAGGAGGAGCTCAACTGCTGGGTTTAACGTGGATATTTTGTCGTTTTTTTGCAGTTGAAAATGAAAACCACTGTGACTTTGTGAAGCTGCGGGAGATGCTGATCCGAGTGAACATGGAGGACTTGAGGGAGCAGACGCACACCCGGCACTACGAGCTGTACAGGCGCTGCAAGCTGGAGGAGATGGGATTCAAGGACACGGATCCGGACAGCAAACCTTTCAGGTAGGGACGTGCAACTCAGGCTCTGCTGTGTTTGCAGCCAGCTTGCTCTGCTGCTGCTCGGGGCTGCCTGCAGTTCCAGGCAGGAACAGTGCAGCCGTGTCCATGCAACGGGAAGGTGGCCCATGGGTTGGGGACATCCTGGGGTAAATGATCTTTCCACACTCCTGGAGCTCTTCGCAGCCTGTCCAACGTGAGCTGTGAAGAGGGTGCCACGGTCTCATGCCTGAGGTTTGGCTGATTACTGAACACATAGTTCATTCTGTCAGACAGCTTTATTGGTCTGAAGCCCAAGCCGTTAGCCAAGGACAACAGCTGTGTGGGAATTTGGGAGGGAGTGTTTGTTTTCTCCTTTCATTTCCCGTTTCCCATTCCTGCCCAACTTTTCCCCAATAATTGCACCTCCTGCCTTACAGCATCCCACGTTCCTCTCTGCCTCCTGGGGAAGGCAGTCAGAATTCCTGTGCACCAGTGAGGGTTTGCCCCTGTAACACACGTGTGTGTGTTGGCATTGGTTTGGGGTCTCATTTCTGACTTGTTGAGTTGATGCAGCTGCACTTCTTCTGCAGCAGAAACCCTGCTGGAATCAGTCAAGCCCAGTCCTGTTACTAAGCCCAAGTGTGAAGCTTTATTGGATTTCCTTTCTGGAGAGCAACGGCTTAAGATGGGCTCAGCCCTTCCTTTGGAGGAATCTGAGGAATTTCCATTGCTTCCTGTACGTGAGGCCTCTTTTGACCAAGCTATAAGTAGAAAGGAAATGAAAATGTACAGAATTTCCCCATCTGGTACGTGCTAGTTCAGAGCAGTTCACTCTGGGTGCCTTTTCCCTCCAATAAACAAACAAAACCTATGATCCCAAGCTGTTTGGCCAAGGCTGATGTATATCTGAAAGGAGGGAGACGTTCTCTCTGAGCTCTGGGATCAAAAGGATGCTTTTCCCTGCATCTTGACCCTGGGAGCCACAGGAACTGCTGCTCTTCAGCCAGCTTGCATCAGCCAGGAGCAAGGGAGCCTTTGGCAAATATCAGGGGGAGCAGGGCAGGAGGTCCCAGCAAACCATTGCTGCTGTGTAGGGCCTTGTGTGAGGTGTGGAAAAGGGGGACTGGTGACGTCTGAGACCCCCACCTTGCTTGGCCAGGCTGCAGGAGGTCAGGAGGGAGCACCAGGATCCCAACAGGCATCAGCTCCATGAAATGGGGTCTCTGCACAGAGACCCTCCTGCTGTCCTGTGTCTGTTGTGGGCTGGATTCTCCACCGCTCTGGTTAAGCTTTTCAAAATACTCCTTTTTTCAAATAATATTACTTGCCAGGGCATCCTCCAGTGTGTGGGGGCGTGTTGGGAAATCAAGTTACTCTTGTAATTTAGGTTCATATGTTTGTGTACTTAAAAGCCAATTCCCTTGTCATTTTTTTGTCTGTGAGAAGCTGCAGGGATCCCAGTTGCTTTGGACTGTTATTCCTTAGGGCTGTAATTGTTTTTTTTCACAGGCAGCCTGGGAGTTGCCAGGCCAGTTTCTCTGAGAACTTGGCTCCTCTGGAAGTCAGAGTCACTGCAGCTGAGAATTAAGCTTTGAACCTGGGACAATCTAACAGGAAGCCCCTGCCCCTCTCACTCCTGCCAGGCTTTTCCTGCTTGCCCATCACCCAGCACTGTGGTTTTGGAACTGAGCTTTGGAAGAAGTGTTTTGCAGTCCAGGATGTGATGAGCTGTGTGCAGAGCTTTCCGTTTCTCTCCATGAGGCTCTGCTGCTCCCTAGGACAGCGTGTCACTAATTGCAGATTCAGTTTGTGCTCACTGAGCAGCAAAGGCTCACCTGCCCTCGGGCTTAGCTCCTGCCAGTTCCTTCAGAAGGGCTTAGGAATTTAGGTTTTAGTGTCCACAGTCAGAGGATTAAATCCAACACTAAATTCTAGGGAGATTTTGTTTTGAGTCTCCTGGAGTCTGTATGCTGTGAGAGGTCTGGCTCTGCATTTAGCTAAGAATCCAAAGATGTCTCTTGCCCTGCTCTCCCACGAAAGGATTTTTGTCATTTTTAGAATCAGTATTTTTGCTTCCATGTGTAGGAAGCTGGTGTGGTCATGTGGAATGGTGTGATTTCTCCGGGGCGGCCAGTGCTGTGCCAGAACAGCTCTGGGCATCCTGTCTAAAGAGTATTTTAGGAACTAAAGTGAAGTGCCTATTAATTAGCAGAGTTAAATACAAGGCTTGGGATAATCTGACAAGTTGTATTCCCCAGCTCAATATTGCATCCCTTAAAAAAAAAAAACCCAGCTAATAAAAAAGCCATCAAAACCCCGAACACTGCCAGGAAAAGCAAAAGTTTGACTTTATTTGAATCAGTATATTGCACTGGCCCAGTAGTTAATATGGTCCTTAGGCACATGGATGCAACGTGTCTGTGTGACTTCAGTGGAGTTTTCATTTAAAAAATGCATTTTCAGAAAAGCCTCTTGGGGGAAATAGTTATCATTCCCACACTATCATTATGGCTGGGCTATCCAAATCCATTTAAGGAATAAAACAAAAGAGGAATTTGACATCCAGAGTTCCTAAGAGGCTTTACCAATTTCAGAGGTACATGGGAAATGTATTTCATGTCCCAAATCTTCACTGCCTATCTCAGTGCTAGGGAAATAAAGGAATGCCGAGGAGTAGAGGGGGAATGAAGGAATCCAGTAATGTGGTTGTTTGGAAGAGGAAGGCTGCTAATGGTTTGGAAAGGCCAAAGGAGAAAGGGAGGTCTCCCAGGATGGCTTTATCTGAATCAAGCCCCTGATCTGAATCTATTAGCAATGAGTAGCACAAAGGAGTTCTGCTCTGTGTCAGTGTCCTGCCTAATGAGCTGCAGGGGGGCAGACTCCACCCCGGCTCTGCTACACAGGCCTTGCGTTTGGAATGAACAGACCTGGCACAAGCAGAGGGAGCAGGGAGGCCGTGTGACCCTGAGGGATCACAAGCCCTGTGGGCATCAGGGACTGCTGCAGGCACTTGGGTCGAGGCTGCTTCTCTTGGAGGGCAGTCATCGTGCCTGGCATCCCGAGCAGGGAGCTCGGCTCTTCCCTTCCATTCGCCTCCCACTGCTGCCACCTAGCAAGCTGGGACGGGTTTTGACAGAGGTGATCGAGCCTCTGGTGTAGTCAGGGACCTCTGGCCGTGTTTTGTGACAAGACAACGTAAGTGCCAAGGTCTCCAAAGGCTGGAAGCTCATGGCTGTGCTTGAAACTCTGCTCTGACTGGGTTTTGTGTGTTTTTTAACAGTCTCCAAGAGACGTATGAAGCAAAGAGGAATGAATTCCTGGGCGAACTCCAGAAGAAGGAGGATGAAATGAGGCAGATGTTCGTCATGCGAGTGAAGGAGAAGGAAGCAGAGTTGAAGGAAGCAGAGAAGGATGTGAGTGTATTGTAACTCAGAGGGCTCTCTGTGAGGGCTTGGGGCAGGGCTGGTGCAGAAAGTGCCCTTTTGGGGCAGGAAACTGCTCCTTGGGGCCCCTGCAGGAGCAGGTGCTGCTGCAGAGGTGCAGACAAGAGTACAGCCCTCAATGTTCTCCTGCTTTGCATCAGCATAAGAGTCCACTAGATACAAAGCACTGAGGGATGGAATATGGGGGAATGGAAGTGTCCAGAGGAATCCTGTTGGATTCCTCCAGCAGCAGGAATTCCCAGTGTCTGTGTGCCAGTGAGTGTTAACTGCAGGGCTTTTCCCACCGAGTCAGGCAGGCTGGGGACAGGCTGATGGCATGCAGTCAGTGCAGGGAGGCCTCAGGGCCAGCAGCAGCTCTTGGGGCATCATCACCAGCAATTCTTCTCTTCCCAGCCAATTCTCACTGTCTCTGTCCCGGCAGCTTCACGAAAAGTTTGACCATCTAAAGAGGACTCACCAAGAAGAGAAGAAAAAGGTGGAAGACAAAAAGAAGGAACTTGAGGAAGAGCTGAACAACTTTCAGAAGAAGAAGGCAGCAGCTCAGCTATTACAGTCACAGGCTCAGCAGGCAGGTTCTCAACAAACCAAGAAAGACAAGGACAAGAAAAAGTAAGCGGATGTCACCCACACCCTTTGTAGGGTTTGTTACAAGTTTTGGGAGGTTGTTTTTTTTCTTTCTTGCTGCATGTCTGTATTTGCTTTTCCCCATTACCAGACTGGAAACAGGCATTTTCTCAGCCTGATCAAATAAATTTTTTTTTTTTTCTAAAGGGTGGGCCAGGGACATGATCTTAATTTTTCTCTAGAAGACTACCTTCAAATTTTATGTTCAAGTCTGACTGGTGTGGGAGAGCAATTGGATGGTGGAAGTTTGATTTGTGATCTGTCCAGCATCTGCTGGAACTATGGGATGTTCTGGACTCAGATTTATCTGCATGAGCCAGAATTATTAAGGGAGTTGCTACCCATCCTTTCTTTCGCTGGTAGTCTCCAATTCCCATTCCTTAAGGTTATAGATGTAAGTAGAAGTAAATTAGAAACCAAACCCACCATGTTATTTTTACATGGAGAATGCTAGTGCCAAAAGTGATTACTTGGATGCTTGCTTTAAAGACAAGAAGCTTTGGTTTTGTATTTTTTTAGAAAAAAACCAGCAAACTACTATGGTACCGTAATTGCAGTTAAATGGCATTTGTGGTTGTATCAAGTTGACATAATAAGCTAAGAAACCCTTACCTTTTAGTCAAGATCATGGCACTGTTTTTTACTATTTTATATTCGTGTCCTAGGAGTGTAATCCTTTACCCTCCACTGGCTTTTTCCATTCCTAGTAAGACGGTGCTCATGCAAGTCCTTTGTGAATCACCTGTGCTAAGGGTGCTTAGCTGGTACCTGCCATTGGGAAAGCTGGGAATGCAGCAAATCTCACTGGAAAACGCTTGGTTAACCCACACACAAAAACGACAGTTCCACGCTGCTTTCACTGCCCGAGGGAGGAGGGGGGGTTCCTCAGGGTGATGATGAAAGCCCAGCTGTCCCCCCTGGAAGAGCCGAGAGCCAGCAGGGATGTGGCTCAGACTCTCGTGTCTCCCATGCCAGCCCGGGAGCTCCAGGCTGGCCCGGGCTGTGTGGCAGCACTCGTGCTGCAGGTGCCCTGGGGTTTCCCAGCTTTGACACTCGCTGCACGGGCCCCGGCTCTGCCGCTGCTTCGGTGCCCGACGTTGGGCGCCGCTGCCCGGGGAAGGTGGGGAGGGCCTGGGGCTGGTTCCTCAGCTGATGTAAATTGATGTAGCTCCTATGGAGCCGTGCTGCTTGATGCTGGCTGAGGACGTGGCCTTGGCCCCCGCCGGGATCCGTGGAGCGCCGTGTGCTGCTCGGGGAGAAATCCTTACAGCCCAGACCCACGGGTGTCGGGCTGAGCACTGGAACAGGCAAGTGACAGCAGCTAAAGCCCAGGCAAGCTGAGACCCCCTTCTGCAGATAGGCTGGGGCACTTGTCTTCTCTCACCTGAGAGCTCAGACATGGTGATGCATTCCCTAAAAAGAACGGAAAGTTTTGAAGACCTTTCTCCTCATCTCTCAGAGTTGGTAGCCTAGTATTTTTAAGAGCAGTGCAGTCAGATTTTTTCATCTCTTAGCTGTAGGACCAGCGCAGTACAGAATGGTCTGAGGAGTTCTGTCTCTTTGGGTAGCCAGTGTCAGGTTCCTATTTGGTTCCAGCATCATCGTGGGTGAGACAGGGCTATTCCCAGCGACCGTGACAAAAACAGGCTCTGCTTTGCTGCTGCATTCACAGAAATCCAGCCTCGAGGAACATGCCTGTGTTTTAGTGTGTCCTTTGTGTCGCTCCACGCCACCTGCTGCAGGTGTTCTCTAGTGTCAGAGTTACTAACAGAGGCTTTAAGGGGAAATGCTGATACTCCTGCCTTGTAGCTTGGTTTTCTAAAGGCTTTAAGTTTCTCCTTGCACTCTAATGTGGAGCTGCAGTTCGTGTAGTTAAGGCTTCCAACCTCTTTCTCTGCTGCCATGGCCTGTTGTGCTTCTTGTGCAGTTGCCGGAGGAAATCCTTGCCATGCCCGACCCTGGCAGCCTCCCCACAAAGTAATTCACAGGAGTGCTTTCTTTTCTCAAGGTGGGATCAGATTTCTCCCATTTGGACAGCAGAGACTTTCCACTGCGCTGTGCATGCCGGAGGGAAGGCTCAGGGGTGAAATCTGCTGCTGGCCTGACTCCATGAGCTTGGCCTTCCTGATTTCCAGACTATTCCTCCAGAAATTCTCTAGCTTATACTCTTTTTTAATCTAAAACGTTTGGGGCCAGCACACCTGTGTCCCTCAGGCACTGAAGGAGTGGCTGCAGAGCAGAGTCAGGCACTTGCCTGGACGTGGGGCTGAGCACACCGACCGAGCCCCTGCTGTAGTGCTGGAATGGGACTGAGCTTCCGACCTGAGCAGTCTGGAGAGAGCTCCTGGCAACCAGGACCCAGTGGGAGCAGCAAGCGGCCTTCTGGTGCTGGCCCGCTGCTGGCTACATGGCCACATGCCTCAACATGTGCCGTTGTGCTGCTGCTCATCCGCAGCCCCCCAGGAGCCGGGACCATCTGTTTGGGTTCTGTCTCAATTTATTTAAAGCTGCTTCTGAAAGCCAAGTGTAAAACTTTTTTTTTTTTTTTTTTTTTCAGTTTTCTTTCCATTTAAGTTTCCAGTCCAATGTGCCTGGTCTGGCCATCAGAGGCCATGCTCGTCCCAAAGCAATCCCCGAGCTGCAACATCAATGTAAGGGGCTGGCCCAACACCCTGTAAAAAGAGGGGTTTGGTGGTGCCTGAAGGATCTCACCTGGCTATGAAAGCCGAAGTGCTTGGAGACATCCTGGTGTCCAGGTGTGAGATACCTGAGTTGCCTTCTGCAAAGGATGCCCATGGGAAGTCACCCAAGCTGGCCACCTGCACCCATGTCCCAGCTGGGGACAAATGAAACCTAAAGCCACCAAGCCCTGCGGTGACAGGCTGTAACCTGGACCAGCTTACGGGGTTGCTTGGTCAGTAGTTCTGTCCCCCCACAGTTTTTCTTTTTACTTTTGCTTGTTGTAGGTCGGAGTAGAGCCCAGCCTTGAGGTAGAATTTCTTTGTAATTCCATAATCCCATCTGCATGCCCGCCCACCCACCAGAGCGGGTTGCTGGTGTCGGCTCTCCCGGCTTTCTTTATTTTTTTTTTTGCATTTTGAGTTCAATTAGTGCTAACTTTTTTGTTTTTTGTTCTGTTTTTTTAACTTGCAGTGCAAGCTTCACATAAAGCCTGTCGAGCCAAGGATGTTCCTGCATTCACCTGCTTTTGCAGTAATGTGTCTCTGCCATCTGTTTTCTTTTTCTTTTTTTTTTTTTTTCCATTTTTTTAACATGAATAACTATTAACTCATCTAATAACATAGTGGGAACAAGGAAGAAGAGGGATTGGGTGCAGGACTGTATGCGAGTGGAAGTTCAGGGGTGGGTGGAGGGACGAGGTAATGACGATACCATGTATTTTTTTTCTCACCAAAACCAAATTATTTTTGGCCACCAGTCCGAACCAAGAGTCAGAGTTGGATGTCAGCAGCTCAGGTATTGACTGGCTCAGGTGTCCTCAGTGCTGCTGGCTGTGGGAGCCCCGGGATTCACCGGCCCCAGGGAAAAGGAGGGTTGTAGGAGTATCCCAGCCAGCCCAGCCCAGCACGGCTGAAGCTGGAGCGGAGCCTGACCCGCATTCCTTCAGGAGCTGATGTGCTGCAGCAGCCCCAGTCCCTGCCGGGGAGAGGGAGGGGGGTGTGTGTAGATAACCAAGTGTAACTGACCTTGCATGCTGTGACATTTGCATGATAATTCGTGTTAGTTCCTGTTCTGTGCTGTCTGTCCTGGGTGTGCTGGCCTGGTTTTCCAGCCTCCCTTCCAGCTCAGCGGAGCAGCTGTGGCTCAACACCGCGGCTGCCTCGGGGAAGGACCGACCATTCCCAGCACTGCTCTCCCAGCACTACATGCTTCAAATCTTTGGAACCTCCCTTAAAATCCTACCTGGTTTCCCAACGGGTGGGATCTTGGCAAGGCTTAGCAGCCCTTACGGAATCAACTGCCTGGGCAGGGGGAGGATAGAACCTTCAGCATCCTCTTGGAGCTTCCAGGAGCATTCCCGCACAAACTTAAATAGGAGTACTTGCAAGGCTGTGGGATTCAGAATTCCAGGTCAGGGGAGAGAAGGTGCCTGCACACACAGTCACTGCTCTGCCCCCCAAGCCCTCCTGCAGCAGGAATAATGTCCTGTTCAGGTGTCCCTAGAACACGCCAAGGAGATGTAGGATAAGCCAGGCCCCGCTCTCTGGCCAGCACACAGTGGAAACGGATCTGCCTAAAGTGTTTTTTCCATGCCATTGCTTTGGGACAGACTCTTTTCCCTTCCAGTGAGTGGCGAGCCGTGCTTACCCTATGGCTCCTGGATTTCTTCCTCTGCCAGTGCACAGCCAGCACTTCCTCTGCCCCTAGCTAGGCAGTCTCCTGTTGCCTTCTTTAAAATCCTCTTACACAAAACTTTTCCTACCTGAGCCTTCCACTACAGCTGTTTGCCTGCTTCTGGATGGAATTTCTCTGGGGGAGAAAAGAAAAAGCAGAATTCTCACTTTTTAAAATCACTTTTTTCCTCAAGTGTTGGATTGGGAAGTGCTTATGGGTTGTTCTGCTTCTTAACCCTCGCTGGTTAAACATGGCTTTAGGAAGAGGATATCTATGTACCATGTCTTGGACAGACAGCAAAAAATGGATAAATAAGCTGGAAATAAAACAGTTGACCTTTTTGTTTTGGTTTTTTTTTCCCCTTTGGTTGTTTTTGTTTGGGTTTGTTTTTTTTTTCTTTCCTGGACTTGCCAACTATGCACTTTTCATCAGGTTAAATAGGTTTGCTGCAGGGTTGTTTGAGAAAATGAAATTCTGGTTCTTGTGGCTTCTGGCAAACCCAGCTTTAAAATCTTGAGTTATGAAGGAAGAAGTTTGAGTTGTTTGCATGAGTTTTTTACAGTCACATCACATGCCCATCACCGAGTGCTCATGGCAATATGCTTTGCTTCAGCTGCCTCTGTGCATGTCATCTTTTTAATTACCAGTGTTTTGTGCCAAGTAGAAAACTTAATTTTAACATTTATTTCTCCTGCTTCATTTAACAGCCCTTCAAGGGATGTTTAGCAGGGGAAATCAGCTGAGTTGAGCTTTTCCTTTTTGACAGAAAGCTGTGGTCAAGTGCATTAGTGTCTTTTTGGTTGAGCTTTTCTCCAGCAGAAAACAAGCTAGGTTGGAGAAACTGGGAATAAACCCCAAACTTGAAGATGTCAAAGGTACTGTTTTGGTTTTTTTGCCAAAGGAGATGGTAATGATTTTTTTTTCCCCATCTTGAACCCCTGGGCCATGTTTAGCTTGTTCCTGCTGCTCTTGTTGCTTTTCTTTCCCCGTGCCTTTTTTCACAGTAGCCCCTGATGTGCTGGAGTGAATGATACACTCAGGTCTGGCTGGATGTGCTTTCACCTTTGCATGTAAGTACAGCAGGAGGAGATTGACCCTTCTGCCTCGCTCCTGACAGCAGACCAGCTGTGCTTTTCTGGGAGATTCTCCAAGCCCACTTACTTGCAAGTGGGATGGTTAAAACTCCTCTGAAGCTGCATGTTCCTGACAAGGTGGATTTCAGTCCTTAGGCCAATACCAAAAAGCAGGAAAGCATGCTGAAACGTGTTTTTTTCTGGGATGGTGATGTTCCCTGGGCATCAAGCAAACCCCCAGAACAAAAAAGCAAAGACAGTCCAGGTCTCCGCGAGGGGCTGTGGCTGCTCTGGAGAGAGGGGGCACACGTGGGTCTGGCAGGCAGCGGGAGAGGAGGAGATGGATAAGGGTTTGCTCCCCCAGAACTTTCCAGGGATCACACAGTTCCTTTCAGGGAGGGCAGTGAGCAGGAAGGTGCCCTTGGAGCTCGTGGTTGTGAAATGCATCGTCTTGAAATGCATCTCCTGTGGTGCTCCAGGAGTGGGGAAAGCAGGCACTGGCACCCACCCCGGGCTCTTCTCCAGCTGGAGAGCTGCCACTCCTGTCATCCCCTCCGTGTGCTTCTGACAGCTTGAAATCCCAGCAGGGAGATTCGTGTCTCCCTGGAAGTACGGCCATGATAAATGGGACCGATGTTTCTGCAGGCAGCTCTCGTTCTGCTTCTCCCAAACCGTCCAAGCGCAGATGGAAATGTCTTTTTGTGTGTGACCACATCAGATCTGTCCATTTGACTCCAGTCCCCTTCCCTGTCCCTTCTCCGAGGGCCCGGGCTGCATGTGCAGGGCGTGATATCTGTGGTGCTCTCGCCAGCGTGTGCCAGCACGGAGCTCTACAAATATGAAGGGTTTTTTTTTTTTAATTAACGGGAAGCAAAGCTGTGAACAGCGGTAGAAATCTTGTATTTTTAATATCCTGATTGCCTTAAACCATAGATGTAGGACTTTATTACCTTGCTATTGGAAAATAACCCATGTTTGTAACTGAAGAATTGTGTAACCTACATACAGTGTTAATGCAAATGATATGTATGCATCTGTTAGATATTGTCACTTTATTTGATGTTAAAATATTTCGGTTTTTGAATTACAGATGGAATAATAACCTTATAGCATAAGCTCAGTTATTTCTTGTATATGCTTCAGGTTACAGATCCAAATAGTGCCAACACTTGAAGTGGGGAGAGGAAATATATTTTTACCCAAAGCTTTGGTCTTTGCGTGGCCTTTGTGACGTTTGCTGTTGCCGTTCTGCTGTAAGGCGACAGGAGGGTCACCTGTCAGCCTCTGCCTTCCCAGCAGGTTGTTCTGTGCCTTTGAGGTGCCTCTCTAGGTTCGTGCTGCTGTTTGTCAGTCACTTCTTGTGGTGGTCATGAGCTTGTTCCCCACCTCAGCCGGTATCCCGGGGAGCTCAGTGTGTGTGACACCTGCCCAGTACATTCCTTCCCCCCATGACTTATATTAAAATGTTGTTCCTCCTTTGTTCCTCCCCCCGCCCCCTTCACTTTTTCATTTCAATTCTGAACCTTTGTTTCTTTTCTCTTCTGTTTTTCTCTTTTTCTGTAGCTTCTTCTTTATGTAACCGTCACCTTGCCAAAGCCCCCACACCCCCTCTCCCAGTGGACCATAGGGCACTGGAAGAGCTGCGGATCCGGGCACCCCTGCCAGGAGAAGAGCCATCTCATTCCTCCATCACGTCTGCCCTCCTCTCCTTCCCCCTTTGTTCCCACCCGTGCGTCTGGGGGTGTGCTGTGCTGTGTGTCTGTGCGGGATCTGCCCGCTCCCGGCGCGGCTCCGACAGCGCCCGGGCTTCCAGCACTGCCAGAGGAACGGCTGCCGGAGGGAGCTCGGCCACCCTGTGACACCTTGCTCTGGGTCAGTTGGACTTCTTTGCCTCCCTCCCCATTTTCTTTTGCCATAAGAAATGCACACACTGCTGGTGACACGTGTGACAGACTGGGGGTGAGTGTGCATTAGCTGGAGGATTTAATTTCTGCCTCAAGCCTGGCTGCTTTGGACACCTCAGCTTCATCTCAAGGCCGTCCCGTGCTCCTCTGGCATGGCTGGAAATCTCTCCATAGACCCGGTGATGTTCTCAGTGTGTCGCTGTGTGAAGGTGGATGTCGCATCCTGTGGCACTGATGGAGCCTGTCCTGGACAGTCAAGGCCTTATTTTCTGGCTGTGCCTCGCTATGGGCAGAGCAGGATTCTGGTTTTGTACGGCTGAGCTGCACTGGCTCATACTTAGATCGAGGGCTTCGTTTTGTTTTCATGAAGCCTGATTAGCAATTATTTTTTTAACAGTCCTGAAGGTGGCAAGTTGTCAAAGTAAACTCGGTAGAGTTTGCTTCATTTGGAAGTGAACTCGATTGAAAAGCTTGAGAAGTGCCAAAGGATTGCTTGAAGGTAAAAACAAAACCTTACATGTGTGTAGTGACCTCCACCTGGTTTGGGATGAAAGGAAGGAGGCAGCCTGAGCCTCTTGGGATCTTGTTTTGTGTAGAGCGATGCACTTTTATTTTTAACCGAATACTAGTGATTTATTCTTTGCATCTGTGAACCTTAATCAAGGAATTCCCTTCCTTTAACCTTTAGCCGAGGTAAAGCTACCCTGAGATGAGGTTTGGCCTCTGGCAATCGCTGTGTGACATGCCAGCTGCTGAGGGGCTCTGCTGAAATCTGCTGGGTTTTTTCAGAAGCACAGTATTTTGCACCACTCTTCAGTGACAAAGGTCAGCTCCCTCCAGCCAGGTGGAAGGAAAACTGCTTATCCTGGAAACCTTTGCAACCAAAGAAGTGACTTCACAGATACACTCCCAAAGGTTATTGAGTGTTTGCCTCGTGTGTGCTGCACCCGTTTGCCTGGTATGTAGCTGGACTTGCTGGCTGATCCCCCAGCCTGAAGGGCTGTGAATTTTTGCACAAGTGCAGCTTGGGACAGCGTGTGCAGGGATACCAAAACCAGAGCCTGCCCTCCTCTCGAGGCTGCAGGATCCTCAGGTGGTACCCAGTGCCTCCCACCAGATGACCAGGTCTGAAACCTGTTCAGTTCAGCTTTCTGAGCACAAAGCAGGGTTGAGGCCACTGCTGGATTAAACCCTGGCTGTGTCTATCCCTCTCTTGCTCTGCAGAACTCTGTGGGTGTTTGTCTTAACTGGGAACCACCACTCGCAGCATGGGATCCCTGTGTGCCCCGGGCCACCCATCCCTACCAAAAGCCATGATCTGAGCTGTGCATTTTGGGGAAAAAAATAGTGAGTAACCACGCAGCCTGAAAATGGGGATTAGCCATGCAGCCAAGGGCCACTGGGGCTCAGGGCGTGCTGGTGCTGGAGTGTCCCCCTGGCCCAGGGTTCTCTGCACACAGAGGTGCTCAGTGTTGACTGAGAACATGTCTTGCCCATTAAATGCCCAGGTTAGTCTGTCTTTTCTTCCACTGGAGCACCTGTGCCAGTCTGCAGTGTCACTGGTCACTGCTGGGGGCCCAAGGGCCTTGGCTGTGGGCTGTGCAGCCCTGGCAGCCTGCAGCTGGCCCAGGGACCCCTCTGGCTGCTTGCCCAGCAGCCCCCCCAGTGCTGGGGGGCTCCTGCAAGTCTGTGGATTATTCTCTCTCAGGGAGGGAATCCTCTCCTTATGCTCCCCTCCGTCCTTGCACCTTTTTGTCATTGTTACTTCTAAACTCCAGATGGAATTATTTTAAAAGCTTAATATAAAGAGAAGCAGATGGGCACAGCCCAAATGCCAATACTCACACGGACTGCCTTTATTTTGCAGCTCTGTAGAGCTTTGCTGTGCTGGCGCCTCGAGTCCTGCTTGCAGCTTTGGCCTTCGTGTCTGCAGAAGGACGTAGCGGAGTTAGAGAAGGGCACTAATGGTAAATGGGATGGAGCAGCAGCGTGCCAGGTGAGGTGGCTCCGCTTGGAGAGGGAGAGGCAGAGGTGAGGGAGGATCCAGCCCTGCTGCGAGCGGGACGTGGCAGCACATGACCTCTAGAGGTCCCCTGCAGCCCAAATTTATGGGTGGCTGTTGGGAAGCCCCGTGGCGGTGCGTGCCGAAGTGCCCGCCGCCAGATCCTCTCAAGTGGACTCAGCGGGCACTGAGCTCGAAGGAAATGGGCTCAAAACAGGGAGTAGAGAGCAACTACTGAACCTCCGGGGTTTGTTGCCCCAGGTTGTTGATGTGGACGGTGTCAGCAGAAGGTTTTGGGGTTGGTTTGGGTGTTTTTGAAAGGTGAATTCAGGGAGAACGGGTCCATAGGGAAAGCAGTCAAGACGCGTTGGTGGTGGCTCGTGGCGGAGGAAAGCGAGCAGAAGGCACGGCCGCTGCCGGCGGTGTCTGCGGAACGAGGGGCGGAGCTGCCGGGGGCTGGCGGGGGCTTTCCCGCAGCCCGGGGCTGGGAGAAGGGATGGCGAGGGATGGCGACGTGACCTCCAGCTGCTTCCTGCATGGCTGCAGCTCTTGGGGAAGAGGTGTCAGCGACGGGAGGGGGCGGCTCAGGGAGGTTATGTGTCACCGAGTGTCCCTCAGCAGAGCTGGGAAAGCCGCTTCATCCACTTGAAAAGTTGCGCTTTGGGATTAACCCTTGTGTGGCTGCTGCAGAGGATCCATGCTCTCATGTCTGCAGAGCAAATCCTACAGGGGCTGAGGGAAGGAGCAGCACAGTGTGTGAGGGTGAGCTGGGATTGCAGCCAGAGGCTTGGAAAGAAGCAGCAAGTGCTCCGCTGGGATGTGGTTGCTGTGCCCTGGGGAGCTCCCTGGGCTTGGGTTTGGGAATGCAGTGGTTTCATCACGGTGCTCCTGAGGGAGATGCTGGGCTCCTGGCCTGCACTGCTCTGGGCCCCAGCGGAGCACAGACCCTGTGGTGGCATCTTGGGCAGGTCCGTGACATGCAGCACTGTGAAGTTTGGGGTGCTGTGAAGTTTGTGGGAAGGTCACTGAACATGAGGAGTCAAGGGCATTAGGGAATGTTTTCCTGTGGGAAACAAGAAGCCCTGGCAGTGCTCCAGTACAGCTCTGTGTTCCAGCATAGAAGTCAGCCTGCTGCTGAAGGTGATGGGGGCCGTGCACGGTGGGGCTGGAGGGGGCAGCTGCTCCAGGGAAGAGCAAAACCAACGGGATACTGTTGGGTGCTGCAGCTGTAGAGGTGCCCACAAGCGTCCAGGGCCTATGCCAGGACAGCTGGCCAGCAAGATGCTGCAGAGGTGGCTCACCCACACCAGGGACAGGCTTTGTGCCTGACCTTTGTGTTGGAGTTGCCTGGCACAAGGGAATTGGGGTGAGGTTATGCGCAGCACCAAGGAAATAAAATGTGTCTGTCTCTTTCTGCAGCCCACCGGGGCTGGGGCATGCCCGTGTTTGGGAGTGGGGAGCAGCAAAGCTGCCGTGGCAGCCAGGGAGGCCGAGTCCTGCCTCTACAGGTGTTTGCTGCCAGGGCTCACCAAGCTGGCACTGTGGCTTGGCTGGCTCCAGGCAGCACAACGAGGTCAGGAAGGGTCCTGGGCAGTTCTGGAGAGGCACAGTGATGCTGTCAATTGGGTGCATTTTGGAAGACAGAGCTCTCCCCCGAGAGCTGGCATGAGCCGGGGCTGTGCTCAGCGTGGAGCAGTGCGCCACAAAGCCTCCTGCGGCTTTGGGGACCAGGTGACAGTGACACGGGCACAGTTACCCTCCCAGAGCCACGTGGCTGCAGCCCACCTGGGACAGCGAACTGCCCCAGCAGCACCCAAACCTCTCCTGAGGCCCAGCTCCCCTCCTTGCCGTTCCAGCCAGCCCCTGCCAGCTGGCACAGGCTCCCTGTTCCCGTCCTCGTGCCAACTCCTCTCCTTGTGTGCATCTGTGGGTGCCTGTGTGCCTGTGCTGCGAGCGGGGAAGCGGGAATATGCCCTTAAACCTGGGGGGAAGGAGCACGGGGAGGGGGAAAGCCAGTGTAATTTAACTGGAAAAAAAAATGTGTAACACGAACCCCAGAACTGGGGATGTCCTGGAGTGTCGGGGTGCTTTGCTTGGGGGTGTGCTCGTGACACCTTGAGCCCGCTCAGCAGCCTGGCTTTGGAAAACTGAGCCGTGAGATGAAAGGTCAGGGACTGAAAACACTGTAAGGATGGCAGGAAGGGCTGGAAGGGAAGGAAGACACACACCCTGCTGAGAAATGTGGTCTTGAGGGGGATTTTTTGAGCCATGGCAGGAAGAAGCTGGAACCTAAGAGGCTGTCGTGGTGGACAGCTGCAGTAAGATGCCACCTTGGAAGACAGGGAGCAGGAGGGCTCCAGGACAGGGGACAGGGAGCTGTGTCCCAGGCAGGCACTCAGCCTGGAAGGGCAGCAGCCTGGAGTGAGGAGCCAGGGCTGAAGCTGAAACTGCTGGAGAGGCAGCGAGTTCACGTCGGGTGACTCCCCTGGCTGCTCAGTGCCTCTCATGTCACCTTTCCAGGGGTCTGGCACAGAGCAGCTCCCTGGCAGCCTCTGGGTAAAGCCAAGCCAGGTCTTGGGTAAAAAACACAACACCAGACTGGGAATCCAGGACAACTTTCTTTATTGCTACCAGAAGGCTTTCATCAGTACAATGGCTCTGGATACGATACCTTCCTCAGGGCTGTGGAGAGAGCTTACAGTCGGGACAGGGTGTTCTGAGAACAGGGTGTCACATGGAGGAGACGCGTTAAAGGTCAGACTCTTGGTTAGAAGTTCCATGAACACAAAACTCGAGGGTCGGGGTGTTTTGTTTCCCTTCTGTGGCTGATAATGACACGCGTTCCAAACCTCAGGCGTCCGCAGCCGCCCCGGCACCTCGCCCAGCAGCGCTGGGAAACGTGCAGGGAGAAGCGGGCTCTGCACAATTAAAGGGTTACATTTGGTGGAGAAAACCTCGGTGAGAATCCACACTGAGTGCAACACAGCAAGAAAAAAATTTGTTTCAGTTCTAGTGATACAAAACCCAGTAACCGCTTTCTGTGTTGGGAAAGGCAAACTGGTGTAACTGGGAGAAATCTCTGTGCGAGGCACAGAGCACCTTCACACTCCTGTGGGAATTACTGAAGTGTGTAGCAGCTTGCAAGCATTGGTTTGGGTTTGTTTTTCCTGCCTAATCTTTTGTTTAAATCCAGTTTTTCAATATTATCACATTTAAACACCCAACTATTAACAAAAGAGGTTTTCTGTTTAGAAGGGCAAAAGAAAGCTGCGGTGGAGGTGGGGCAGGACAGAATGTCATGCACGAGACTGGCTGAGAACTAAAAGAGGAGCAGGCAGAAAGGGAGCAAGGAGCAGGTGGGAACAGGATCAGAGAGGCATTAGTTGGCTGGGAAACCCAGAATAGCTCCGCAGGGCCGATGCGAGCTCTCGGATGTGGAGAATGGGTTACAACACACAGGAGCAGAAAAACAGTGGAACCGACAACACTAGAAAGGAACAGGTTTTTGCTACTTTTTTTGTTTGGTTTTTGGGTCTTTTTTTAGATTTTTTATACTTTTTTGTGTTTTTAAGTGCTTAAATAGTGGAACTATAATTAGCCGCACAAGAAATAAAATTCAAAAAAGGGTTGGGATTTTTTTTTTGTTTTTTTTTTTCTTCCTGGTTTTCTTTTGGCTCCCTTCAGTTCAGCCTGACAAGGTATGGCCCCTTCTCGCCCCGCTGGGGGACATGGGCTGCCAGGTCCCGCGGTGGCACTCGCAGCTACATGACAGACACCGGCTGCAGAGGCGGGCAGGGGGACACGCTGCCCTCCTGCCGCGAGACGTCGGCGCCGCAAACGGAGCCCATGTTCTCCAGGGACACCGCCTCCGGAGCCAGCTCTTCGTTGTAGAGGCGCTTGATGCCGTCGTAGAAGTCGTCCACTTCCATCTCTTCCACCTTGCGCTTGGCGGAGCCTGGCTTGCAGCCGCTGGCGGGGGCGGGCAGGCGCGGGCAGAGCGCGGCTGTAGCTGAGACGGGCGCTTCTGGCCAGCCGTTGTCCTTGGAGAAACCCGGCCCTGGGACAGAGGAGGGCTGGCGGTGGAACGCTCCTCTGTTACAGGTCACCAGGGTCTGCTGGAGGGGACTGTAGACATATACAGAGTTGGGCAGCAGAGAAGGCTGCAGAGTGGAAAGGTGATGTGCCACGAGCTCTCGGCAGTGGATCAGCTGCGAGCTGTCCATCTGGAGTGGGGAGACAAAGAAAGGTCGCGCTGTGTTGGGAGCGCCGCCGGGGTGAGGGGCTCCCAGCAGCCCGGCCGCCCGTGCGCCTCGCTTGCCAAGACGCGCTGCACGCGGGGCCCCTGCCACGGTGACTTCCTAACATACACCCCCTGCTCCTCCCCGCACCTCGTGGGAATCGTGGGGCAGGGAGGCCGAACTTTGAGATATTAAATGATTCACTGCTGGTTTTAGCAGCTAGAGCGTGTTCCCAGAGTACCTGCAATGTTCCCTCTAAGCTGTCAATGAACCGAGAGCCACCAAGTTGAATTTTTCCCTGGTGCAGCAAGGGCCTGTGTACAGCAGGGCACGCGGCTCCTCCCCGTCACTCGGAGAAGGTGGCCAGCACGGAGACCTGGCAGCAGCGTCCCCACAGCTCTGCCTCCAGGCCCAGCCATCCCCAGCAAGGCGGGAAGCGCTGGAGCCCCGAGCGGGCTCCGCTCCCTCCCCGCCCCGCGGGCGCCGCCCTCCTCACCTGCGCCTTCTGGAGCAGCTCGATGATGAGAGCCAGCCAGTCGGGGAGCAGCTTCTCCAGCTCCAGGCTGACGATGGCCAGCGCCAGCATGGAGCCCTTGAACTGCAGCAGCTGGAAACAGGCCATGCAGTGCAGCAGCTGCTTGGTGAGCGCTGCCACGTGCTGCGAGGGGCTCGGCGTGGGCAGCAGGGCCAGGAGCTGCGGCCTGCTGGACACGGCCACGGCGTGGAACTGCGGGACACAAGCACAGGGGGCAGCTGGCAGTGCACCCTGGGAGCAGCCCGGACGCACGGGATCCTCCAGCCTAACGCTGGAGGCAATTTCCACCCCGTGGGGAGAAGCCCAACGTGCTGAACCCACCCGCCAAGGCTTGCTGCAGCCTTTCTGGTGGGACCTGCTTAGACACCAGGCTCTAGGGCTCTGCAAAAGGCCTTCCCATCCTCCCTTCTCTCTCCAGCGCACATGTGGCATTCAGGGGTGGTAGACAAACTCCCTCAGGCAAGGAGTGAGGATAAAATTTCACAGAGAACTTCAGGACAGCCCCCTTGATCCCCTCTCATGCGTGGATCTGGCTCTGGATCAGGTCTGCGGCAGGCAAGGATCCACACTCACAGCCCACCCCTGGGGCTTCCTCCATGGTTGCACTCCTTGTTTCCCTGCTGCCTGGTGTTTAGCTTTGAGGAAAGCCACTGGCAGCGAAGAGTTGGGGGCGAGCGTTCCAGGAGTTGCGAATCTGTGGCTGAACACACCCCAGACCAGACCAAAGGGTCAGGCCCACCTTTTGGATACTGCACTTCAAGAGTGACAGGTCACCCCTGGAATTCTCTGGCAAGGCAGTTTCTTTCAGAAACTGCAGGTACAGAGAATTACAAATATATTCCGAGGTCTTTGTTCCCCTACAGGTAGAATTTTTGTCTAGGTGCTTCTTGACACGTTATTTGCACTCACAGACACCAGAAAGAACATCAGTAGCCCTTTACTTACAATATGAAGGAAATCCAGTGGCGTTGCCATGTGAAGATCCCAGTTCAGTTTATCCAGGATGACCTTCTCCATTCTGCGAATTTCAGCTGGAGAACAACCACAAAAGCTATCCCGAGCCAACACTTTCAGTACTGGAATCCTCTGCAAAAAAAGAAACGAGACAACCAACCATTAGAGAAATTACACCGAACGCTTTGTTCCTGTCCTGGCAAGTGGCAGCCACCACGAGCAAGCAAAGGTAGGGCCGGGAGGGCAGCTAGTCCGACAATGCCACGGTAGGAAGAACAGAGTTACCTCATCTTCCTCAATGGTCTTTGCAGCGAGGAAGAAGCAGCTGATTGCAATACAGTTCAGGTACTTGGGACGGGCCTGCGGGACAGGAGAGCAGAGAGGGCTCTGTGTCAGTGGGATGCAGCAATGATCCTTCTGCTGGGGCACCCCAAGCCCCAGGGTCTCCTTCTGAGCTCTGACTGTGCCCTGGAATTGGCAAGCTGTGCCAAGCACAAATCCCTGCTCCGTCACGTCGGGCAGGGCAGGATCGGAGTGAGCAGCAGTGGAGTGGAAAGAGCTCGGGTTTTAGCAGAACTGGCGAAGAGAAAATCCAAAGGGGAGCTCGTCCCCTCCCAGAAAAGCCACGGCACCTGCTGCAGCTCTGCTCCGAGTGCTGCTGCAGGTCAGACACGGAATGGGGAGGGAAATGGCAACTGCAAAATACTGTCTTTGCCTGGGGAAATGTAACTCAGAAAAAATTTTTAAAAAACCCCTTGTGAAATTACCACTTGTAATTTCACACTACAGTTCCCAAAACTGTAGCCCAGAGATTAGTGAGGGAGAGCTGTTCCCTCCCACAAGGAGATGGTTTTCAGGCAAGGTAAGAGGAATTTGAAGGGGGAAAGGGGAATTTTTTGTGAGCTTTGTACATGTGACCACCCTGACAAGGGACTTCATTCCCACTGGCAGTGAACAACAACCACAGGTCATGGCCACCTCCTCCGGAGTGGCCGGGGCTGGCAAGGCAGAGGCTGTTCCAAAACCCTGGCACAGCTGCAGAGCCCTGAGCAGCTGGTGGCAGCTGCGCTCTCCTGCTGTGCTCAGAGATGCTGCAGGCAAAGGAACTGAAACGCTCACAGCCTGCACTTGTGCCTTCAGGTGAACAAGGGAATGAATTCCCTCAGGGCAGGACTGGGATGGGCCCTGCCGAGGGTGCTGTGCAGTGAGATACACCAGCACTGCTGGCTCTGGGTAACAGGCAGTCCCAGCAATCCCCAAGCCTGTTCCTGGCCAAGGGGCTGGTGATGTTTGCAATAAAATCCCACAGAGAAGCCCCTGGTGAAAAAACAGGAGTTCGGTTGCATCAGAGGAATGAGCTTTGTGGGAGAGAAAAACTGGAGAGGGAGCACAAAGCCCCAGGGCTTCACCCCGGGGAGAAGGCAAAGCCCCTCTCCCCCTTCCCGCTCCCTGCCCAGAGCACACGGTGTGCTCTGAACTCACAGTCCCACACTTCCAGCACAGACTCCCAACTTGAAAGGAAACCTGCACTTGAGGGCATTGGCTCCTGAGGGATCGAAATCTTTGCCATCTCAGCATTTCAGTAAATCAGCTACTTTGGATTCTTAAAAATAGTCACTTCCTTGGCTTGCGTGAAAACATGATCAATATTTATTAATATTTAAGGGGTGAGTTAATGAATGATGTCACTTGTTCTACCAATTGCTCTCACATGGGAAAGCAAGGGCACGGGCTCGGAATGCATCATCCATCCATCCATCCATCCATCCATCCATCCATCCATCCTTCCATCCATCCATCCATCCATCTCCTAAGGGATATTGGGCGTGGGGTGAGACACGTGCACAGGAGACCACGGATTGCTGAGCATGGAATGTAACTGAGCAAATGTGATAAGAGATAAAATTCCAAAGCCTGACTTCACAGCTCCAGGCCAGGGATTCCAGGTTGGAGCACGGTGTGTTTGGTCACTTGGCAGGCTCAAAGCATGGCCCAGCTAAGGGGGCCACAGGTCCCACGTGCAGGGAGCCCAAATGTTTTCCCCCCTTTTTAAAGCAGTTTCTATGGAGGAACAGTCTGAAACCCAAAGGCACTCATCCATCCCAGTTGGGTTCAGCACAACAGGAGGGCACAACTCTCAGATGGACAGACTGCACCTCTGTTTGCTTCCCTTTCTCCTTCCCACCTCTCGGACATCAGACCAGGATGGAGTCCGTCAGGCTGTGTAGAGCAGCCTGTCAGGGAAGCACTCCCCCAAAAGCTGTTGTCTGTATTTCAACCTTCTTCATCCATTTTCCTCCCCCATTTCCCTGCATTGCCAGGCTCAAATTTCTCCTCAGTTTTTTTCCCAGCTGGTTTCCTGCTAGCAGGTGCCCCAGCATGCCAGGGTGGTACGAAGGGGAGGAATGCAGCCATGGGGGCGAGCAGGGCCGGTCCCTGCCCTTGCCTTCCTGAGGCAGCTGAGGCAGGGATTGCTCTCTGGGTGCCCAAACCCCCCAGCTCTGGCTGCAGAGCAGAGCAGAGCAGGTGCTGCCCGCCCACGTGGGAGCGGGGGCAGGAAGCTCTTGTGTCCAGCCACACCACCCAGCCCGCACCAGGGGCAGGGATGTGGAGCTGCAAATATTTACCTTTACTGCTGCTAAAAACCTGTCCAAGAGGCTGATGGCCAGGGCGAGCGTTTCTGGGTAAAGGTGGAACTGGTACTTGAGCTTGGCCAGCCACTGGATGACCTCATCCCTCTGCCTTGGAGAAATGGCTACATCCTGGGGGAAGAGAAAGACAGATTGTTCTTACACATGGGCCCAGAAAGTCCCAAAGGACCCAAGGCTTTATCTCTGCAGGAATCGCTCAGCATGGAAACAAAGCCTCCTTTGGAAAGGGGAGCCTGGAGCCAGCCCCAGTCACCACTTTGTCCCTGCAGTTACTTATCCCATCCCAAAACCTGCCCTGCAAAGACGACTTTCCTTACAGCAATCTCAAGCCTCACTCCAGTGTCAGTACTGGAGTGCAGCAGGGAAAAGAGCATGGGTGATTGGAGTTTTTCAACCACTGGCAGGCTCAGCTCTAGAGTAGTTCCCAGAAATTTATTATTTATTTAGTTTTTTGGGTTTGTTTTGTTTTGTTTTTGGGGTTTTTCTTAACCTACTCAGAACCATGTGGGTGCATGGAACAAAACTCCCCTTGCCAACAGCAGAGTGGAGGGACTCTGTTGGGGTTTGTGGGGAAAGGTTTCTTTTCTTCTTCAAATTATGGGGATTTTTTGAGCTCAGTACCTGTTAAAATAAAGAAAATTGCAAAGAGCTGACACAAGGCTCTCAGTGGCTCAGTTAGCTGGGAATGGGGAGGGAGCAGCTTCAGCTCTGCCTGCAGACTGAGTTTGGTGTTTGGCCCCTGTCTCCCCATCGATCTGTTTGGACAGCAGCTACATTTCAACCACACACACAGCTCGGTCACTGACACAAAATCCTTCCCTGTGACCCAGTTCAGAAATATCTCCAGCTTTCCTAGAGACTTTCACATCACCCAAGGAACTGTGTGGTCTCACTCCAGTGGGGATTATTGGGGGTGATCAGTACGGAACGTGTCCAAATGCATGAAAAGCTGGGCTGTAACTGCCCTCAGTAAGGCCATGAAGCAGCAGGAATGTAGAATAAAACCAGCCCAATACTGATACAAAATAAATACTTGAGGCTGTGTCTACCACTGCCATGCCAAGGTGTGCCTTCCACAGACAGTAGGAGTGCCCCAGTGTCACCAGCACTGTCTGCTGCTCTAGATGGCCTCTGCTCTCTGCTGCTGCTCAGCTACAGCCTGGCTCTCGAGTAAGAAGTACCTGCTATTTCCTCCAAGAAACACTGGCTCTTTCTAAAGTCATCCGTGCATCCAGGGTGAAATGTGAGCCCCTCTGGGGGCAGGAGAGCCCAGGAGCACAACCAACACACCACACACCAGGAGAGGCTTTTGACCGCTCTACTCAAGGTGTTCCCAAGAGCGGGAAGGAACCTGGGCTGTACCTGGGGGGAAAGAAAGGGGAATGCTCAGGAGGAGGTGGAAATGGCACCTGTGTGTTCCTGCTGGGAAGGGAGGGCTCTGCCTCAGCCTGGGGGGATTTCAACACCACCAACCCCCAGCCCTTCCATCCCTGGCAAATCCCGATCCCACCACAACAGGCAGCAGCTTCCCCAGCTCCCAGTGGTGTCTGTCCTGGCCGGGCGCCGTTTCCTTATGCCTGCCAAGGCAAAAAGTGAGGTCTTCTCCTAGAGAGGTATCCATGGCTGGCATGGCTGGGGAGGGTAAGACTCTCTCTGTGCTGCCTCTCCTCCCCAGCCCTCCAGGACCTGGCCTTGCCCTGTGGAGGGAGGAGTGTTTGACCCACACCCACAGCGTAGCTGGGATGTGGAATTAAACCAAGCCCAGCCCCACAGTGCCTGTGGGAGCAAGGAGCAACTGCAAAGCGCCCTCAGCTCGGTGCAGCACAAGGCTGGCTCCAAATTAAACTGGCTCTGTAAGAGCTACCTGGAGAAGCAAAGGAAAGGAGGGGAGTCCCCAGCTCTGTTTGGCACCCTATAAAAAGGGGGTTTACTCCAAACCCTATCTGGAAACAAAGGAGCAGGAGGATGGGGGCAGAACCCCCTCACAGGGACGGACAGGTGAGTTTGAACATCAGGAAAGGTTGTTACAGCCGGGTTCAGGAGACCGGCAGCAGGAGTGAGAACTGGTCCCCGCTGCCACAAACCCTGCTGCAGGCTCCACACAGGGCAAGGAGCTTCCCACACAGATACCAGGCTCAAGCCCTCTCTCAGAGGTGCC
Source organism: Regulus satrapa (assembly GCA_013396955.1). Taxonomy (NCBI): domain Eukaryota; kingdom Metazoa; phylum Chordata; class Aves; order Passeriformes; family Regulidae; genus Regulus; species Regulus satrapa. The sequence continues at coordinate 191,558 of VWZN01000341.1, read as the reverse complement.
CCCGTGACACCCTCAGAACACAAATAACAAAATGCAGCACAGGGAAATGAACTAAGCAGCGATGTCACTGATCCTCAGTAAACTGAAACTAAAAGCAAAACGGAGACGTTGTGGGGGCTGAAAGTGAGAAAGTCCCTTTGGGTGGAAAGCAGAGGTTCCTCCTTGGGGCAGAGGTACTTTCCGTGTGTCACCCCTGCTCCAGGCAGGAGAACCACGGGCCAAGACATGGGTGCTCCCAAAGGCAACACAGAGCAAATAATCTCCAGGGATGCTGATCCTTCGCCTACCTCGAGACTTGTGGAATATGTAGGCTAAAATAAACATTATCTGTGAACTCAAACACGACTCTGTTTCACTGCTGCCTTACCGAGATAATCAGCTGATCAGCTGATAATCTTTTCCTTAATGTCTCCTGTCCCAGACAGGTGTTTTAACTCTTTCCCCTTATCGGTTGCTGCCTGGGCCCCGGGGGTTCCTGGGCAGTGAGCAGGTGGCCCTTATTAGGGCTGGAAATAAACTGAGCTCTCCAGACTCCTCAAGGGGTACAGAGAACAAGTGGGGAGACAGAGTGAGCCAGAACAGGAAAGAAAGGAGACATGACACAAATGACGCTCTCTTTCTATAAAAATACATCCAAAAATCTTCACTGACACCCCTCTCAGCCACAAAGTTACTCAGTAACATGCAAAAATCAACCTCTGACCAGTCTTTAGGGCTCCATTTCTCAAGCCTTAATCCCAAGAAAACTCCTGAATGTCATCTGCATCTCGTATAACTCATGGGGGTGGGGGGCAAGGGGAACCAGAAGGGAAAAAAATCCACATCTATTCAGAAGCAGGAGGAGGTTCTAGACTCAGCACGCCGTTTTTTCAGGCTCAAAAGCCACTGTGGTATCTGGCTTTGGTGCGTTGCACATACCCAGACACTGGCCTGCATTTAAAGGAGGGAATAGGAATTTTTAGACAAGAAGTACAAACAAAACAGAAGAATCAGGTACATTAAATCACCAGGAACAAAGTCCCCAGCAGATTCTGCTCCCCATCCTAAAAATGGAAAGTCTTCCTGCTTCTGTAACTATGGGTTTCTTTCTTCCTGTCAAAGACATCAACTGATGCATATTTAGAAACTGAGTTTGTTCCGGTTTTGAACAGCAGAACCAAAAACGTCTCCTAAAGAGTCAAAACCGAAAGTTTCCTCCCCAAAAATAGCTCTGCTAGCGTGTGTCCAATCAGATCAAGGGATTTCTGCAGACGCACTCAGTGTTTTGCCACTGGCAAAGCAGGTGAGCTCCCTAAACCTCTGTGCAGCCAGTCCACCCTCGGAGCGGGGCACGGAAAGTTCCACACGCTTCGGGGCGCCAGATCTGATCCAGGGGAGGATGGAGATCTCCCGATCGCCACGGGAAATAAACAACAGTGTCGTGCAAGGGAGGGTTTAGGCTGCTGCAGCTGCCTTCAGGAGGAGGGATGGCTGTGAGGGAACCTGCCTTTCTTCCAGCTATTACAGAAAATAGGGTAATTCACAGTGCACCTCCGTGCCTGCACCGTCGCCAGAGTGGACGGGGCGCAAACACGGCCAGTTGGACAAGCTGGGTGTCGTGAGCCTGGGAAAATGTGTGATCCCAGACAGGAGTGTTCTCAGCGCTCCGGGGCCTCCCCAGCCCGCGTTTCCCCCCAGCAGGCAGCTGTGTTTATGCTCTCCTCTCCCTCTGAGCTTCCCACAGCTCACACTCGCACACACGCAGCTTCCACGCCCTGTCAGTGATCCCTTACTGCTAAAAACATTTAGCAGCACAGCACTGATAACGTCAGTGTCTGAACTGACGGGTGGGGAAATAGAAAGGAAAAGGTTACACCCAGACAAAGAGTTTTGGGGGTGGAAATTCCAGGAGCAAGGACAAGCTCAGAGGAGGGACTGCTGGCAAGTCTGCCTGAGGCAGGTGGTGGTTTCTGAGCCACCAGAACCAATTTCCAACAAGGCAGAAAGGCAAGTGCCTCATCCCTGTGAAATCTTCACCCATGAATCTGGTTTGGTTACACTCCAGTCCCTACCCTATCTTGTTATCCTGTAATCTTATCTCCCTACGTTATAATCACCCCAGGAGTACAGCCAGCAGGGAATGACAGGCTGGTTTACCATAAGCCAGAGTCTTAAGCTGTACGTGCCTCAAGACAGCCACAGCTACAACGCTCTCCACACCTCTGACAACCAGATCACTCCTGTGGAAACCGACACGTGGATTAACAAAACCAATACCGAGGCCTTTAAAAATGTATTTGCTCCTGCCCAACAGCAGCAGCTTCTTGTTTGCCAGACAGAGAAAACAAACACGACAGGGATTAGCTCAGACTTACCTGTGTGAACATTTCATGTGGTGCAACAACAGCGAGCCTGGATCCAGGCCCTCAGTGTGGCTATTGCAGCCCAGCACGGTGACAAAGGGCCAGCAGCTCTGTGACAACCTCCTCACGTCTCACCTTTTGTTTCAGACACGACTTTGTGGAGTGCAAAGGTGTCTGAGTGCTCAGGTGAGACGGAGCCTCTTCCCAAAGGGGCAGAAATCCACTCTGGGCCGCGCGAGGCCGTGAGCGGCCTCGTCCAACCTCCCTGGGACACAGGAGGGGGCTCGGACCATGGAGCCCCCGTGGATTTTTCCACCCTGCCTGAATTTTCTTCCAGTCCTGTGAGAACTTTCCTCGCTGGAACAGGCCAGTGCCTGGCTCTGCTTCCCTCGACATGAGCTTGCACCCTGCTCCATAAATAGAGCTGCTGGAGTCAGGGGGGTTCTTCCTGGAGCAGGCGTCAGATCAATGCTGTCATGAGAGAATTACTCCGAGAAAACCAAGCTGCTTTTAAGAACTGTGGCAGAGTTGGTGCCCAGCAAAAACAGGCACTAATAACCCACAGAGTTTGTAAAATTAATGTAATCAGGACAATGTATGTATGTGCTCTCACAAGGCCAGCAGAGATCTAAACCCCGTGCGCTGCGCAGTGTGTTCTGCGCCCCTGGGGCAGGGTGTATCCCTCAAATAAAGAGGGAATCGCTTCCTTCACAGGCTGATTGCCCAGGTGTCAGGAAAGGCAACTGCTCCTGAACACTTCCAACACCAACCCCCCTCAGGACAGTGTCCTGCCTCTGCCGGGATGGATGAGAAGTGCAGACATTACCTGATTGGGCTGAATTTTCGGCACATGTGCTTTCCACATTTGAGCTTCCCTAGAGATTGCCATCTCCAGAAGGAGAGACAACCTCTGGCTCTCCAGGGGTCCTGAAAACTTCATGGTAACCCTTGGATCCACCTGCCACCCAGCTGGATACAGCTACCTGCAAAACCAAAGAACAGCTCGGTGAAACGCTGGGCTCTGCTCGTCCGGGCAAAAGGCAAAAGCTGCAGGAAATGGAACTGTTCCCCCAGCCCCCGCACAGCCTCAGCGGGCCTGCCAGAAAACTTGTCCATTCCAAATGGAAAACAAAGCAGAGACGAGGTTTTTATCTTTTATTTCTTTGAAGACACCGGATTCCACCGCCTGCTCTCAAATGGAGATGATGATCTGATGGCAAAGGTTATCTTGGTAGCTCTGAGACTGCCTGCCAGGATTATGGCTGCAGATCTTTGACAGTGTTAAATGGCTTGAGCAAAACATCGAAATGATAAATGAAGGGTAAATCCATGGGAAAGTTATTGAAACTTCAGATTCTTTGCATGAGGTGTTGTGCAATCCCCCCCCAGGTGGATACTGGCCAAACACTAAGCAGGCGTTTTCATGGGAGTACAACAGTCCAGGCTGTATTCACAGGAAATCAGCAAGATGCTGACTCCGAGAAAATACACAGAATTCACAGGGAAAACAATCCGCTATTAAAAATAACAACAAAAGCAGCTCTGAGCAAATGAAAATTCAAGGTGCATTCCCAGAGCTAAAGGAAACCTTACAGATCAGGACTGATAAAGATCAATATCATTCTTTAATCACACAACCTGCACCGGGCATAAAACCACACTCCAGTCCCACGTAAGAGCCCGGAAGGTTTTAAGCAGCAAGCAAACACTGGGGCCCTCTGTCCTGAATAGAAGGAACCCCTTCTAAATTAAATTTGTATCTAACAAATCCTGCTCCAGGAACAAGGGACAGCCTGTACTGGCTTGGCATATCCTACACGAGGTGTCCAGAAGTCACTGAACAGACAGAACACCTAAAGCTCTGCGGCACCAGCCCCCAAATGGCCACTGTGGGCTGAAAAATCCCTATTAAAAGTTCCTCTCTTGCCCAGAGGGAGATTCTGCCTGGGGAAGTGAAACTCCACAACCTCCAACCACCCACAGCTTACTTACGTGCGTCTCCTCGACTTTGCATTTCTTTTGTAAACCTGGGGCTGACCCTGAGGAGGGCACTCCCTGTCAACGGGGCTGAAGGGGAAGCAGGGATGCACAGAGCTCCTTCCCTCGGCAGCTTCACCTTGTGATCCTCCCATCAGGGCTACGCTTTTCCCTGTGGCGGGACTGCTTCCCAAAGGCTGATCCCTCACCACCTCACGGCAGAGGCCAAAGCTGGGACTGAGAGCCAGGGGACGGGAGCAGCTCGCCCCACACTCCTCAGGAAAGGAACAGGAGCTGTATTTAGCCCGGCCATGTCTCCCAATATGAAATATTGATGGTCCTTCCTTGGTTTTGCAGGAAGGAGAGAGTAATTAGCCAAGCCCCAAATCACTGGAGACAACACAGGGAAATATTTCAGGCCGTTTTCTTCTGTTGTGACTGATTAACAGTCCCACCATGTTTACAGCACAAATGGGTCTCACGGGCCCCTGGAACCAGAAAAGAGCTTTTGGTTACCCTGATCCCCTCCGAGGTTGTTCCCGTGCTGCCTGGACGGGTCCGTGGCCCCAGCAGCGAGCTCGGGGTGTCCCTGGAGCTGTGACATACCCAGGGCCTTGCAAGGGGCAGCTTCAGTGAGCGCTGCTGCCAACGGCTCTCTAGTTGCCAAGGGCAAAAGAGAGGGGAAAATAACCTTTCCTTTGTGAACTAGGGACGTAATTCAATTGAGGGCTGAGGCACAATAACCTTTATAAGGGGAAAAAGAAGAGGAATGACGCGCTTGAAAGTTTCCCTTGGAGCAAGAGTGGTTTTCCAGCGCAGTTTTCCAGCACAGAGAGCGCAGCCGGGAGCCTGGCCAAGCAGCCCGGGGCTGAATCCAGTTTGCATCTCCATTTACATAGCTCTCCATCTGATAAATGCCTGCCTTTGGAATAAAAAGAAAAAAACGCCAGCAGGATTGTGTGCAGGCTTCCCAAAACACAAGGGAGCAGAGGCAGAGCAGGCTCTGGGGAGGATGAGGAACAGGAGAGAGCTGGCACAGCTTCCCAAAATCCAGCACAGGGAGATCCACGGACTCTTCTCTCCGGCCAGCTCAGGACAGTAACCCCTGAGAGCGCAGAGAAGTGACAGCAGGTCCCTGTTGGTGTGGCAGCACCTCTGAGACAAGAGCAGGGCCAGCAGGAGGCCTGAGCCTGCCCCACACCAAACATCTGCTCCAGCCAAACCTTCCCCGATTCTCCGCAACCCAGCCCGAGTCACCCCCGACTTGGAGGAACTGCCCAAGCTGGGACGTTCACCACGAAGTAACTGCACCCAGCTTTCTGCTTCTTGCCCTGATTTAAAATCAAACTTTAGCTCTAGGGTGCTGGCTTTTTGGGTTTGAGGTTTTTTTTTCCCGCTGTGGTTACTTCGGGAGTTTTTCAACTACTGTTCAAACAGTTCCTGAAGTTCCTCATCTTCACTGGAAGGTCAACAGGCTGAGCTGAAACCTCTTAAAGAACAGCTGGGGAGTTAATAAAGGAGAAGTGAGCCCAGTCAAGGAACTGGCTTTGATGCCTCCTGTGAGGAGCTGCAAGTCAGATCTTGCTCTGAAATCAGAGAGTCAAAACCTTGGTGTGAGGTTTGCAATCGTGAGAGGCATCAAAAATCACCTCCTTATCCACGGTAAACACCCCGAGCTGGTCCATAAAATAAAGATCTCTCATCTCATAAAGATGTCTCCTTGGTCCAAGTTAATACCTACCCTGACTCAAAGAAATGTTTTTCAGTTTCCCTGGAGAGATTTTAGGCTGCCAAGTGCTGCAGGCTATGGTTTCCAAAAGCAGTTTCTGCAGGAATTGGGGCAGACGACTCCCTGACCAAATAACACTTCATGGTTTGGGGGGTTTGCATGGTGTTGGCACGGTTTGCAATCCCCTTTGTGTGGGATGCAAAATAGAGGAGGGTTTTTTTTTAATTTTTAGGCTTTGTAATCACTTGCAGTGGCCATAAAAAGTGCCTCCTGCAGACAAAAGGTGCTGCTCCAGGAACATACTATCCACTAGGAGGACAAGCTCCTAACACGGCTCCTGATTTTCCTGCCCCCAGTTGCAATTTAAGTGTCCTCATAAAACGGAATGACAAACAGGATTGCTGAAATAACTCCGAGCAGTAACAAAACCCTCTTTGGTTTTGATTGTGGCTTGTTTTCTTGTTTGCTACGGGAGGGTTTGTTTGTTTGCTCATTCTGTAAACAATTAACCAAGATTTCCGGGGCTAGAGACAGCCCAAATCCCACTGTCTTTGTTTTGCACATCAATCCAGGTGGGTATTCTGAACGAGGGGGGTTAATTCTCTTGTTAGGTAGAGCTGAAGCACCACAACAATTTCTGCAGACCCCGTATTTTCAGGGACCGGCAGCCAGATCTGCTTCAGCTTTAGCGAGCAATAATAAAATCTCAGAGATGACCTGCAAACAGATTTTTCTGGGCAGTGGGGGGAAGGCGAAGCAGAAGGAGGAGAGGAGGAGACTGAATTCCTCGGAGCTCCAGCCAGCCATCTGTGATTTCAAAGGATCCAAGCCTACCGCTAGCAGAAATGTCTAACTGCAAAGTTGTGATTAGAAATTTCAAAGCCGTGCCCGGGGGCTGGAATGGATGTTAATTTTAGTACCTGGGGCTTTCTCTCAGCTTTAACTCTTTCCTCACAGCCTGCCAGTGGAGCAGTCTGGATCTCAGTGGTGGGCAGAGGGAAATGCCAAAGCACAGCCTGACGTGACAGCAATAAATGAGCAGATGACCAGCGTGGCTTCAAATCGACTGATTTTGGCCAGTGCAAACAGCTCGACGGTGCTGTGAGACAACAAAAACTTTCCAAACTAAATGGAATGGGGAAAGTACGGTTGGGAATACAGTTTGAAATGCTGACACTGAAGTAAGCACGTCTGCTTGAAGCACCAAGCTGACTTCTGGCCGAATATAAGAATCCACCCCGCGGGCATGGCAGACCTGATCCCACACCTCTGAGCAGCAGCAGTGGAGCCGTGGCTAAGCCCAAATTGGGGAAGAGGCCATTTTCTGGAGGCTGGGAGAGGAAGAGAGCCCTTGCCACTGGTGTGTGTGACTCAGCCCGAGCTGCCTCCCACAGCCCGGTACAAGGCAAGGCTGTGAGGTATTTTGGCAGCATCCTTCAGGCGGGCTCACGTACATCACACGCTCGCCGCTTCTTCTCCTCTAACCAGACTTTTCCAGGGAGTGCAAATAAAGCTGACCTCGTTTTAGCGCCGGTTTACCAAACAGAGGGATTTTTTTCCCAAGATTTTAAAGGAACCTGCCAGCTAAAACCAAGGGTGGAAAAGGGAATGCAGAGCAGTGTTTTGATGGTAGGGAGGGGAGGGGTTTTTACGTCTTGTTTTGAAACAGAAATCCCAGGGTCCATTTAGCAGCTAGGAAGGAGGAGCCCTCTGGAAAAGGGCTGCTCCATCAACGGGACCAGTTCTAAGAGCTCTCTGCTCCCCTTCATTTCCCCAGCCTTGACACCGACATCAGAGGTTTGCTGTTTACAGGAAACTTCAAATTGCATTTTCCAAAGTAGGGGCTTCTAAAAAAACAAGGCAGAAGATGAGCTCCTGACTGAACTTCCAGACAATGTCACCATTCTTCTCTCCTGGCGAGATGGGTGTGCTTCCAGACTCCTGCCCACCCCACTCCCTGTTCTAGCGGCTGTGGTAGAAGTGCCAGAGAGGAGGAGGAGGAGGTGGAGGTTTGCATTTCCTTTTTGTCTGGCAAATGCCAAGGTGAGTCTATTCAAGCAGCCTTTGCCCAAAAAGGTCTTGGGTCAGTAGCAGCTTAAATATTCCATGCCACAGCTTCCCAGTGGTGCAAACAGCTCCATAATCACAGCTCCTTTCCCTGCTGGGGCAGCAACAGACCAAGCAAAAGGTGAGTAAAAGGGAAACTCAGGATTCAGCCCTAGGAGAACAGCTCCAGCTGCAGAACCTATGTGTTGATATAAAAAAAGGAGATGAAACTCAATAGATTCTCTCCATGAGTTCTGCTCCGAGACTTTAGTTTATTTGAACCTAAAAATGAATGGAAGATGTAAATTCCTCCCAGCGTTTATACAAATCAGCCACGGGATAGATTCCAGCAGGAATGGACCCCGCTATTGTTTGGCAGCAGATGCCAAGGCTCAGGAACAGGACAGGAATGTGAGCCTTTATTGTGTACACTGGGGTGTCACGTCAAGGACAGGCAGCCCTCGCCCGGGACAATCCCAAGGGTCACATGCCAGAGAGATGCTGCCATCTTCTTGTTCAGAACTGAAGCACCAGAGAGAATAAAGCAAAGAGAAAAGAGCGTTTGCTCGTAATTAAAAAGAAAAGATTTTTATGCTTTTCCACTGACAGATCAATGACAGATCCATCCAAGACAGCAATGGCTAAGCCTCGGACGAATTCCCTGTAGACCACTGGCAAAGGAATGAGCAGTTCCCACAGGTTTGCATGGCAGCCTCTGGGTTCTGCTTGGGGACCAGGACTGCTGGGGAACGCCTGGGAACCTCTGAGGGTGCCGCTGCTGGGGGGCTGAGGGAACCCCAGCAGCTTCCACGGAGCCTCCCCAGCTGGCCCCGATTAGGGAGCACCCACTCAGCAGCACCTGGGCCAGGTGCATGTAAGAGGCAGCTGGAGGCTCAGCCTGGGATCACGGAGGTGCGGTGGGACCTGGGAATGGCGCAGTGCAGGGACACAGGCTCTGCTGCAAAGGTGAGACGCTGGTGCCCTGGGGGACCCCGATGAGAGCACAAGGAACCCCTCCTGGGCGGAGCGGCTCCACGGGAGCACACAGCCTCCCACGAGGAGGGGCTCGTTGGGATTTGTGAGGGTCAGAGGCTGCCTGGGGTGCAGTGACTGGGGGATAGTGGAGGCAGCAGGCGGTGAGGTCAGACAGAAGGCAGAGCCCAGCTGGAATGGCATCTGGCAAGGTACGGGAGAGACTAAAGGGGCTTGAGCAGCTGGAGGGTAGCAGGAGGAAAGCCAAGGAAAATCTGGGCTGGAAGTAGGGTCTGGATTGAAAAGTGGCTCAATGACTGCGTCCACAGGGTGGAAATCAGTGACATTTCTTTACTGCCGGGGTGACAGAGCTGTGGCTGGGTGGCTCAGAGAAGCTGTGGAGTTTCCATCCTTGGAGACATTGAAGAAGTGTTTGGACGTGGCACAGAGCAACTGGTTTTAGGTGGCCCTGCTTGAGCAGGGGCCTCGGGCAAGGTGACCTTCAGAGGTACTTTGCAGCCTCGAGCACTTGGGGATCTCAAGGCTCAAAGCAGCCCAGATCTAAGGGCCCAGAGCAGCTTGTCTGTTCTTCAGGCAGCAGGAAGGCTTTAAAATTTTAAAAAAAAAAGGAGCAAACCAAACCTGGCGTTATGTAATGTCTCACTGGTAGTCTCCTCAAAGCAACACACGCAGAGCATGATTCACTTCTCCCAGCACCAATGTAACTCGGTATAAATCAACAGTAACTTGAAGGAAGTCACTCCAAGGAAAACCAAGCTCGTGCAGTTTGAAGGAGAGCAGGAATTTCATAAAATAGGGCCAGAGGCTTTCAAGCCTATAAAAACCAACTCTCTAGAGGTAAGGGCCAAGAGCCATTCGGAATTTAAAGCATCATGCAACACCTTTTGAGTAACATAACCCCCTGCACCCAAATAAATACAGTGCCTCGGTGGGCAGAAAGGCAGAGAGGGCATTCAGCGGTCCCTCTTTTTGTCTTTTGGCAGCAGTCAGTCCTTAACATCAATGAACACTGATAAAACCCAACGAGTTTATACCCAGCTCAACACCCACATCCAAAAAATGTCTGACTACGATGGCTTGATTGCTCTTGACAACAACAAAAGAGAATTTTGTCTGAAAGCCCAAGTGCTCACCAAGGCCAGTATTTTGCTTTGTAGGTTCTGATTGGCTTCAGGATAAATTAGTGATTACAGCTAATATCAGGACAGAGTGTGAGGCAGCAAAAAGAGATGATTATGAGGAAATGAGGAATTATCTGCTGTTGAAACAATAGATCAATTATGAGGTACAGCACAGTAGCTGCAGAGCAGCATTCTTGTGCTCTCAGGGTACTGCCTTCTCTTTCTCATCAACCAAAGAGAACCCACAGTTATAAAGCTTAATTATCCTCCAGGAGCTTGAGCTTGCTGACTAATTAGCCTCTTGTTGAGACAATACAGAAAAGGATATAATTCCAATTGTCCACAAAACCAGCACGGCACAGGCCTGGCTCTTCCCTGAGCCTTCACCTCTCCCGTCCTACCAGAGCCTCCGTACAGCCCCAGCTCTGGACAACCTAAAGCCAGTGCTGAGCCTAAAATAAAACAAACCCAGAGACGGGAGCGCTGAGCAGAGGAAGGGGAAGGAAGGAGTGTCTGGGGCAGTCTGCAGGGCTCTGCTGCTCTCTCCACGCCTCACTGCGTGCCTGGACACACTCACAAACGGAGACCGAGCTCAGCCTGATGGTTCAGCTGCACTTAGGAGCACGTCAGCACCAGGATTTACAGTGAAAACCGCTAAAAAGAGTAAGGGTTGAAGATTTTAGGAGCCGAGCTCTTGTCTAACAGACACTGTAGTTAAGTCACCCCAGGCAAGAAAGAGGGTGTGCAGTGAAAAAACCAGCAAAAAGCTCCAAAAGCCTCTGGGTGATGGGTTCATCCAGCAGCTCCCATCCCCCTGGGGAAGATGTTTGGGTGCTGAGCAATAGGCAATATCTGCAGTGTTATGTTACCTGTGAGTGAGCTTTTAGAGGAGTTTATGGCACAGCAATGCAAATACCCACTGTGGTTAATAAATGAGTGTTGATCATATTCGCAGTCAGCAAACACACAGGAAGGGAAAATGTCAGACCACATCTGCTCTGTACAGAGACTGGAGAGATACCTGAGACTTCCTTCCTTCTCAATGACTTCACTGTGCTTTTTTGGCTTTTGAAAATGGCTATTATATTGTTCTTAAAGAAACTATTCTCAGCGGAGCAGGATCCCCTTAAAATCCACCTTGCTCTCCTGCTGCTTCACTGGAGTGTGCTGGTGACAAGGTCTTGGGTCAGGACCTCCTCGGGCCCCACGGAGCCACGGGAGCAATGGGAAAAAAGGCAAATACAGGCAGGTTCCCGGGCAAGTTAGTTCTGGGCACGCATTCTACACGTTGCAGGGGAGGAATTCAGATCCCACAGGTGTGTTACGCTCCATCTGGAGATGCAGGTCTTCTTCACTCACAGCCTTGGGCAATAGAGTCCCAAGGGTTATTATCTGGCACTCAAAAGATGATGTCCAGTTTTCCTGAGGCCACTGGTCCTGCCTGACCTTTTTAAAATCCCTCAGTGTGGCATAAACTGCAAATGTTTTTACCTGTGCTTTCAAATGGATCATTTACATTGCTGCCATGCTGAACTTTATTTCCTAAACATAAAAAGTGCCTGGTATAAAACACAACGATTAGACCTGCGCACACAAACGCTCCCCAAAAGCCAGTTCAGCCTGAGTGAGGCCAAGACCAGTTACTGCTTTAACCATTGCAGGGCTGGAGGTGTGCAAGGAAAAGCCTCTTCCAGCAGGCCCTGAGGGAAGGCACTTCCACCTGGAGGTCTCCTGTCGGTCTGGGCACGGGAGATGCTAACAGGCAGGCGAGCACAGAAAGGCTGAGAGCGGGGAATTACAGGGGTGATGCTCAAAGCTTTACAGAGCTGTGAACGCTCGGTCCACCAGAAAAGCTTCTCCCAGGGCAGTGACAAGCAGAGACAGCAGCACTGAACAGGGCCACGCCTGGACTGAGCCCTGACTGAACCGGGCTTAGGTACAGGTTGGTATTACAGGAACCGCCTGGAAATGGGGAAACAAATCATTTACTCACAGGTGTTGACTGCATCGAAGGGTTACTCTAAGATGGAAGGTCTGGAAACAGGGAAAGGCAGCTCCCAAGAGCCAGGCAGGGACTGCTCAGCACGGGCTCTGAGCCGCAGCCCTGTGACCCCCCCAAACACGGGACAGCGGGAAAGGCTGGCCCCAGCGGGCGGCTGTGCACAGCGTCTGCAAAGAGCAAGAAGCACAAGCACCGGTGTTTTCAAGTAGGGTCTCAGACCAAATCAAGGGAATACAGGACAGACACAGCAAAAGCAACAGCTAAGATCAGCCCTGCCACATCAAACTGCGCCCGAGTTCTACAAAGGGGTGAAGGATAATGAAAACTCCGTGTGTGTGTATCTGTATACACACACCCCCCATGTGAAAGTTCAGTTCCTGCTGGGGAGAAGCCAAAAAATCAGCTTCCCACGCCAAGGTCTGTGTAAGCCCTCCCACCCTGCCCTACAAGCCAGGCAAACTACTTGAAAACCAAATCTGAATCATTTGCGGGGATCCAAAATCCAACCCTGGAGACAAGGAAAAGATGCCGTGATTTGCTTTTTGAGAAACATCCTCACCTTGCCTGACCTGGGCTCCAGGTGCACCTGCAGTGGGGCAGAGGTGTGGGGCACAGCTGCCACCCCTGCAGCAAAAGGGGAGACGTTCCCCTTTCCCAAGTGTGTCCCGTACCACTCGCATCTTGCTCAGTTTAAACATTTTATTTAAAAAAAATCTCACCCTTCTGTCTTTAAAAGGGGCCGTGCCATGTACACACTGTTCCAGCACACCACAGAAAGAAATGTCTGGGAGCAGACAAAGGCTGAAATAATTTTTAAATTCAGGCTTGGATCAGCCTGCTGTCTAACACCCTAACTTTTAAGAGTGGTAAAATGAGGGACTGTTCCCTTTTCCCTCCTTCACAGGGTCAAAAGGGAGGATAGGAGAGCAGGTTTTTCTGTGTTCGATGGACAAGTTTTCAAGAGGATTTTATTTTTTTTTCTGTCCCTCTGCTTTCTGCCGTAGGCACAAAACCCCACAGCAGTTTCGCTCCCTTCAGTTCACCCCTTTGGAGGTGGATTTAGAGAATCCACAATGCTGCTCTTCCTCCAAGGAAACTTCTTCCATCGCAGCTGGGAGAGCTAAGAAGGAAGCGGAGAGAGAGCACAGCCCATCTCTGCAGATGAAGTACACGAAACAAGAGAACAAAACCCCAAACCAGGAGGCCTAGAGGGAAGCTGCAGAGAGACTCTTCTTCAGGCACTGTAGTGATAGAACAAGGAGTAACGGGTAGAAATTCCAAGAGAGGAAATTTAAGTGGGATATTCGAAAAAACCTCTTTACTGTGAGGGCGGTGAGACGCTAGAACAGGTTGCCCAAGGGAGTCTGTGGATGCCCCAACCCTGAAAGCGTTCCGAGCCAGGCTGGACAGGGCTCGGAAGAACCCGATCACCTGGAGGTGTCCTGCCCACGGCACGGGGGGTCGCGACTACGCGATCTCTGAGGCGCAATTCCAACCCCTTACCATTATTCTCTGCCGCTAATCCCCGCTGCGACCGGAGTCACAGCTGGGGCACGGAGGCTCCGCTGAGCCCCGGCACGGGGGACCCGCCGGGCACCGCGCCCGCACGGGCACACAAAGCACGGCCGGATGCTCTGCGCGCCTTTATTCTACGAGAATGTGCGCTCACAGCCCCAGAGCCGCGGTC
>VWZN01000341.1:143599-167789 GCA_013396955.1 Regulus satrapa | reverse complement strand
CGCCATCTTGGAGCGGGGCCGGGGCGGAGGGGGAGCGGCCGGGGATGGTGACGTGACTCCGCGCGGGGGTCCAGGCCGCCCTGCCTGGATGCGGGGTCAGCGGCCCAGCCCAGCCCCGTCCGCGCGGTGACGGGAGCCGGGCTCGCCTCCCCCTCCCCGAGCGGTGAGGGCCGCGGGGGGGGCCCGGTGTCCCCTCGCCCCCGGCCTGCGGGGCCCCCTTTGTTTCCCTGGTGCGGAGGGGAAGGAGGCGAAGGGAAGATGAGCAGCGAGGCGCTGTGGCTTTTCAAGCAGCTGAACCTCCATCTGGAGCTGGAGGGGCGGTTCCAGCCCCGAGAGAAAGGACTCAGCCTCATCGAGGGCGCAGCCGAGGTGGGTGAGGGCGTCGAGGGGCTCCTCAGGGCGAGTAGAAAATTTCAAAAATTTCAGAGAAAATTCCGGCCAGTGGAATTTAAAGTGCTACGGAAAGTTAATTTTAATTCTGTCTTCTTCTGTAGGTATTAACGTTACATTACCCGGGCACTGCGGACCTGCAGGGCAAGCAAAACATTGAGGCATTTAGTATTTATTGTTTAGACTTAGAGTGAGCGCAGGAGCGAGAGGTTCTGTGTTGCTTCCCTCAGGGAGCCGCTGCAGGGGAGGTGGGATGTGAGGCAAACCAAACCGGGGAACCAGCCCAGCTGAGCTGCACCATGGAAATAGACCGTAAACATCTCCACGTTAAAGACCAAAGTTCCTGACTGAGTTCAGGGCAGGCTTATTGTGTGCGAGTTCTTTGGGAAGAGCCTTAATATTTAACAAAAAGAAAAAACAAACCAACCCTGAGATAAGTCTGCTTGTTTGTTGTGAAAGCAGAGCTGTTGCTTCAATGTTGACCTGCAAGGCAGAGAGCTGTGTGGTCATTCCTAAGGTCAGGAGTAGCTGTGTTTGCTTGCACTTGGTGACTTTAATATAAGTCTTAAAAATAAAGAAGTGGAGAGTATGAAACGTGGTTGTGCTGGCTGTTGCACCAGCGAGACTCAGGACCTGGCTGTAATCTCTGAGCCGTGGATGTGCTTTGAGTGCTAAGTGTCTACATTTATTTTCTTTTCAAGTTAAGTGAAATAAGGTGTTTGTGGAAAAAGTTGCATCTGATCGAGCTAAATAAAAAGACGATTTAGGGAGCGAGGCCCAGTGATTGTTGCTGCCACAGAGTAATTCTGACTTTGCCTCTTTTGCCCTAGAATGAAAACACCCTGTGTCCAAGACAAAGGAACGCCAAGGTGGAAGATCTTTGGAGTCTGACCAACTTCTTTGGATTTGCAACCGAGACGTTTGTTTTGGCCGTCAACATTCTGGACAGATTCTTGGCTCTTATGAAGGTATAAGCGTCGCTTATATCGATTCATTCTGTGCATTCAGCAGCAGCTCTGAGGTCTCCTTTGTGAACCTAGAGTTGAGTGCAGTTCCTTTTACCTCTAAAGACAAGTAGCAGCTTGATTTACTTCCTCTGATAAATCTGTGACCGTCACCACGTAGATGTCTGTGAGAAAGGAGGAATCGGGGGGAAACAAAGCAAGAAGTGTTAGAGGCTTTCTCTGGGTGCTCTGCCACAGCTTAGCTCAGCCTTGCACCGACACCAAGCGAGCATTTCCTGGTTGTTTTTATCGTGTTGGTGCTGCTTTGAGGCAGGAAGCTCGGCCCTAAACCAGTTCTTCATTATTAGATCAGCAGAAAAAAAACGGAGTTGCATCAGTTCTGTGGTCTGACTGTCCTTGAAGTGGCGCTGAATGTTACGGTGGCAGAGGGGAGAGAAGAGCAGAGGCAGGACCAAGCTGAGGAGGGAGGCAGGGAGGGATGGGGCTGCCCGGAACAGGCTCAGACTGGATTTGTGTGGGCTGCAAACGAGGGTGGGTGAGCACTGCCGCTTGGAGGAGCGGGGAATTGCACTTCCCACCCTGATTTATTTACGTAGTGCTGGCGAACAACTTGAGGAGAGGCTACCGAGGCAGTGGAATTTCCCCTCCTCATCCCCGGCGCGTCGGAGCTGCGCTGGGGGTGGTGGAACTGGTCGTGCCTGGGGTGGGTTTGGGGCGGGTTTGGTTCGGTCGAGGGAATGGTGATGTATCCACAGCGCTCCCTCTGCTTCGCAGGTGAAACCCAAACATTTGTCCTGCATTGGAGTTTGCTGCATCCAGCTGGCCGCCCGTGTGGTGGAGGAGGAATGCAATATCCCATCTGCTCACGAGATCATCCGGATCAGCCAATGTAAATGCACTGTGTCCGACCTGAAACGGATGGAAAAGATAATTTCAGAAAAGTTGCACTTTGAATTTAAAGCTACTACTGCCTTAACTTTCTTGCACTTGTACCATACTATTTTACTCTGTCATACCTCAGAAAGGTGAGTTGGTGGTGCTTGCTGAGCCCCTTTTAGTTCCCTCTGAAATGATTGCAGCCTTGGCTTTAGAGGAGGAAGCTCCTCCGTTTTTGCTTCCCGGCGAGGGAATGCTTGTTGATCCAGAGCCTTCTTCTCTTGGGTGTCTCACAGGAAAGAAGTACTGAATCTGGACAAGTTGGAAGCACAGCTTAAAGCTTGCAACTGTCGTCTGGTCTTCTCTAAAGCAAAAGTGAGTAGAAGAAGTTGTTTGTAGCCTTTGAGTAGGTTTGTGATGGCTGTGGTGCTGAGTGCTGCTCTCTGGTCCTTTTAGCCATCTGTCCTGGCCTTATGCCTTCTCACTCTGGAAGTTCAGATGCTGAAATCTGTTGAGCTGTTGGAGATCCTCCTGCGTGTTCAAAAGCATTCAAAGGTGAGTATTTTCAGCGGATTGTTTGCTCAGTTTGGACTGACGCTGTTAATGATAGGTGATGTTACATTTAGGGTCCCTTAAATGAGTCCCTAAATATGGCCTTACAGGTTCTGTTTGGCATCAGCTGAAAGAAGCAGTTAAAAAACGAGCTCAAATGTCTAAAATCAGAGGAACTGCTGACCCAGTGTGCACACATGATTGAACACAGCTCTGGCTGTGTGTTCTGGAGAAACTTCCAGTCTGTTCTGTGACTGCTGGGCTGGTTATTCCTTTTGCCTGAGTAATTGGACCTGAGGGCATGGCTGGAGCTGAGTCAGGCTGGGTATCAGGAAAGGGTTCTTCCCCCAGCTGGAGGTCAGGCACTGAACAGGCTCCCCAGGGAATGGGCACAGCAGGAGCCTGGCACAGCTCAAGGAGCATTTGGACAGTGCCCTCAGGCACAGGGTGGGATTGTCCTGTGCCAGGAATGGAACTCCACGGTGCTTGGATGTTTGGGGGTGCCTTGCAGCTTAGGATATCCTCTGAACTAAAATGGAATTCGTGGCCTCGAGCTGCGTGCTGCCTTCCTTGATGGCCTAGAAGCAGATTTTCACCCTTACAGACAGATTGAACAACCCCAGTTTCGTAAGGGATGGAAGTAGTTCCTTAAAGTACAGTATTTTTCTATTTTAAAATGGTGGTTTAAATTTTTTTCTTCCATTTTAAAGCAGTTTTAAAAATTTTGCTTCCATTTGAAGATGGAATTTAAAAAAAAATTTAATTCCATTTTAAAATAGAATAACCTTTGTTTCATTTTTCCTTTGGGAGTGATAATGAAAATTATAAAAAGGAGTGACAGGCAAACTGTCAACCTAACTCCACCTTGAACAGGGACTTGTCTGGAAGGTGTGTAGGAGTTGGTGGCTCACCTTCAAAAGCAACTGTGACAAAGGTATCACAGTTCTGACTCATTTCTGTCTTGAGTGATGTTTTTTCCAGGTCTTTTCCAAGAAGGTAAAATGGACTGAGGAGTTATCCTTAGAGCCCTGTGTGTTACAGAGTAACTAACCTCTGGGGCTTTTTTGGTTTTTGTTTTCTCAGATAAGTGATAGTGACCTACTTTACTGGAGGGAATTGGTCTCTAAATGCCTGGCAGATTATTCTTCTCCCGAATGCTGCAAGCCCGATCACAAAAAACTGGTTTGGATTGTTTCGAGGCGTACAGCCCAAAACCTGCAGAACAGTTACTACAGTGTTCCCGAGCTGCCAACCATCCCGGAGGGTGGATGTTTCAATGGAAGCCAGAGGTTGGTAACACTTGGCTGCTTAATTTGTTGGGAATTCTCCTTCTCCTGTAGCTGTCACGGCAGCTCTGTATAACTATGGCTTAACCACCGCTACTTGGGGACAAAAAACAAGCTAGCTCTGAAAATATTGATGGGTTTGGAATGTGTCTTCAGCACATGGAAAGAAGGGGGAGCTGTCATTGTGGTGTTGAGAGGCACTTGGCTGGGTGGGGAAAGGCACTGTTGGTTTTAAGGCAGGAAGGCTTGCAAAGGTTTTCATTCTCCTGAAGGAATTCATGTTTGGTGTCTGGAACGCTGGCTGCTTGACTGATAGCATCAGGAAAATGGTGCCTTGTTAGGATTTCAGCTTTAGGAGCCTTCAAGGGGCTTTAGGCTGAGGAGCATTTAGATGTGGGATGTTGCTACAAGGAACAGAAAAGTGTCCAAGAAACCCCAGGACTGAGGAGTACTTTGCCACTTTTGAAGGGGTTGTGCTTTGTTAAAAATCACCTTTCCCACTGTTCCTTCTAGTGAAGACTCCTGTGAAGACATGAGCAGCGGGGAAGAAAGCCTTAGCAGTTCTCCTCCGAGTGATCTGGAAGGCACCTTCTTCTTTGAACTCAAACCTAAACCCAAGTGGCAAACTCTCGGCTGTCGGTCTTAGCACTGAGCCTGGATTGTATTAGGTTGAAGTTTTGAATGCATCATAGAGTCTTTTGGCAATAATAAATGAGATGGTGATCTGTAAACTGTATTAAGGCAAAATTTGCTGTGGTATATCAATGCTTTGAATGCCTGCCTTGGTTATTTTGGGGTTTTTTTGTTGTTGTTGTTGTGATTTTAAAGAATTAAAAAAGCAAAGCATTATTTCAGGTCCCCAGATCAGCAAAAAAAAAAGTAAAAAAAAAGTTGTTGTACAGTTCTATTGTCAACAGCCATGAATGTAGTTCTGTACCTGGTGGTCCAAAGCCCTCAGCAGCTCAACACCTGAGTTGATTTCAGGGTCTTGCCTGAGAAGCATGGAGCAAGAGTGAGAAGCTTTCCTGAGATTTAAACGGGGAGCTCTTGGTTAATGAAAGAAATCTGCTCCATGGGGTCAGTCAAGCAAGGGAGAGGCCCAAGAGGAGCTGTGCAGTTTTTACCCTGGGACGTTCTCGGGGCTCCACATGACAGAATCCCCAGCTTGGCTTGATTTCAGCGTTGACCCTGCTTGGAGCAGGGCTGCAGTCCCTCTCCAGGGCACCTCCCCTCCTCAGTATTCTGGGATTAGATCCACGTGGCTGAGTGGGTTACGTGGAACAGTGAGTGCATGTACGTGGTGCCAGGCTGCAATGATTTACTCTCCGAGGGTCCGGACACTGAAACTGCTTTTCCTTTTCAGCAGGGTCTTGAGTTGTGTACTCCAAGTAGCAATTTTGGAAGCTTGGCTTTTATAAACTTCAGGGATCCCTATTTCACACCAGGAGTATGTGTGGTAAGCAGGAGGTTTCTAGTCAATGTAGTTTTCACTTTGAGGTAGTATAAATTGTGTGGCCAGGAGTAATTCCATGTTTTCTTTAGTACGGATGTTTTTACACTGAAATTCACATTGTGTACTTCAGTGTGTTTCAGATCTTAACATGTCAATCCATGCTATTAGCTTAGCCTTCTTCTTAACTTGGTAAACCTTGCTAAGTCTACATTCCTTTGAATATTTAACCCTTGTAGTTGTTTTTCAGTATATTCATGTTATTGATTGAGTCATAATCAGACTTGTTTGCATGCTGATGTAAAGCAGTTAGTGCAGGAGAAGTTGAAATTACACAGTAAACTATCAGGTAAATGTGATGGTGAAGTAGTTAACGTAATGGTTTTTCTTCTGAATTTTGTTATCAAAGCACAAATTCCAGTCTAATTGTGTTTCTCCCTGGTGAGGACGTGGCTAAAGCAGACTAAAGTAGCTCAGAGTTAACGGCGTGAGGTGTGGTGGTGCCAAAGTAGAAATGAAGGAGCAAACAAGCTAAAAGCTGTTTCGTAGGTGCAAGCGTTGCTTTAGGAAAGGTAAGAGTGATGCTGTAAGTCCATAACTGTTATGTGGTTTCAGTTTTCTAAAAACACACAAAAGTTTACAAAAAGTGTATATGAAAATGTAAATTTTAAAAATGTACAGAAAAAAAAATTTAAAACAAAAAAACGAGCAGAAAATACTGTATTTTTTTACATTGTATGTAACTTTTTGTAGGTCTGTGGCATGTAGATAGTAATTTATTGTGTACTCTGTATGATACAAATACTGTACCTCTGAAGACTTCTTGCTGCAAGTCTCTGCTCACTTCAGGAGTGCTTGGGTAAGGAACTTACTGAGTCTTGTTTCAGCTGAGAACAAAAATAAACCAAGTGCTGTATTTGTTACTTGCTGTGAGTGGCGGTTGGTTCCTTGAACCTTTTGGCTTCCTTTTTTTTTTTTGTGCTGTGTGGGCCCACAGCTGGGTTCCAGCTTTCCCAGGAGTTGGGGCAAGGGAGAGGGGAGACTGGATGGGAATCTCACCTCAGCTTTGCTGCTGCCAGTGTGAGAAGCTGGGGTGAGGCATCCTGGGCTTATCCGTGAGCTTGTGCTTGGCATATCCAGAGCTCCTGCTGGGGCTTAAGGGTCATTCCAGCTGCATCCCTCTGGGTTCTGCAGGAGTTATCCTTGCTGCTGTTCCTTGTAGTGAAACCTGGTCTCTCTCTGTGGTGAATCCTCTCAGCCCAGAACACTTGCAGGATCTTAAAGGCCTGAGCTCAGGCCGTGCGAGCAAATCCTTTCTGCCTGGTGCCTCACACGTACCTCTGAGAGCCCATGAGGGGGCTGGGGCTGCTCCTGGCAGAGCAGAGGCTGCTGCCGTGTCTGCTGCCAGTGCTGGGAAACACGGAGCACACCTTCAGCCGCCACTTGAAAGGTGCCAGCAGCCTCCCCGCTCGGCAGCGGGCCGGAGCGCGTGCGCGCTTCCTTTGAGCTCGGGGAGCCAGGAGCCGTGCCCTGGGCTCGAACAGCTTGGGAGATTTAATGAGGGTTGAGTCGTGCCATTCAGCCCCTTTCAAGTTTGTTCCACGGAAACAAATGGGTTCGGGAGAACGGCGTAGGGTTCGCCTGTGTGGTCGGAATGATGTAGGCTCAACTTTGATATTGCCAGGTCAGGTAGCTGTGGATCCCACCTGAGGAGGTTTGCCTGGCTTCCCCCAAAGAAAGGGGATTTTGGTGGTTGGCTTGTTTGTAAGAGCAGAGCTGTTTGCCTGTGCCACGTGGTAGAACTTGGGAGGCTTGCGGTCGCAGGAGTTGAAATGCGTGCTCGTTTTCATAGCTGCTCTGTCAGTAGGACTGGTTTGGGTGGGGGCTGAGGGGGCTGAAAGGCAGTGTTTCAGAGGGGAAGCCATCCCCTGAAGCAACTCCTGGCTCTGCCCAGGTTCTGGGATGTTATTTCCATCTTGAGATGTAATCCTGCTGCTCTGCTGTGGCTGGACTGGGCCACAAGGGATCTGTAGTGGAAGCACTTCTGTTCCTGGTGAGTTGTCATTCCATAATTAAATAATTATAATAATGGCCTTTTAAACAGGAAACTTGACTTCCCCACCACTTGATGACATATGACAGGTGACACGCAGCAATAAAGCGTTCAGAATAAATAACTGTGTTCAGACCTGGTCTTTAACAGCTCTCCCTTTTTTTCCTGATGGAATAAAAAGGATATTCCTGCCAGTCAGAGCTTAGAGCAGCTACACTAAAGGAGAGAGTATAACTGAGTGGTCTCAGGCTGTCTCTTTGCTTTGGACTAACAGGTGAATGAATGAGCTATTCTTGTGCTCCCACTTGGCTATCAGGACTTTCAAGCTCAGCAAAATGGGAATCAGTAAATCCTTGGCACACGCACATATAGTAGTATTTATCTTAAAATACATATTGCAGCTGTACTTTGGCTGTACTTTGTGGTGTAAGCCTGTGGCTGGTGTAGTACATCTCCTGAAAGCAGAAAGTTGCCATAACAACTGAATGAAATCAATTAGAGTAATAAGCAATTAAAATCTCATCCTTGGTGTTGCATAAACATAGCTCTTTGCTCATGAATTATTAGCGATCTTGCCTCTAGACCTGTACGTTCTGGTTCTGATTTGCACTCTCAACCGTTTTCGAATTAATGAAGCATTTAATTTCTCCTTCAAAGAGTGCTGGTGGGTTTTTTTTTGGCCTTGGCAAGTGGGTTCTTCATCAGAGACGTGAACACTGTTAAACATCTAAATGGAGGAAACGTTTGTGGTGGGATTTCCGGCGCGCTCGCCACCGGCCTTGTTTCCACCCAGTGAGGTCAAGAAGAGTAGCCTGTGCTCCAGGGAAATTTTATCCTGGGCCTAGGAAGGCAAATCCTGCCTCTGTTACAATCCACGCTTCCTCCTTTGCCTCCTGTGTATTCCTGAGCCTCTCGCTTCCTTTGTTCCCCTCGCCGAACAAAGCCAGGAATAGCTCCTTGCTTGTAGCGCTTGGTTGTCAAGGATAAATCAGCTCAAACCAAGGAGTAGCAGAGCTGTTGTGGGAAGGTGGGGTGCCTGAGGGCCCGTGGGGAAGCAGAGTTTGCAGACTGTGAGCTTTGCAAAGGCCTGTGGCCTTGTTCTGCAAGGATTTTGTGTGGCTGGGGGTCAAATGTTTCAAAGGTCAGAGTGCAGTTTAGAATCCAGAGTCTCCGAGGAACTTAGGAAAACATGTCTGCGGTCTAAATAGCGGTTTTGTCACGCACAGTGGCTGAGTCAGGGGTTTAGGAAGCCTTTGGCATCCAGAGCTCAATTATTAACTCTGCTAGGGAGCAAAAGCACTGGAGCTGATCCCTGGCCTTCTCCTGGCAGGATGGCAGAAGCCAAGGCCAGCGGTCGGAGGGTTTGTGCCCCAGATGATCTGAAGCTGGGTGTGGTGTCTGTGCCAGCTCTTTGCCCAAGACATTGGCACAGTGCATCCACAGGTTATCTGTGTGGTGCCTCGCGCCTTCCTCAGCTTTTATTGCTCCGTTCAGTGCAGTCCTGCCACCTTTATCCTACCTGGGCAGTTGGGAAAAGGTGCACACTCGGCGCTGTAAATGCAGCCTGAGCTGCGTCTGTCAGCTGAGAAATAAAACTGGGCTCCCTGGAAGGAATTTGGGTTTGTTCTGGTCTCAGGATGTGCACTTGGATTGGTTACCTCCACAGCCTCCAGCTGCCTCTGGAATAGATGCTGGAGAATTCTTACAAGCCGAGGCTGGGGACTCACTCTTGCACTGATTCCCTGTTAGTTTTCAGTGTCCTCTTTAACACCAAGCAGGTGATGATGTATTCTCCTCTGATCCATGTGCAGGGACACTGTGTGGCTCCTCGTGCCTGTGAAAACACAGATTTCTGCTCCAGTGGGAAAAACCTGTGCACTTTCTCACGCCAGGCAGCGAGGAAGGCACAGTCATACAACGTGTCAAGTGCTTTTCCATAGTTACCTGAGTGCTGCACAGCTGTTGCAGCTGTAACTAGTGTGTAATTCTCACTAGAAAAGATTGGGATGCTTTGGATTTCTGTGGGAAGCAACTGAAGACAGCTTGACTGTTAAATAAAGTCTTATTTACCCCATTTTGATGTACATTTTAATGGTGTTTATCTGGAAATTCGCAGTACTGCCACACTTGTTGGAGAGAGACTTTTTGCAGTGCAGAATTCAGACTGTCCTACTCTATTTAACGGGCTTTGCCCACAGTTGCCATGGAAGCCTTGCCTTCAGCATGCCCTTGGGATTCATCCCTGAACAAAAGGTCCACCTGGAGCCACAGGGCTGCACTCTTCCTGTGTAGCTTTGCATCCTCACAGGATGAAAGCCCTGCTGGCTCTGGTCATAAATCATTTTCTGCTTCACCAGGGTCAAAGCTTTCATGCTACTTTTCCTTCAGATCCTTTCAGGCCCATCTTTCAGATGCTGCAGCATGTGGGATATTTCAGTCTGCACTGGATATTGCTGCTCTGGGATCCGTTTATATCTTATTTCTTGAGCTGGCAGCAGGGAATAACTTCTTTTAATAAGCAATAGTAGGTGACGGTGCTCTGTCATCCCTCAACTGGTGCCCTGTGTGCCTTTATACATAAAAGGCAAATAAAATGCTTTGTGAAATGTCTTGCTCCTTGGCAGTGTTGGGTCCTCAGCCCTAGAGATCAAAGGAGATCCCTTTTTCAAGTGGCTGACATCAGCACGCACTTTTGTGTCCTTCCTCTTGTCCCTGCCTCAATCCCAGCCTCAAGAGGCTGTGTTTGGAGATTTGTGCCATGGAAATTTACCCGGCTCAGTGAAACTCCTTTCCCACCAGCTTGGAAAACCCCTCACATCTTGGTGCCAGGCTGGGCCTGGTCATTTGTCAGGCTCAGTCTTGTGCTGTCACCTTGGCTGCAGAACAGTGACAGGGCTGGATCAGTCCTGCTGTTGTGTCACTCAGGGATACCAGGATTCATTCACATTTTCTGGAAAAGCTGAGCTGGGGAGCTACACAGGTGGGCTTTTGCTGCAGATCTTTCAACACAATCACAATAAATCTTTAGTCTGGACCACATCCAGTCTGTGCTCCAGCTGTCAGTCCACCGGGAAGCACCTCAGCCAGGCTTGCAGGTCACCTGTCACCCCCACCAGTAACCCGGACTGGGCTCCAGCTGTACAGTTTGCTCTTTGCTCCTTCAGCAAAATGCATGTGGGTATGGAATTCCTGGGAAAGTACTGCTCAAGTAGGGTTCCCAGCAGAGGAGATTTAGGGAGGCTATTTGGAATGCCAGACAGGAGCAGCATTTTTTCCTCCTATGTCCAGAGAGGGTGATTTTTCCAGTTGCTGCACATCTCCACCTAGCTCTACTTTCTGAAGAGATTTATGAGCTTTAAAATTCACGTCTTGTACATCTTAGAGTTATCCCAAAGGGAAGACTCTGTATATAAAATACCTAATCAACACCTGGGTTTTGCAAATGTTAGCTTGAGCAAGTTCTTCTCTTTAGTAACAGGTTTTTGGAAACAAGCAAGCAAAGTTGTCCTGCCTTCCTGTGGGCTAAACGAAAATGAAATCAGAATGCTCCTGAACTTCAGGAAGTCTGAAATTCAAATCTGCACTTGGAGCCCGGGCCAAGTCTTGATTTCCATTTCAGAAGTGGAAATACCCTGCTGTAGATTGAGCCAGGAGTAATTGGCCAGACCTTATGTCTTAACAGAAAGTTTTGAGCAGACAGATAGAAGGAAAGATCTCAAAGTGTGAGATGGAGAATCTCTGTTTGACCATTTTATCTCTAGTCACAAAGATTTTCAAAGCTGACTGGCAGTGCTGGTTGTATGTGCAAGGGAGGAGGATCTAGGCTGGAGCATGATTTCCAGGGAATGGGGGTTTAGGAGAAATCATTTCCTATGCCTTTCCAAAGCCAGAAAAAGATTCTCTGTGTATAAGATTTTATCATTAAAGGCCTGAAAATAAACTATTCCAAACACATTTGGAAAGATACCTGAGTGTGATGGCTTATTTGAACCTCGTGATAGCATTTCCATGCCCTCCTGGAGAAAAGGAACCTCCCTGACAGATAAATCATCCAGGACAGAGGTTTTCAAGTGCAGCCTGCAGGGCGCTGGAGGCTTGACAAGCCTCTACGTGCAGCCTGTCAGGGGATTTCTTTTAAACCAAGGCATTGTTTTTATCTGGGGTGTTTATTGCACTGTGGATGAAGGAGATGTCACCCAGGCCTGGCAGCCCCCTGATGGAGAGGGGGACTGTGAAAGGGACTAATCCTGTGGGAGGGCTTTTCCTAGCAAGAACCTGCTGCAGCTTTCTTTAGGTGTGAATAAGGGCAGTTGGAATATTTTTCAGGGCCTACTGAGGGTTGTAATGACTTTTCTGAACTCTTTTTCTGGCTGCATCTGTCCTGAGTAACCTGCCCCAAAGCGGCTGGAATAATGAGAAACCACCTCTTTTGCAGTGTGCATCCTCTTTATCGTGGTTAGAGAAAAACAAGCTCGGAGCTGCATCTGTGTGGAAATACGAACAAGTCAGAAAAGTCTGGCTGCAGAGCCCCTTCAGCCCTCAGGGCTGTGTAAAATGGGTCACTGGAAGTGTGTAAGCAGAATGAAAGGAAAGGAAAGGCTGTTAATCCCGGGGTTTTTGGCTCCTTGGGCACGATTTTAATGTTAAACTGCTTTCTGACTTCAGGGATTGGCACGTGCTAAAAAGCTTTGCTACAAAGAGGGGAGAGAGCAGCAAGGCATAATTGAAAAGGTACTCCTGTGCCTCTGAAAGCAGCAGTGATTTAGTGATTTTACTAAAACATTTGAGAAGGCATGGCAGAAGCCTCTAGGAAAGGACTCTGAGGGTGAAATGTCAGTAACTTGTCTTCTCGTTAGCTCAACTCATTTCCACCTGCCTCCCATCACCGGGTATCTGAGGGAGGCAGGGAAAGGAGCTTCCCCTCTTGCTCACCTGCTCAGGTGGGAACGCTTTGCAAGGAATTGGGCAGCGTGGCCGTTCCAGGTGTCCTTGCACTGAGCTTCCTGCTGCTTGTGGGAGAGCCTGGAGCACCTTTCTCAGCAGAGGGGCCTGGGAAGCAGAGTCTGGCTCCAGGGGTGACAGAGCTCCTGCCACACTCGCTCCTCTCACAGCTGCTGGTCAGCTCACGCTTCCCCAGGTAAGTACACACATTTTTGCTCATTGTTTCCCTGTAGTTATCTGGTGGCTCCTATTGAATTGCAACAGGAACTTGTTTATTCCCAGAAATATACCCTGGCCTCAGCTTGTTTCAGGGCTGAGGGGGAAGCATCTGTTTGCAGAGCGTTTCTCTTGGCCAGGTGTTGTCAGGCAGTGCTTTGAAGAGCACAGGCTGCTTGGTGTCAGCGCAGCTTGTCGTGGAAGCAGTTGAGTTGAAATTTACTCTTTGTTAGAGTTCTGTGCCAACTGCAGTTTTCTAAATGGTTGAAAAGATGGTCTTAAGAGTTTGTTTTAGCTAATGAAGTGGGAATGTGGAGAGCAGTTGTTAGCCTGTTGTGAGCTTGCAACAACAGCCTTTTGGGTTTCTTGTGTCTTGTTTGTTCTTTCTGGGGAGAGGTGTAAGATTTTGTGTGCCTGACCAGTCTTGTCATGCTGGAAGCAGATGGAGAATGAGTGGGGGAAGGAGCAGAGCCAGGATTCTGCTTTTTCCATGCAAGCTTTCCCACCGTGTTTTTGAACCAGCCTGTGTTTCTCAGTGAAACAGTGTCTGTAGAACAGAGCTTTAGAGTTAGGACACTGCTTTTGCTTCCGTTTGAAGTACTTGTAACTTGCTGTGGCTACCTCAGAGACAAACCAGTCTGTGATTCTATGTGCAAGTGGCTGCAGTGGGCCTCTGTTGTGACCCTGAAATGCAAGAACTCACTCTGGTTACGTGCGCCTCAAAAGAAGGTGTTTTTTCTCTAGGTGGGGCAGAAATGTGGGCTTGAGGTTGGGCAGGAGGGTGGCTAACCTTAGGAGAGGCTGGGGAGGGAAGCTGTGAGTGTGCTGCTGTTTATGCAAACATCCTGATAGCTGGAGCACTTCAGAAAAGAGTGTAGAAACTGAGGAAATATCAGCTGGGCAGGGCAAATAGCTGTGGCCTTACTGGTGAGGAGGCGGGGACTGTGATGGCTCAGGAGCTGTCAGAGGGGTGTGATTGGATGTGCACCTTCACCAGGTTGCCCTGCTCTGAAGGAGGGCAGGGCTGACAGTGTCAGGAGGAGCCTGGCACCAAAGTGGTGCAGGGCCCGTGGTAGGCTCCCCTCAGAGCACAGGTGTGTGTCACCTTGGAGCTGCGTGACAGCTGGGATGGGGAGCCCGTGACCTCCTGCACATCATCACCACGTGTCTGGTGGCATCAAGGCAGGATGCAGCAGCCTTCCTCTCCTTGCCTTGCACAGTTCTGGGGCTGCTGCAGCTAGAGTAGCAAAAATATCTCGATGGCATTTAGCACCGTGACCTTTAAACGCTTCCACAGGCTGACCCGACAGCACAGACAACACTTTTGGGTGAGGCAGGGCTCGATGGAAATGTGCTGTGAATCACACTCTTGCTTTGCTGTTGGTCTCTCACTCCCAGGCATGTGAATTTGGGACAGATAAACATCATTTCCTTTAGCATGATGAATTCAGCTGGGGAGGGCCCGTTGTAGTTGCCTCCAAGGGCTGCATGAGTGTCGAAGCATTGGGGTAGACTTAAAGCATTGGTTTGCATCGGCTGTAATCTCCCAAATGTTAAAATTCCCAGGTTTTGAAGACGTTTGGCTTAGAAATGCATTTTATCCACACTCCCTGCAAAGCTCTGCGCTCTCTGGGGAGCAGCTGGATGCCCTCCAGTCCCACGGGGTGGCTTTCCCAGTATCGCTCCCCTCCAGCTGGAACGATAACCAGTCATACCAGACAGGAAAAACCAGGCTCAGGGTGCCTTGGACATAACTGTCAGACAGGCTGGTTGTATCTGCCAGTCTCCAGGGCTGGATGCTTCCTGGGAGGCACCTTGTATGAACCCTGGGGGAAACGCTACCCCTTCCCACAGCCTCTCCATCCTTCAGCTTTCCTCTCTGGAGGTCTGACACTGCAAGCTGGCACCAGTGTTTCCTCTTAGTGTCTTGGGCTAAGCATGTCTGTGGGGTACAAAACTCCAGGAGAAATTAGCCAAGATGTTTGCCCTGCTCCCCTAAGCTTGGATCCCACTGTTGGTCCTCGTTGGGATTCAGTGAAGAGATCCCAACTGTGTGCTCCACCAGGATTTAACCACAAACAGGCTGGGGTCACACACTCGAGTGACAGAAGCGGGCAGCCTGTTCTCTGCTTGTCCAGCTGCTCCCAGTGGGAAGCCCCAGCCGTTGTGTTTCTGGACTTGTGTGACACTTAACAGCTCCCAGCTGTCCCCAGGTGTGCCGCTGAACAGTCTCAGGCTCCTGTCTCAGCTTAGGACTGCTTAACCTCCCAACTTTCCAGCTGGGAATAGGGCCAGGGTGCAGTGCTGGAAAGGCATGGCACAGCAGCCTGTGTCTTCGTGCCTCTGGCAGAACTCTAGGTATGCTAACAGCTTGTCTCTGGTGTTGGGAAAGCGGGAGGGATGGAGATTTCATCCCGGCCCCCAGCCATGCAGGAGAACGAAAGCAGCTCTCTGTCCTCCTGAACTTTGAGGCAGCAATCCTCCTCAAGGTCCCTTTACATTGCTGCGGGGTCTAACCTGCATTTCTGGATTTCCAGGATTGCCTCCATGCCTCTCCCCACCCAAAAACCTCCCCTAAACTCTGCTTTGCTGCAGAACATCAAGACAAGCCAGTTCTGCTACTGCTCTTGCCTGGGAATTGAGCAAAGAGCACCAACCTGTGTGTTTTGGGAGAGGAGAGAGCCCTTCTTTGATTTCAGCTCTTGCCTGCTCTCTCCTTCCCCTCGTCTGAGTTCTGGTGGCTCAGAAATGCTTCTGAAAGCTGCCTTTCAAGGGAAAAAAAAGTCCCTCTCTAATGAGAGCAGGCACGTGTAGCACATCCACAAAGATGTTCCTTCCTTTTCGCTGTACAGTCAAGAAGTTTGGATTGTGATCCTCTGGGATCTGGATGCTTGGGCAGATCCAGTTCTTCCTTGCTGGTCTGCTCTCTGTGGCAGTGGTGTCTGCTGCTCTCTAGTGGTCCCAGCTCTGAGCCTGCACATGCACAGCAATATGAGAACTTAGGTGGTGCTTTTATATATATATATATAGGTCTTAAATTTATTTTTACACAGCATCCTCCTGCAAGTCTAAACCTTGTACCTCCACAATGCCAGCATTTAAGCTGCCCACGTTCCCCCAGCCCCAACCTGGAGGCAGGAGGAAAGTCCCTCATTTTGTTGTGCTTAGGTTATGTTGGGAAACATCTTTCCAAGTGCCTTCCTTGTGCTCCACATGGCCAGAACTGCCAGGTGAAATGCTCGCTCCTGGCTGCCCCAAACACCACGGGAATGTGGGGTATGGAAGGGAGGGGAGATACCCAAGCAGCTTCAGGAATCTTCTGTATCTAACCCAAGGCTGTGCCCTGCAACAGATTTCAGTCTTTAGGCCTCTCTAGTTTCCAGGGTGTGTGTAGTAAGTGACAGGCTAGATAAAAGCTGAGGAAAGATCAAAGCGAGTTTTATGGCTTTGTGTTTCTTGGTTTCACTTTCATGTGTCTCTCGGAGCTTTTCTTCTCTCCCTGTGTGCTGCCCTTTCATCTCCCTGCCCGTTTCCACCTGGCAGGAGGGGGTTTGGTGACCTCCTAACCCGGGGCACAAGTTGTGTGCTCGACCCACCTTTCCTTCAGCCTCCAAATCTGGGCAATGCTGGGTCGCTGCAGCCCAAGACAGCTCCTCTCAGTATCGATTCCTTCAGCTGCTAAGGTTTGCATCCTTTGCAGAAGTTGGGCTGGAGTTTCTCTGTCTCTTCCTGGACCATCTCTGAGTGTGAGTGCTGATTCAGGGGTGCTGGTTCCAAGAGAAAAGTTGACAAGGGACTTTCCTCCATAGGGAGGGCTGCTCATTTCATGGGTATTGCAGCTTCCTTCTCAGTGCAGACCCGGATTTCCCCTCCTTGCCGTGTGCACTTCTACTTGCTGCTGGAGAACAGTTGCTCTTGGCTTGTTTGGGTTTTTTTCTAATATAAAAATCTCTGCTCCTATGGTGGCTCGTGGGTGAAATGTGGGGAAAGCATCTTCCCCAAGGGAAAAAAGCAGGGAGACACTTGGCAAGAAGACGAGGGGCCACAAAACATTAAGTGGACAATAATGAAATTAACGACTCTGGGTGTAAGTCCAAGATGCACGGTTGAGTTTGGGTCCATTTCTGGTGTGATTTTTACCCTTGTATGTGGTTGAGGAGAGGCACTGTTTTCTGTGAATGACCTGCTCTGACTTCTTCTGACTTCACCAGTAGAAAATGGGTCGAGGCCATGTTAAGCTCTACCAGAAATGATGTTATGGGTTATTCTGCACTTAATGTGGAAACAACTGAATTATGGGCTCAACTAAAATGGAAACCACGAATAATTGGAAAAATATAAAATGCTTAACCAGCTGCATTTATCAAGATGTCAGACTTCAAGGGGAAGGGAGGAGACTTTGCCATACCGCTCCTGGAGAGTTTGGTGCCAGGACTGTTGCCAAGTGTTTGCCTGAATTTGCTGCCCAAATAGGAATAACTCAGCTCCAGCAATCGCAGCCTTGGAGCTCAGCAGAAAGTTCCCAGCTCGTGAAGCACAGTAGGCTGGATGTAGCTGGAGGAGTTCCCAGGAGCGTGTTTTGGTTTTGTGAATGGACCTGGAGCTTCTTCACTAGCCCCAGGAGGAAGTGCTCAAAGCCAGAGCCCTTCCTCCCAGCCAGGGGGGTGTGGAGAATGTCGGGTTGGACGGAGGGCGGCCAGGCACAGCTCACTGCTAACAGCCCCAGCTGCTGCTCCTTGGCCCCTCCTGCCTCAGGATGAAGGTTTCCCTCCTCATCCCCTCGCTCCGCGGCCGGGGTTGAGCTGTCGCTGCCGCACGGCGCCCCGATGCAAATGGCCAACGGCGCCCGCGGGCTCGGCGGCACCTGCGGCGTCTAGACGGGTTCCTGTGCCCACATGCAAATGTCTGGGGAGGGAGCCGGGGCACAGGGCCCCAGTGGCACTTTCTGGGAAAGCCCTCGGCTCCCATTCCTGCTCGGTGGTGCTCCATGCCAGGCAGAAGTGCCTCTGAGGAATAGCGCCGCTTCTCCGCTCGGCCTTGGGTTGGTTTTGGAGTAACTCGGGCTGGGAACGAGTCGAGAGCTCTGGAGCAGCGAGGGGGTGCCGGGGTGTTCTCCATAGGGCTTTTCTGGCGGCGAGGACAAGCTGGCACAGCAGTCCAGGGGTTTTCTCCTGCATTTGCTCGGTGCCATTTGCATCTCTGGGGTGGCCAGGGCTTCCCAGAAGCTGTCCCGGCTGTGGGGCCGCGCGGCAGCACTGGCTGCTATTGCTGCCCCTTCACAGAAAGCTGCTCCACATAATCCTACAGCTCAAGGTGGGCTGGGGAGGCAGGAGTGTTGGATTTATGTTTCCTGAAAGTCTTCTTTAATTTCTCTTGTTCATGCTCCCAGCCTTTCTCCATCTTCCTTATCCGATCCTTTTCAAAGCTCCCTCTTACCATGTTCCCTTCATTAGCTCTTAGCACACCAAATACTTTTAAAGATGTCACAGCAGGTTTCTCGCTTGCAGAGGTGTCATGACACCACTCTGCTGGCTCCAAAAATGGGCTAAACCCACAATTTTGTCCCTTTGCATCACCAGCAAGTCATGCATCTTCACTTGAAGACAGCAAATAACAGTGAGCACCATGTGTTGTTCACCCAACCTAATTTTGGACTGGTTTCGTTAGGCTTTGGCTAATTCTGGTGCTCTCATGTTGACGCTGAAATATGTGTGGGTTTCAGGTTTCTCGGGTTTTGGCAGGAGGCATCTTTATCTTTGAAGCAGGTGATGGACCACAAACCACAGTGGTGAAGATTCACTGCAGTTGGGGTTTTTGGGTGATAATTTAAAAAAAAAAACAACCCCAAAACACAGGGTTTTCTTTTTCCTTACCTGTAAGGAGTCCTGAGTGAGTTGTGGGCAAAGCAGGGGTAAGCTGGAAAATCACTTTCAACACAAGGAGAGTTAATGGTTTCAGGGTGGCTGAGCGGTTTGTTTGCTGCTTATATTTGTGATGCAGCCTCTTGTGAATCCTCCCCGAAGGGCTGGAGAGCATTGTCGTCATTGACATCAGGGTTGGGTTTCTGCCCATCCTGGTAAACATGGGAAAGGTTTGCCACGTGGCCTTTAGTTGCTGTTTGCACCACTTTTTTTGGAGGTCTCTGATTTAGGTACCATGGAGAAAGATTAAAAAGTATTCCAGATGTAAAAAATATGACAAAAATCCAATAAAAATTAGGAAAAAAAAAAAAGTGAAAATCAAAGCCTTGCCCACACAGGGGCAGCTGCTGCAGAAAATAGAGAAGCTGTGAGGGTGCTTTGTGTGTGTTTCAGTTGATGCTGAATGAGGCCACACATCCCTACGTGAGGGCCACTCTTCTGAATTCCTGGCATCCAGGAAGCAGTGAGCCTAAATACAGCCACAGGGGAGAGGGGGGTCACATCCTCACCCTGCTTCTCCCTTTGCAAAATTACCTCTTGTTGTGCAGAAATATCGGCCACGACTGCGGCTTCTCCTTCTGAGAAACCAGCCCGGTGTTCATCAATTGCACGTTACTCATCCCTCACAGCACCATGGCTGCTGCCAAGCCCCTTCACAGAGCCTCTCAAAATCCATCCAGCTGATGCTTCTGGAGCTCCCACTCTTTTCCAGGGCAGGCAGGAGGTGGACACCTGCCCTGTGGCCACCGATCAGGGCCATGATCTGGCTCATCTTGGTCTGTCCGTTGCACGTGTCCAGGGATAATTTTCTTCTTGTACCAATTTCAATAAGCACTGCCAGGAATGCTGTTGGATTCCTCCAGTCCTGGAAGAGTGACAGCCGAATGCTCCAGCTTCATCTTTTCCATTGTGCAGCTCTGGGGAAAGTTGCTTTCACTCCTTTTGTTTTTTCCCGGTTCTAAAAAGCAGGATCATTTTGTAGTCAGGAACTTCAGAAAGATTTTCAGATGTCTTTTTGCCTCCATAGCAGTTTGCATAGGTGACCAGTCATCTCTCTGATAAAATGCTGCCTTTCCCACCATTTTTTTCCAAGAGACTCCTGCTACAACCCAACAGAACCAGCCCTTGCTTGTGTTCCTTCCAGTAACTCTCTGCAAGGAAACTGAAAACTGAAAGGATTAAACAAAACCCAGTTATAAGGCCATCTCCTCTTCCACTGCCCTGACAGCAAG
Source organism: Regulus satrapa (assembly GCA_013396955.1). Taxonomy (NCBI): domain Eukaryota; kingdom Metazoa; phylum Chordata; class Aves; order Passeriformes; family Regulidae; genus Regulus; species Regulus satrapa. The sequence continues at coordinate 147,907 of VWZN01000341.1, read as the reverse complement.
GCACCCATTTTTTCTGTAGGACTTTGGGAATAGCTCATGGAAATTGTCCCTGGCCTCTCTGTGACCCTGGTGTACAGGGAGTTAAACTCCCCAGTCGTCTCTTGGACAAGCACTTCACAAGACTTTTGGACCTATCTCAGAGGAAAAAATGAGATTTTCGAAGAGAGATGAGTAGCTTCAGTTTGAATGGAAGACTTTTTTTTTTTTAATTTACCATTTTGTTGCTATATAAAGTGCTGATATGATTTGAAAGCTCCAAATTACAACATTATCACACAACCACATCTCTTTTCTTCTGCCCTCTTCCTTCCTCCTAGCCGTGCCACATATCCCCTTCCCCTTTTGCTTCCTGACTGGTGACTTTGCTGAATTTATTCAGGGTAAAGCCCCCATCCCACCAACACCCAAGGGCACTGGGTGCTCCTGTGGTCATCCTGGGTGAGTTATTTGCCCAGCCAAGGGTGAAATTTGAAAGGTTTGAGTGGAAACATAGAGCAGGGAGATCGTGATTGTTTTTCCACAGCACAGCGTGAGGCGTTTTTGCTGATGAGAGAGGCAGCAAAAATAGCGTGGGGAAAATATAGCCCCAAGAAAGAAATATGTAAATGTCTGAATACATTAAAAACCCCCTGCTCGATCAGGGGCATGACTCCACTTTTATTCTGGGCTTTTTTCTTTTTTTTTGTGGTTGGGGGTAAATGCTCAAGGGAATGAAGGGTGATGTGGGTACAAACCCAACAGAAACAAGGCGTGGGGTTGAGATGTGTGGGGAATTCAAACACTGCATTCTGTCCCAATGGCTGGTTTTAATTAATCATATTGACCATTGAGCTTCTGGGGAGCATCTGAGAAATGACATCACCTCTCTCCGTGCGCCGCCGGCCGGGTGTGACTGCTGAGGTGTGAATTCTTTGCCCGTGTCAGAGCGTGACCTTCCCCTGATAAATAGGAGTGTTCGTGCCCCTGGTCCTGCAGAGCATCTGCGGGCTGATCCTTCCCTGAGGATGGGAGCCCCCCTGCTCCCATGGCTGCTGCTGCTGCTGCTGTCCCACTCTGCCCACGCAGGTGAGCTCCGGGTGGCTTTGCTGGCATCATCCTGAGCCCAGAGCGACTGGGGAGCTTGGGATGCTCCTGCCTGTTCAGCTCAGGGCTTGCCTTGTTGCCAGGGAAAAAGCACGGCCGTCCTTTGCAGGGGTCTGGTTCAGCTTGTGGGAGCGGTGTGGGAGCAGGGAACCGGAGGAGAGGTGCAGGTGGCAGCTTCTCACCGTGATCCCTGCGGGGCTGGCAGTTGAAACACGGGAAGGGAAACTTCCTTCGGCTCCCAGAGTTGCTGCCTCCCTATCAGCGCTGTCTGTGCCTGTAAGCTGCCACCTTCTCTCTCTCTCAGCCATCCTGGAGGTGAACGGGAACCTGAGCTGTAGGTGTGCCAAGACAACCTCGGAATACATCAGTCCCAAGAAATACGAGAGCATTGAGATAAGGCCCGTGGGCAGCAGCTGCAGGCGCACGGAGATCATGTAAGTGCTGCTGCCACCATCCTGCTGCTCCGCCGCCTTGCTGAACACTAAACCTTCCCAAAAAATGCCACCAGCTTACTTGCTGAACAAAATGAGGTGCAGAAACTCAGGTCCCAGCTCCTAAAGGAATCCTTTCAGCAGGAGAAGGTGTGATTTCCTCGAACTGGAGCAGGGGGTGTTTGCAGCCTGGTGGAAGTGCTTCTTCAGACACTGAGGCAGCATGAGCCATAACAAATTTTCCCAGATTTTTGTAGCTGCTCAGTGTTGATACATTTGTAAATCTCCAGGAAAAAAAAAAAAAAACCAAAAAAAATTGTCTTTGAGCAGTGTTCTGGGCTTCAAGTCTCTGCTCCACCTAGGAATGTGTTGCATCTTGCTTGTTCCAGACCATGCTGAGGCTTCCTCTGTCCCTGGCAGCTTTTTACAATTGCTGGTGCTGAGAGTGAAAGCTGAGTCTTCCCCATCAACTCTGGCTGCTTGAATTCCTGTCTTTAGAGGGGACAGGAATGCTCAGGAACTCTCCTTGCATTTCAGAATTAAATTAAGAACCTCAGGGAAGGTGTGTGTGAATCCCGAGGCCCCCTGGGTAAAGAAGCTGCTGAAGCGCATTGCCAGCACGTAAGTTACTGGATGGAAACTCGTTTGGCTCAGGTGTCCCTGGACAGCATCCCGGCACATCCATGGTTCTGGGAAGCTCTCATGGGCCCAGGAGCTCTCCGAGGGCCTGCTGCTGTCCAAAGGAGCCACTTCCAAAGCGATGAGGGACAACACTTTGCAGTGCAGCAGTTCAGTGTTTCTGTTTCTGTTCACTTTGCTGGGCGGTGTTCAGCCTGACATAACCCCTGTTGTGTTGGTCATGCTCCCCCTGGCTTACACAGAGTGCTGCCCTTCCAAAACAGTTTGGGGGGAAAATCACGAGGGGAGCGGTGGCGGGAGCAGGGTTTGCTCGTGGCAGGTGCAGTAGTGTGTTGATGCTGGGCTGGGAAAGCTGCTTTCCTTGGTTGTGCCCGTGCTGGGTTTGTGGCCATCCTGGCGAGTGATGCCCGCCTTGGGGAAATGGCAGCAGCTTCCCCTCGGCTGGGCCAAGAGCTTCCTCTCCCAGACCCGCTTTTCTCTGTGTTCACACATTTCTCCTCCTTCTGCTTTTTGCAGGAAGAAAAAATAAGTTTCCTGCTAAGGAAGTTGGTGCCCAGAGCCCCAAGGCGGGCTGGCGGATGATGCCCAGGTGTGCAGACCTGGCTGCTCCTCACTTTGCCCTCTCTTCCTCCCCTTCCCTAAGGCCCCACTTCTGGCTCTGGTGGAAGTGGCTGTGGGAAGGGTGGCTCACTGCTGGCCCCAGCCCCATGGCAGGTTTGTGTGGGGGTTCTCCCCTGCTCTTGGTCCTTGGATCAGCGTGAATATGAATCCTTCATTTATTTAGTTGCCTGTGGCTGCAAAGCTGTTCCCTGTCAGGGGCTGCTCCTGCTTCTTTAGGAATGATTTTGTGACTTTTTCCATGTGAAGTGCTCAGTGACAGAGTGTGTCTGAGGGTTGTGTGGCACAGCGTGGCGTGTCCTGTTCCGGAAGCTCAAGCCCAATAAAATTCAGGATTTTTCTTTCTGTGGTATTTTCCCTGGATCTCCTAGCTTTGAAGCCATGTATGACATAGAATCATAGGACAACTTGGATTAGAAGTGACCTTCAAGTCTATCCACTCCCACCCCCTACCATGGACAGGGACACATTCCACTATCCCAGCTTGTTTCAAGCTCTGTCCAGTCTGTCCTTGGACACCTCCAGGGATCCAGGGGTAGCCACAGCTTCTCTGGGCAACCTGGGCCAGGCCCTCACCGCCCTCACCGGGAAGAACTTCCCCCACTCTCGGATCTAAGCCTGCCCTCTAGCATTATGAAGCCTCTTGTCAGGGATCCTTCCCATCATAAGCTGTTACATCCCCTGCTGGTGATCTGAGGGCATGATATTTATTGGTGGGACAGTCCAGCCGAAGTGCCCTGCATCCAAGTGATGGAGCTGGGATTTACAGGTGCTCTAAGGGCTTTAAAAACCAGTCCAGGCCAATGAGGAAATATATCGGGAACGGGCATGAGGTCACTTGGCAGAGTTTTGGGATTAAAAAAAAAAATCAAAAGCAAATGTCTCCAGGGTGCTGCTGGGCTGTGCCTAGCAGGTGGGGACAACGTGGTCGTAGGAGAAATGAGAAATGAGCAATACCTGATCGTGCAGGACAGAAAAGCACCCCGGAAAACCTCTGGGCTGGTGGGGCTGTGTGCGCTAAGAGCAAAGTTGGAGGAAACGACACAGAAAGGAAGGGGAAAGCAGAGCCGCTTTCGGGAAGCCGGGCCCCCTGCCAAGCCCCGAGCCGCTGTTTTCTCGGCAGCGCTGCAAACTCAGCGAGAGCCATCAGCGGGGAGAGGGGTCGGGCAAAACCACGGCGACCCCGGCGCGGCCCGCGCCGCCTCACTTCTCCTATTTGCCGGCTTAAATAGAGGGATGCCGAGGGGCCGGGGCCGGGGCCGGCATGGCTGTGCGGGCAGCCCTGCTGCTGGCGGCGCTGCTGCTGTCCCCCCACCCTGGGGACACAGGTGACACAACCTGCGGGCTCGGGGAGGGGGGTGCGAGAGGCTCTCCGGCTTCGGGCTGGGTGGTCCTGGGGGCGACCCTGCCTCGCCCAGGGAGGGTTTTGGGGATGGCGGCGGGTTTGGGGCTGATGCGTGAACCGTGTGCCCCCCCCGTCCAGCGATACTGGAAGCCAACGGCAGCCGGAGCTGCCGCTGCCTCAAGGTCAGCCGAG
>VWZN01000341.1:118440-143581 GCA_013396955.1 Regulus satrapa | reverse complement strand
AGGTGAGCCGAGCCTTCATCCCGCCGGCGCGGTACAGCAGCGTCCAGGTGTGGCCCGTGGGCAGCAGCTGCCGGCGCCCCGAGGTGGTGTAAGTGGCTCCCGGGGGTGCTCTCTGCCCCGCCCGCCTTCCCCGAACCGCTCCCCCCCGCTGGTTTTCGCGGAGGGAAGGGTGGGAGGCTCAGCTGTCTGCAGCAGGGGAAGTGTCTCGTCTGACCGGCCGCGTGTTTTCTAGGATTAAGCTGAAGAGCCTCAAGAGCGTCTGCGTGGATCCCGACACCCCTTGGGTGAAGAAGCTCTTGCAGGACCTTCCTCACCTGTAAGTTCCCTTTCCCCCTGAGCACCAGGGGCTCCCCTCTGGACCCGGGGGCATCCCGTGGGAACCTGTCTTCACACGTTCCTCCACCTTCTGCTTTCGGCAGGAGGAAGAAAAATGCTCCCCGCTGAGGAAGCTGCCACCAGCGGCACAGCCAGATGTGCTGGGCACAAAGCTGCCTCCTTTCCCCGTCCTGCTGTTGCCTTACCCCGGTCCAGAGGGGAGCATGCTGCTGTCTGGAACCCTTTTCATGCCTTTAAACCCTTAAAAATGCCCATCCCTGCTTCCAGCCTCTCCCATTCCCAGAGGTGCGCTGGGTGTCCCTTTTGGGCATGACCCAGCAGGCCCAATAAAGGTGTCAGCCCTCTGTCACTGTCCCTTGCCTCCCTCCACATGGCATACCAGGGGCTTGGGGTGCTTGGGGTGGGAGGCAAGGGGGGCACCATCTTTTGGCCAAAACCACGGGAGGTTTGAGGAGGTGGCCTCGGCGTTTTCCGCTCTTTTTCTTTGGCGGGGAGGCAGCACGGGCCACGTGCAGCAGGGGGAAGCGACGGCGGGGAAGTTGAGGCGTGGGGCTGCCCCTTTTCCTCCCGCTCTGGCGCTTCCCAGCCCCAGAAGGGGATTGTGAAATCCCCCCTGGGGCGAGGGGCTGGCTATAAAACAGCCCTGGCGTGGCTCGGGCTGGGCGGCGAGGATGCGGCTGCTGCTGCCGGCGGCGCTGGCGCTGCTCCTGCTCCTGAGCAGCTCGGTGCCAGCGGGCGGTGAGTGGCTTTACGTGTCTGTCCATCCACGGCCCCCTCCAAACGCCTGGACGGTGGCACGGGGTGTCCCAGATGGGGCTGAGCGTGGCTCCTACTAAGCCTTCAGATTTGTTTCTTACCCGTCTTTGAGCTCGAGTTTGTCCTTTCAGCCCTGTGGCTAAGCTGGAGGGGGATACTGGGGGTGGAGAGAGGGGGGGGGTTGCCTCGTGAGTTTGAGCTGCTTCTCTTTGGAGCCCCACAAAACTCNGGCTCCTACTAAGCCTTCAGATTTGTTTCTTACCCGTCTTTGAGCTCGAGTTTGTCCTTTCAGCCCTGTGGCTAAGCTGGAGGGGGATACTGGGGGTGGAGAGAGGGGGGGTTTGCCTCGTCAGTTTGAGCTGCTTCTCTTTGGAGCCCCACAAAACTCAAGTGCTTGGTGGGTGGGCAATGGGTTTAATTCATAAAATGTTGCTTAAGTTTTCCAACCCTGCAGCTAAACCCCTTCCATATACAGAAAAAGAAGCTTTGAGGCTGTGCTGGGAGGTATTAGCCCTGCTGCAAGCCCCATTAACAGCAGCCCGTGGGTGTTGGGGATGGGATAGTGGGGAGGAGGGGGGGCTCAGACCCGCTGTGGGCTGCCCTGGGGCACAGGTCTGTCGCTGGAGAGCCTGCTGACCAACATGAGGTGCAAGTGCATCAAATCCACCGCCCACGTCATCAACCTGGGGCTGATCCTCACCATTGACATTACCCCTCCGGGCATTCACTGCAGGAGGAAGGAGGTCATGTAAGTGGAAAGCCTGGAAACCAATCCCTGCAGATTGCTCCTTTGTGCATGGGTGCAAAAGTACATAGTGGCAGAGGCCCGCAAATGTCGGGGTGACTCTTGCTCCTCAATTTCAAGGGAGTTCCTCTCTGTGTGGCTCAAAGTCAAGGCACCAAAATTCCATGTCTCTGTTGGCCAGGGTTCGTATCCGTGCCGAGGGAGCAGAGGGGTTTTCTCTGTGGGTTAGAAAAGCTTTGGGGAAGGGACGTGCATGGGGCTGAGGGGCCTCATGGCTTTGCAGCCTCACCCTGAAGAAGAACAGGCGAGTGTGCGTGACCCCCGAGGCGCCCTGGATCCAGCTGCTCATCCACAAGCTGACGCAGAGGTACGTGATGCCCAGCGGCTGGAAAACGCCCCAACGCCATGGCAGGACCACCCCTTCCCCCGACTCCCCCCGGTTTCCTTTCTTTCCTCCCACGAAATCTGCAGGAACAGCAGCAGGAAAGCGTTGCCACGGCCTCAGCGGGAAGCACCGTGCTGCCGGACCCCTTGGAGACCCCCCACCCCGTCCAGATCCAAGGAATCCACGGTGAGGAATTCCTCGTGGGACAGCAATGACACAGCCCCCCTGCCCTGAGACACGCTGGGTTTGGTAGCACAGCGCTGGTGCTTCCTCTGCTCCCTGGGTTTTGGCAGGGCCAGGAGCCTTTCCCTGCTCCCCCCCAGCCAAGGCTTTCCCCTCAGGCTCCCACCGTTTCCCTCCGTTTCGGGTGCCTGCGCTGTTCCCGCAGCTGCCATCCCAGCTGCCACCAATAAAAGGATGACTGTGCTTCCCCCCTCGGCTGTGGCAGCTCTTTCTGCCTGGATTTGTGTAAAAATTGGGATTTTTGGGGTGGGGAGTTAGGTTGGAATGTGGCACCGTGAAACCTTTGGCTGCTTTGCCACGGACGCTTCCAAACGCGCCGCCTTTCCTCTGCTCCAGGATTTGGTGCCTTTTTCTGACAGCTCCTGGCAGGAGCAGGTAATTGCAGGAGTTGGATAGGGTCCTCTGCTGGCTCCTGGCTGTGGAAACACACAAGTGGGAAAGTTCCCAGGCTGAGGCTTTCTGTGGAGTCCCATTTTCCTGGGATGGGGAGCCCAGCCTGGCACAGGAATGTGCCTTGGCCACACGGACTGAGGTGACAAAGGTGTGACCCTGTGCAGGAGTATCCCTCTTTACAATCTGGTCTGGATATCCTGAGAGAAGGTGTTTAAGGTCTGTAGGAATCAAATTTGTGTTGCCCACCCACCCCCACGGCATGCCAAAAATGTGTCCCCGGGCAGTAGCAAGCTGGGAAACACCCACCCAGTCCCTGCATCCCCCTCCTTCCTGCCCTGTGCTCCTCAGGAATCACAGGGATAAGAATGGTTTCAAAAGGGCTGTTTGTTAACTCCAGAAGGATGTGGAAGTAAACAGGTAGGAAGAAACTGGTGGATGTTTAGCCCCATCCATCGTGGGTGAGCAATATGCCATCTCCACTGTGAGCAAATTAAAATTAAAAAAGGTAATTTTTGAAGGGAAGAAAAATGTAGCAGTTCAGGGCTTTGATGACCTCCCTTTGCCCAGCTGCCTCAAGGTCCAGGGCAAAAAATGTTTCCTCATCCCAGAGCCCGGCACGCTCTCCAAGTTAAAGCAGGGCGTAAATCCCCCTAAAATTGTCGTGTAAGCATGCCCGGGAGTGACACTGCAGCTGCCCCTGCTCCACTGGCACTTCCATCTTTTCAGGGACGGGACCTCCTCCCAGCTGCAAAGGCAACACACGAGAAAGAAATCTGACTTAAAGAACCCCTGAGCTCTCCAAGTACCCATTATGAGACGGCGTAGGAGCCTCCAAAGAGGATGGATGAACCCCTGCACTGGGATCACTCTCACCTTCACCATTCCCACAGGGAAGGGTTGTGCCATACCTGGATCTAGAGGTTCATAATCGCCACCTAAAATTATTTTTAATTAAAGTGAGTTCTTGGCCGATGCTTGGCAGAGAGGATTAAGATGTGAGTGGTTCCCACCAGGTTCTCTGGGGATCTGTGTCACCTTGGAACGCCAAAGGATGAGGGGGAGGGAATGTGCATGACCAGACCTGTGTAAGGTTCGGTCTCCTTACAGTGAAAGAAGGAAGCAAAAATATTCAGCTACGTTGTACAAAATTCTCTTTTATATATATATATATATATATGTATATATATACACACACACACAAAACCCCGTATCGGACAGATTCACCAGATGGAACTTTTTAAAAAGCTGCTTGTAGAAGGGTGTTGGATTTTGTTTTCTCTGCTGGCTTTAGGCAGTGCTGTCGCTTGGGAGTGGACACCAGGCACCGTGTTTTGGGAAGCAAAGGGAGGCAGTGAGGAGCAGGGAAGGGCTCAGAGCCTTTTTTCCAGGTATTGCCTGCAACATGCTGGGAACCGAGGCTGGGGAAAAAAGCACCATCCCCTCGCTGCTCCTGCTGGGAAGGGAAAACCAGGAGGAAAACAGGAGGGAGCCACAGAGGAGAGGCAGGTAAACATGTGCATTGACTGAAACATAAACAAGACTGGGGATTTTTGGTTTTTTGTGCGATGTCTGCTAAAAGAATATTTTTGTGTTTAAAAACCACACGGCATGACAAGCGTTGGGAAGTGCAGCAGAGAAAAATCCAATGGAACACCTTCCTGCAACGGAACACTTCCATGGCTAGAAACCAAAGGAAAATCCAACTGGAGCAGCTCACAATGTTTGCCAAGGTTTGGGTTTTCCCGTGCCCGTCCTCTCCCACCCCCATATTACAAAACAGTGGTGCTGGGTTCTGATTTTTATTACTAAATGGGCTCCTCTGCAGTTCATAGGCAATCACGGGCGGGCGAATTAGAAATTCCATTTTATACAAACAGCTCAAAAAATATCGGGAGTGAAGTATGGTTAGGAAACACTGCTCACGCTGGGATCACCGTGCGTGGAGGAACAGGAGGAGCAGCTTAGAGCACGCCTGCGGAGCAGAGCATCCCCCCCTCCCCAAAAAACATACAGCAGCTGAATACAGAAAGGTAATGTCCACAAAATTTAAGTTTTTCATGCNAGGTTAGAGCACGCCTGCGGAGCAGAGCATCCCCCCTCCCCAAAAAACATACAGCAGCTGAATACAGAAAGGTAATGTCCACAAAATTTAAGTTTTTCATGCTATTCTACTTTCCAGTGCTCTCCAATCCATGTGCCGTGGCCAGTTAGGGAAAGCTGAGGTTGTATTCCAACAGAGGTACCTGCACCCAGAGGAAAATCCATCTCTGGAAAGGGCTTTCTTTTTTTTCCTCTCTTCTTTTTTTCCCTTTTTTTTTTTCTCTTTTTGTTTTGGTTTTGCACAAAGCAAGTGCTGCAGGAATTTCCCCCAGCTCCCATCACTTCCAATTGATCCCAGACCATAGGTGACACCCCCATTTTTTAGGCACTTTTCCAAGGGAGTTGTCACGTTGCTAAACCCATTTTTGCATTCTGGCCCACTCCACCCCCCTCCCTGGCCCCCAATCAGAGTCAGGGAATAGTTTCTCCTCAAAGTCCAATTGAATTTTTTTTTTTTTCCCACAATGGAAAATTTCCTGTGTATAAAATGACAAAGGAAATGTTTAATTAAAGAGGAACAGCCTGACTTGGCAGTTTTGCAAGACAGAAGATGGCTCTTTAGTATTTAAAACTAATTTCACAATTTAAATTGGACTTTTTTTTTTAAGTATACGAATGAGACATAAATATAGGTTTATCAATCTGCTTAAAAATTTCATTCACATCATGGAAAATGTTTTTCATTTATTAAAAATATCACATTTGGAGACTAGAAACAGTAAAGTGCATGAAAAGTTTCCAATAGAAATTCAAGAAAATCTTATAGCAGCAAAAAAGCAGAATAAAGAAAAACTTAAAAACACAGACACGACCTTTTCCTATCACTGTGCCTTTTTTTTTTTAAACATTAAGCAGCCAAACAGGTTGGATTTCTTTTTTAAGAAAATTGCATGTTTAATGCCTCTCGAGGCACAAAGTTTTGAACTGGCCACCCAGAGCATTAAAAGGAAAGAAAACAAGGATTTCCAACACATCCAAAGAGCATTAACATCTGGGAAGGAACCAGCAGCTTTTTACTTCAGCCCTGACTGACAACAGCTCCCAAACAAATTGGAGTCAGGAGGATTTAGAGCTCGAATTTGATCACAGATACTTGGCTATCTTTGGTTTTCCGATAGTACTGAGATGAAGGGCAGGGCCATGCTGCCAATCATTTATAGTCAAGTATTAAGTGCTTTGCTAATGTGCAAAATTTATGTTGGATGCAGAGTTAAGTCTCCATTTTGGATTCAAACAGTATTTCTAATACTCTTCCTACAAAACAACCATCTCTAGTTTTTGTTTTTTCTTTCTCCTAAAAGGTTGGCTCAATTTGCCACATTCTGGAAAAAAGCATTACCTTGAAATATGTTAAATGCAAGTTTTTAAATCTCTTTTGTCCGTTTAGAAGTGCAGCTTCCTACTGAAAAGAAAAAGCCAGTTTAAGGTAAAATTTAAAAACAAACAAACAAACAAAAAGAAAAAAACCACCGACAAAAATTAAATTAAAAACCTGGAAAGGGGAATAATACTTTGGTTCCAGCCCTAGTGCCAAATGATACCAATATGCACCAAAATGTGCAAAAAATCTCATATCAAACACATAAGGAAAGGAGCTCGAAGAAGCAGCTGCAGGTTGGCCATACTTCACTCCTATGCAGTGGGATTTACAAGTGTACAGGTCCGTGGCCGCGGGCGGCACTACCTGCGCGAGGGCAGGTGCACGCCGTTCACCAGCGGCAGCAGCGGCGGGTGCAGCTCCAGCTGCGTCAGCAGCGAGAAGTGGTCGGAGGGGATGTGAGGATGAGGGCACCCCGTGATGTTGTTGTCCACCAGCCACTGAGGGTCCAAAGGCCCCAGGACGCCGAGCACGTTCATGTGAGTGTTGGAGTAGAAAATGTAATCAATCACGCCCTGCGGAGAGAGGAGGGACAGAGAGCGCGGTGAGGGCGGGGCTCGCTGGCGGGATCAGGGAATTGACCAGGATCAGGAATCGACCAGGATCGGGGAATTGACCAGGATCAGGAATCGACCGGGATCAGGAATTGACCGGGATCGGGAATTGACCGGGATCAGGAATTGACCGGGATCAGGAATTGACCGGGATCAGGAATTGACCGGGATCAGGAATTGACCGGGATCGGGAATTGACCGGGATCAGGAATTGACCGGGATCAGGAATCAACTGGGATCAGGGAATTGACCAGACGTCGGTGCTTACTTTGAAGTCAAAGGTGTAATTGGTGTAAGGCATCAGGTTGTTCTCGTAGGCGCTCTTGAGCTGGAAGCCGTGCGTGATCCTGCCCTCCGAGGCTCCGTTCTTCCCGTTGCCGCTGAAGTTCATGAGACACTCGTTGTAGCGCAGCTCCTTGAAGTCCTTGTGGTTGTCAGCTACGATGCCGTTGCTCAGGTATTCCACTACACCTGTTGGCAAGGGGAAGGGTTCGGGGAGTTGCTCTGAAGCTTTGGCTTAGGGATGTTAAACACCAGAATGCCACCAAGATAACATGAGATCACAGTTAGCAAAGCAAATCCCTCTCCTTAGAAAGTCTTCATCAGGAACTTAAGTCTTTCCTACTTCTCACTGCCGTTTCAGGCACGCGTGTTTATTTAATGATGTGTGTAAGATCTAACTGTGCTTTTCTACACTTAGGTGGGTGCAACCAGCTCTCCTGGAGTGTCCAGCTGAGCACGAAAAGCAGGTGACTCAGCTAGAGGACTCACAGTCTCTTCAGCCCGATTTCCAAAGGCAGCTGTTCCTAGGAAAGCTTTCATCCATAGCTTCCCTGGGGAGTGCAAAACAATCGCCTTCAGAGGAAAAAGCGGACTCCAACGTTCTAAGAAGGCAAGTTAAAAATCAGGCCGAAGCACCAGCCTTACCTGAATCGGGCAGTGAGTTGAGATCCGCACACAGCACCAGAGGGATAGAGTTGGGATCTGCTGTTGGGCTACTGGGCCTGCTTGAGGCTTTCTCCAGGATGTTTTTCAGCTCCGAGACGAACATCATGGTCTGGATGAGTTTCACATCTGAGTATTCGGGGTCCCAGTGCATGTGGGCATTGGCCACGATGAGCAGCTGCTTGTCCACGTGAAGCGATTTCATACCTGGACAGACAATTTCAGCAGTGAAAGGTTCTGTGAGTGCAGCAATGTCCCTTGTTCATACTCGGGGTTGTAGCTCCTCAGGGCTCAGGGTCAGACACACCAGCAGATGGGTGTGTTTCCATTGCTTAAACCTGCTGAAAGGCCTGTAAGCAGCCCAGGAATCCTTCCAGCCCTGGAATTTCTCCTCCTCTGAAGCCATGAAAACCCCAGCTGTGCAAACAGAGCAGGGTGGCAGTTTTACCTGTGCTGGAATTTTCTGCTGCATCTGATCAAACTTAATGAAAATGTGACAGTCTGTCAATCAAGAGGCAGGAAAAGATACCTGATAATTTCCTTCTTCCACATCAGTACTTTAGCACTGATATCTAATCACTGGGGGAGGGTAGAAGGAGTCAATCCAGCGGAGGGAAAGAGTTGAAAATAGAACTTGAACATGGTTGACAGCTACTGGTAAGAACAAATGCGTGTAAACGCAGTGACCTTGGGAAAGCTGGGCTGCTCAAGCAGAATGTAACAGAGAAAGTAAGCTTGAAAGGGGAAAAACAAATGCTGGGCATCTTGCTGCGAGCACAACCAGACCGTGTCACCTGCACCTGTCTGAGCCACCAACAGGAACTGCATGGATTACCTAGGAATAATTCATGCCTGTCCGTGGAGCTGAGTATCAGCGAGGACACCACACTCGTACTCACTTGCTCCAAATAAATCCTTGTGCACCTCCAACACCACGGCGACTCCGATGTTGTCCTTGGTCATCACTCGGTTCAGCATGGCTTCCGAGCCCTCCGAGTTGGCCATGGCCACCTGGTTGAACTCCACCGTGTGCTTCTGCACCAGCGTGAACCTGGGCAACGGGCAGAGGACGCAGTGAGCAGAGCACAGCCCCCATGGCAGGTCCCCCCCACAGGCTCCCTCTCTTCCAAACCATTCCAGCTGGTTCTAGACACGACCCCGAGAGCTGCACTTTTCTTTTTTTGGAAGCAGCGAAAACTCCGAGAGGCAGCTCAGGCTTTGGGAAACTTCCACCCTAATTACTGGAAGCTGTTCTGAGGTTTTAGTGTAAATTTTAAAATTTAGTGTAAATTTTAGTGCCCCTTACTTTTCCGTTTTGAAGAATATCGCGCAGCCATCCACATGCTTTTTCTCCTGCTCGGACATGATTTTGGCACGTGACTTTGGAGAAAAGAATCCGTCGTATCCCCGTTCTTTCAAGGCTGGCAGGAAAAGGGTGAAGTATTGCTCCGTTTCCACTTCCTGGAATTGTACACAAAACACCTCAGGCTAAAGAAGTGAAGGAAACCTTTCCTTGTGCCTGCCCTGGCTTGCAGTCAGAAAAGCTGCACAATCCATGTCACATCCTAGACTAATGGCCTGCTGGGCACTGGTGTGCATTCCTGGATTTCCTGGAATCCCTCCCAAAGGCAAAGTGACAGGTGTACTTTCAGTAGCAGCAGACCACACCTGATAAGTCTGACACTGGAATAGGGATACACAGCTTGCACTGGGAAGACCTGGAATTTGCTATCGAGCAGGTGACTGTGGTGTTCCCCAAAGGAACATTTAATCCTAAAGGCTCAGCGGGTTCGTGCTTTCTGTTTCTGAAGGAAAAAGCAGTTACTTTTAATTACCTGAAGACTAATGATATCTGCATCACAGTTGACAATTTCTTCCATGATTCCCTTTTTCCTGTACTCCCAGTTGAGGGCCCAAGATGGGCAGTAGCCGTAGAGCTGCCTGGTGGCGTATTTATCACACAGCACATTGTAACACATAACTGTAAATGAAGCTGCAAGGAGAGAGAGAAGGGTTGTCAGCCTCTGGAGATTGTCTTTCTGGCTCGGACAAGTGGCTGGAAGAGCTGTGACAAAGCCCTACGTGGAAAAGCAAAGCCCAGCATCTCGTTCAAATGACAAAAATGGTATTTACAGCACAGCCATATGTTAATTTTTCTAGTACAAATGAAAAAAATTGCCGTTTTCACTCTGATCTTGGAAAGTGAAGCACAAGACAAGTTTCCCAGTGTGTCACCTTGTGAACACAGGGAGAAGAACCACAGATTTACCTGAGGGCAGAATTTGGTCTCGTTCTTTTAAAGTTATCCATGGCCTTGGAGGCAGCTGCTCTGGATGAACTACAAAAAAAAAAGAAACCAGTGATTAACTCGAGGTTTCTGTTTTTAAGTTACAATTTCTATGTCAAAGTGATGACTGAACAATAATGTGTTTTGCATCCCCAACTCCCCGAATCTTCAGGGGAGGTAAAGATCATTTAAATGAGTAGCTCTAGTAAGGGAAAAATTGTCATTTGTAAGATCCGTGACTATTTTTGTCTCTTGTTTTCAGATTTAGAAGCAGCACCAAAATTCTCCTGCACATTGAATAATCTGCTGAAGAAGGAGGGGTAAATCCTGGCATGGTTCAGCCATTCCTTCTCCAAGAACCTCGCCCTGCATCCATCATTCCTGCAGTGCCTTAACTTGGGAGAGAGACATCAAGTGGCAAAGCAGAAGGCTCAGTTACAGAACCACAAAGCAGGACTGAGGTCAGGTACTGGATGTTCTTAATGGCTCTGGTGTTTCTCGAGCTAAATTTGACATTCTGCTTGCATTCAAATGATTATTTCTGGTGGGGAGAACCAAAATGGCTTCAGCAAGGCAGACTTTGCCCTTGGTTGGTTATTGAAGGGTTTCAAACCAGAGAACATCTGGCTCCAACACGGGAGAACCTTGGGCAGTACACACCAGCCTCTTCCACTGTGTGTAACTGGTGAGTTCTGGGATATGACTGGAGCCACCTGGCACAAACACTAAAGCGGTGAGGAAATACTCTCCCTCCAGTGGTTCAGAGTCTTGTTTCAGCAGCAAATGCTATTTTCAAAGCCTTTCTGCCCACCAGATCCATAGGGCTGTACCTGCTAGATTGTCAAGCATGTAGTTCAGTAGCTTTCGGGTTCCGTCTGGATCCTGGTAGAGGCTGAGAATATCTTGGGATAAAGGATTGCCTGCCAACAGCACAAAACAACAGTGGGGGGATCAGCTGCCTGCCTTTCTTGAGGCTTTCCACCCAAAGAAAATCTCCCAGAATGAGAACAGACAAATTAACTCAGCAGGTTAAAGGGTTTATTCCCCTGACTGCAGATTTGAAATGAGCTCCTAAGGAAGTTTAGCAGCATTAAGAAAGACAAGCATTGTTTTCCCAACTGCCTGGTCATTTTTGCTACCAACTTAATGCTTAAAATAAGCTGCAGGAAAACCTTGAGGTAATAGAGGAAGGTTTTGAGCCCAGCCACCCCTCAGGATTCCTGAGAACTCGTAGGAATATGGAACTGGAAAGAGCTCACCTTTTAAACCCAGGGTTTGCAGCTGGAAAAGCCGTCCAAGTTCATAAGGCAAAACCCGTAACAGATTGTTATTTAAAAGCAATTCCCTGCAGCAAATGCAAAAACACTGTGTGAGTATCACTGCAGAAGAAACTCCTAAGACTGCTTGTCCTCAAAGAGAGCACTTTTCACCCTGATTTTTATGATGGGAAGATATGCCAATCTTCCCGTGTCAAAGCACGACTGAAATACATTCATTAGGGAAAAAGAAGGCACAAAACCCAAGATGAAACCAGGGATGAAAGCAGCAATATATCAACAATCAGAAAAAAGCCCAGTGAACCCAGAAGTAATTATTAGAAGCGAAGCTCTGCACCAACCTGGAGTTTTTCAGGATTATGTGACATAGAAGCACAGGAAAACAAACTGAAACTCTCGGTCCCGATCCCGTGATAGAGATTTTTTTGGGAAGTTAACCAGAATAATTCCCCTCACCTGAGAGACACCATGTTTCCTAGTTCTGCTGGTAAACTTCTGAGTTTGTTGGATGACAGATCCAGGTAAACCAGATTGTGAAGCTTGGCAATATCAGGTGGAATGCGAGTAAGGTTGTTGTCATTGAGGTGCAGAGCAGTCAGGTGTGTCAGCGACCACAGCGACGTACTTAAGCTCCGCACTCTCCCTGAAAGAGGAAAGCAAGGAACCACCTCTTCACTCTGGAACCAACAAAGTGGATCTGGAGTGGTCTGGGGCATCAACACTGTGGGAATTTCAATCCCAACCAACTCACCCGAGATCTCTAATTCAGCCCAGTGCGACTTCTTCCCGTTGGCCACCTCTTCCGCTGACATGATGGTGTAAATTCTGCGAGGATCTGGAGGATCATATTTTTCCTTTGGCATCCCTGTTAGTCTGAAAGACCATCACAACTGTTACTCCACAGCATTCCTTCGTTTCTATCCCGCCATCAGCTGACCTTTCCCAGGGATAACCCGCAGCAACACGTCCCAGAGTTTTATGCACCATAAATATTGGGCTGCCAAGCAGGTGCTCACACCTGGGCAGAATTCCGGGATGGAAAAAAAGCATTTCTTCCTAGGAAGTTGGGGTTTCTGCAGTCACCTGCTGGGTTTCCCAGTTGATCCCCCATAACCCACGGAGATGTTTGCTGTGTGCAGAACCTGCAGACAAGATCACAGAGTCCCGCTGTTCCTGGATTGCTCCCTCCTGTAGCTTGCACAGGCAACCAAGGATTGAAGGGAAGGCTCTTAATTTCAATATACAAAGTCCCACTTCGCACTGCACTTACACAAGGCTTGAAATTGAAGTCTGAGGGAGAATTAGCTCCATTTTCCCATTAACTATCCATCTTTTGTGCTTTGTGCTTTTTCATGCTCGGGATCAGGCAAGACCTTTGCATTCTTAATGGCCCAGGAGCCACAAAAAGAGCTCAGCTGAAGTTCCCATTTAGCTGTTCTGGGGCAGAAAGGGCTCCAGCCAGTGCAAAATGTGAATACCAGAAGCCTAAGGACCTGTCAGTGCACACCAAATTCATCCAATTGTCCTGACTGTCAGAAGGGAGCTCTGATGTCCCATTCAAAACCCATCCACTTGCCACGGGAGAGATTTTATTCCATGCCTCCCTAGGCCGTTGTGCCAAGCAGGACTGCGTGTGATTTAAAAGCACGAGGTTAGCTGAGTTTGCTGTTGGCTGGTCTTTTCTTCCCCAGACACACAAAATCCATGAGCCTTGATTTTATCCAAATCCAAAGCAGCTGTTCCAGAGGATGCAGCTCTTCCCTCATACAGACGTCTCTCCTACAGCGAGCTGCAGTAGCTGTGAAGCTCTTCAAACACCTCTAACTTGAATTCGAGGTAACAAGCTGAGGGTTTTGTTCTGCAAGTCCAACTCAGCACAGATCCCGCTTTCCCTTTATGAGGGTGAAGTCCTGCAGTGTTTTCCAGCTGATGCCGACAGCCAGCCCGGTGTTCTGGCACGGAACAGGAGCTGTCAGGGCTCTCCCCTGCCAAGGGTCTCAGTTACACGGCTGCTGCTTCCTTCCCTGACAAACGCCCAAGGAAACTGCAGGGGCAAATGCGAGCCCCACATCTAATTATAGCCCCCTGTAATTTCCAGGTGAAGTCACACGGCGAGCAGAGCTACGGGATAAGAGGATTCTGCGCTCACACTGCCTGGCACGGGGCCATGAGGGAACCAGTTACTTAAGGACAAGGGATTAGACCTGAAATCCCTCCATCTTCGTTTCAGAACCCCAAAATGAGAACAGCCTTTCCCCCACAGATGAGCGGGCTGTGCTTTGGGAGTGCCCAATCTCCGGTGCTTGGATTTTTGCTGGATTTATCTTCGCTCTTCAAGTGCCGGTGTGAAAGTGGGGAGCACTTGAACAAACTCCTCACAGCCACAAGAGCCCGATTCCACCTGCTCTTGCTTTTTAATTTGCCAGATCTTAAACTGATCTGTACCTCCATGGCACCTGCACCCAAGACACGGCAAACTTTGCTGTCCAAAACCCAGGATATGAGGATTTCTGTGATGAAATCCTTAAAACCATGGTCCTGAGCTGCCTGCCACCCCTCTACACCAGCCCACAGATGACCTCTGATCCCCTCTGAAAGGGCCAGGATTGCTCCTCTGCAGGGCTCCCAAGGAAATGATGTTGAAATATGGCTCGTTGAGAGAAGTGCTCTGACAACGCAGAGCCATGTGTGGCTGTCAGAGGCCTTCCAGAGAAGTGAGCCCTGAGCTGGGAGGCGAAGGACACGCACATTTTTCAGCTGTTAGTCACTTTAATATTGCTTTGGAATAGTGGTGAGTCAAACAGGCAGAAGAAGTGTCATCGCCACAGTTACACAAAGGGGAAAACAAACCTAAATCAAATGTATTTTTTTTTCTCCTTCTGCATCACAGCAACATTGAACAAGATTTGAAAGTCACCGTGTGTAATTTTTTTCTTAGGCAAAAAATTAATTCTGCCTGGGTTCCCAACTCCTGCCATTCCTATCTCCCACTCTGCTTGTCCTGGAACTAAAACAATATCCAGAAATCCCAACCTGGTTTTGTTCAGTCTTCAGGGAGCTATGCTGAGTTCCCTGAATCTCTTAACCCCAAAATCCGATGTGCATCAGTACAAATTTTGGCAGGCTCTTCTCCTAAAGCCTCCCCTTGGAAAACTTCTGAAGCTGCTCTAACTTGCTCTCTGCTACAGATCCAACCCTGTAAACTTAAACAGCCTGACTCTGGTTTCAGGTAAATGAAACACAAAATCTCTTCCTGATTTTGTGTGAACTAAAAAAACCCATGGAGATGAGGACGTCAGTGTGTTAGTTAGAACAATATTTAATATAACAGTTTCTAAAGTAACTCTTTGGGTCCAAGTCCATCCCCAGAAACCCAGAGGTGACTTGCAGAGCAGGATTATTGAGGAGGAACCTTAACTGTGTTTCTGGGTGAGCCTGAGCAGCTCTCTGTGGTGGATATAAAAAGGGCCAGGGGCAGGTACTGTGCTTCCACCAGTAGATCTGTGCCTGCCTTTTCCTTGAACTTTTGGGGTTTTATGCTGTTTTATTTGCTGAGTTGTTTTGGGCTTTTTTGGGTATTTTTGTTTTTTGTGTATGAGGCATGCTGGCTATCATTTAAAGCCTGAAAAAAAAAAAAGAATAATTGAAAGCTACTGAAGGTATGAAGAGTGTCAGAGAGAAAAAGTTGAGCTACTGGATTGCAGCAGAGGCTTTCAATATAAAGAAATGATTTTTGGGTAACAAACAACAGGAACTTCTGGGTTTCAAACACACAGTCCCTTCCCCAAAGAGTGTAGAAGATGCATTTCTTAAATCACAGTGACCGTAAGATGTTTTGTTTAAGTTCTTTCACACCTCAATGCATAAATGAGTTGTCAAATGAGGGGGCAAACGGAGAAGAGCTGTGGCTGCATCCTGCTGCAGCCCCGTGTTCGTAGATGTTTGGCACAGCTCCAAACCCTCGCCTTCAGCCCAGTGACATTCTTTGTGATTCTTTCTTTTTTTTTCCCCCCCCAGCCTCCGTATGTGGATGAGTCAAACTGCCAAAGCGTTTTGGAAACGATCCAGGAGCCAGCCCTGAGTGGCTCTTCCTTCCTCTGAGCCCAGCTGACTGTCCATGCCCTTCCATATGGTGATCCCTCCCAGGAATTAGCGATCCTCTCGGCTGACGGGGCGTGCGCGTGTGTGCACACACGTTTGTCCAGCCTCGGGAAGCCGGGGCTGAAAGCTGGGAAAACAGCACCCTTTTTTATCTCTTCATCTAAATGTCTATTGATGTGTTTTGTAATCAGGCCTGAGTGCCTTGCAAACAGGGGGGAGGAAGGCTGCTCCTCTGCACTGCTCTGCTTTTAGGAGAGCGTGGTAAAAAGTCTCCCCGAGGAGAAGAGCAGCACAGCCAACACCCACAAATACAAAAACTGGCCTGGAGTGCTCTGGGGGGAGGAACACCAGGTGATTGTTCAAGGGGATTTAAAGAAACCTGGCAGTACTGGGGTATGTACAGATGTGTTAGTTTAAGGTAAACTATTTGCTGTGTCCCTATATACAGCATCTAACGTGTATATCCTAGTGAGAAAATACTGCAGAATGGGAAATTCCGATGGTCTTTGACATGGATCTGAGCTTTTTTCATGGTGCTTTCCTGCAGGAGTATGCCCAACCACCTCTGTGTACACTGCCTCTCCCAAGAATTCAACGAGCGCCCCGAGTCTGCCAGCCCAGGTACTCCTGTGTCTTTCCAGCTTCTTATTCCAAGCACCCTGGCTGGGGATGGAGGTTAGCAGGGAATCAAATATAAATATAAATGCCTCGTGGGGTTTTTTTTAGTTAAAAAAAAAAAAACCCCAAACAATTCAAAAACAATGTCTGAGGAGATCTGAAAGAATTCCCGAGGGAAGTCTGACACAGAGTACAAGGAAATTCAAGTTGGGAATAGGGAAAGGTAAGAGGTAACCATGAACCTGCAGCTGGCAGTAAATTCGGTGGTGCTGGGATCCCTGGGGGCTCCACGTTATCTCTTGGAGCCCAGAGAAGCACAGACAAGTCAGAGAAGCAAACAGCAAAAGCCAAGGGGAGGAGTGGGAAGGGAGGGAACGAGCTGTATTTGATTAATTCCAGAGCCACTTGATGGAAATGCTAATTGTCCCACTGACATACACCCACTAGTTATTCCCCTCATTCCCTCACCTCTTCTAAATGAAGCAGCCTTTTCTTAAATCACAGGTAACACAAGAATATCCAGGTTTCCACCCTTCCTTTTCCTCCATGTCACACCCCCACTTACAGGACCAGCTGAACTATTTACTGCATGGAAATCCTACACAGCATTACACAGCTGCTTTTTATTGCTGTGCTTGGTTAAGAGTCAGTCCTCGCTCCAAAGGAACAGTTCCTGCCTCGTTGGAAGCAGCCCGTGCATGTCAACTCCTGAATATCCTCATCAGGTCACTGAGTGATACCTGCCTTTGTCTGCAGGTGCCTTTTGTACTCTGTGCTTCCAGAGCAGCTCCTGGGGCTGCTTCACATGCAAACACAGGGCAGGCTGCTCCCCAAAATAAGGCTCTGCTTACCAGAAATACATGCAAGGGGCTGCTGTAGGGCAAGAAGCATTTCCAGCAGCCAGCCTGTAAATAAATGTCATCAGAAGCCCCCAAAGGGCTGGTTTAAGCAGTGGACTTATTTATTTACACAAGTATCTTGCACTGTTTCAGAGAAATGACCCATTTGCAATGCTGCTCCATCCCCTGGAGAGTGCTGGGCTTCTAATGAGATCCAGGACAGAGTGGCTTAAAGGATTAGGAACTGAAGTCACTAGGAGTCTGGGGAAGGAAGAAGGCAAGCGCTGGATCAAGACAAAACACCGTCCTGGGCTGTGGGCATGGAAGAGGAGCAGCCCTTACCTAAAGCAGGAGGTTTTCCTAGGACTGGCGAGACAGAAAATGCACTCAGAGCATGAGCAGAGTGAGCTGGCAGTGCCGGGGTGTCCCTCCAGCCGTGAGGGGAAGAGCTGCTCTACTGACAGCCCGTTCAGCCACTCCTCAGAAATGATAAAGCATTTAAAGCACTGCTCGGGCTGCTGCTGTGAGCCAACACCGTGCTTCATTCAGCCCCTCAGGATCAATACCTGGAGAGAAGTCAGCTATTGACCTGTTTTTTGAGCAAAACTACACGGGAGTTATGAATCCATGCACACTGCAGGAACTCAGGAGAAGTCTTCTCAATGAGCCAACCTTAAGGTACAGCTGGAATCATCAATACCCTTTCATCCTTCAAAGCAAAGTTTGTGCTAGGAGAAAAGAAATGAGATTATTTCCACGGCCACGGTGCCATCTTCCCTTTTCAGGGGGGAGACTGTCAGCACTTCCACAAAATAAGCAAACCCCAGCAACATTTCAGTTGGTCTCCCTCTACAATCCGAAGAAATCTGCCACTGTAAAACTTAATTCAAACACCTTTAGAGTTACAAGGCTTGCCTTTTTCAACCACAGGTAAGTTTGGATGAGTCAAAGCTCAAGATTTTAAAAGAAAGGAGGAGAAAAAGAAAAAAAGAAAGCCAAAGAAAAAAGCACACACCAAAAGTGGAAACTGTTTTGCCAATCACTGGTACAATAAATGAACCTTTTCAGTTTGAACAGGCCACGGGATGCTGCACTAGTGCTCAGAGTAGCTGGGCTTGTATGCTCAGGAGAGAAGGGATCTCTTAAACCTCCCCCCCCCAGTTTATAGGGATAAACCCGGTTCTCCAGAGGGTATGTTTAAATATGCTTTGCATTTTAATCTCAGAAGAAGAAAAGTTTGCATAATAGCCTGAGCAAAGCATATTATTTGAATATTGAAAGATAGTTCAGCTGCTTCTGTATCTGATTATCCCAGTCTTTCCCCATGAGCATTTTCACCATACTTAAACTTCCAAACAGAATCCCAGACTGGTTTGGGTTGGAAGGAACCTTTAAGCCCATCCAGTCCCACTTCCCACTATCCCAGGCTGCTCCAAGCCCTGTCCAACCTGGCCTTGGACACCTCCAGGGATCCAGGGGCAGGCACAGCTCCTCTGGGTAACTTGCTCCAGAAGAGAGGCTGAACTTGTGTGGGTTCCCCTGTTCAGCCACATGAGGGGATTTCACCTAAAGGCAGGGAATACCTTTGGCAAATTTTGCTGTAGTTTTTCCAACAGGTTGGTTTTCTGGTATTTTCTTAACATACTGACAGGTGAGAGGTTAATTACAGAGCTCTCTGAAAGGAAGTTAAAGAAGACAAATGCAGTCCAAAGCCCCGGTGCTACCTCCCCTGCTGTACAGAAACAGAGAGTAAAGGAAGAGCACGGACACAGTGAGCAGGGGCACGACACAGGTATGGATTCAGGAATGCTGAAGCCTTGCTGACAGCCTGAGGTTTTCAACCACGTAATTTTCCAAGCAGAAAATATTTGTGAGTTATACTCATCTCCCCGCGTGCCAGGTTGTTTTGTTCACACCTGCAGCTGCCACGAAATAAATGGCCAATGACTTAAAACTGAATTATTCCCCCTTTACCTTACACGGGAAGTACCTGGGGGTTCCTAGAGCAGGCAGAAAAACACCTTGCAGTTCAGACCTCCTGGTCTCCCCACAGGTCTGAAAATACTTAATACATGTGCTTCCCCCATCCACTCCAAAAATTCCTAATTCCTCTGATGCGTTCCACTCCTTCCCAGTCTTCTGCTCCAAGAGGAGCGAGGAGGAGGAAAAGGCTGGCTGCACAGGTACAAACATGTCCCTGGAGACTGACCTGCTCCCAGTGGCAGGATGTGGCTTGGATGGAGGAAAAAACGTGAGCCCGGCTCTTCCTGGCACCTGGGACTGTTCTGGTATGTGAGAAGTCACCTGGCCCTGCTTTTCGGTTGCTTTCTTAACCTTCCAGAACAAAAGGATTAAAGGAAAGGCGTTCACAAGTGGAAATTTTGGCTGGGCAGTCATTCATCCTGTGCTAGCTCTTTCCCACTGCCACAGCCAGTTGTAAATTAATGTAATACAATAAGTAGAAAATTGAATTTTAAGCTATAGAAGGAGCGGGAAGAGCAAAGGGTATTCTCCACATGCTGAGGCTGACTCGGGATAAAGGATTTTATTTTTTGTGACATAAACCACCTCCCCCCCCTTGTGAAGTCACACAGGACAGGGATATCCAGCAAAGCATACAAAGTATACAAAGTATGTTTTCTGCTTTCCCCCTTTCTCAGTTTTTCTGGGAGTGTCCTATGGGAAAAAAAAAAAGAGCTATGGATCTGCAGAAGGAGGGCTTCAGCTCTCTCTTTATATGGTGCTTAAATCCAGAGCCTTTTGAAAGGGCCTTCAGATTGATTTCTTAGGAAGGGAAAAAAAAAAAAAAACAAGCAAAACTAATTTGTGATTAGAAGGCACAAAGATGTTCACTCAGATGGAAGCATTCCTGAAAAGCGAGGGGAAAACTACCCGAGCAATTCATTCAGCTGCCCTAAAGGGTAAACAGCAAACTTGAACACCATCCACAAATCCTGATTATTATTAACAGCTTGACCAAAAGCTTACGGGTTTTGGTTTTTTTTTTTCTTTGTCCTCCTGGAATCTGATGAACTTTAAAAAATGTGTTTGACACCAAAGCAAGGAGGAGGGTCCCTATGCAGCAACACAAGGCTCAGCATTCCTCCCTCTCCTGCAGCCTGCAGAGCTGCCTCAGCCCAGGAACTTCTTTGCCTTTCAAAAAGCAGGGAAGGTGTTTAATTGGCTCTTCCCTTCCAGGCCCTTGGAAGCAGCAGTGTGGGGAGCTGCTGACTTGCAGAGGTAATTGTGGAAGGATTGGTGGTCAGGACACTTAGCAGGAGCTTCGCTTTGCATTCCTGTTCCCAACAGAGCCTCTGGAGAGTACAGGTGGGTGCATAACGTGGGGAGGGGAAAGGCCCACAAGAGCTGCCCCCGGTGCTTTCCCAGCCATAAAAATTCCTGCTGCTCCTGGCTGAGGGCACCAGAGGTTTCCCTTTATGCTTTGTTTAGGGTAAGGAATAATCCAGATTCACATCAACAGGGATGGTGGTGGCAGGGTGTTCTGAAGGATTTGTCTCTTCACGTCTGAAATTTCCCAACGTTCCAGCTGCAACTGGGGGCGAACCCAAAACTAAACTCCTGCTGAAAGGCTAACTCCAGTTTAGAACATGCACTTACACCCCGGCCTTCATACCCTGCAAATCTGCATTTGGACTCCCACAGCCCTTTTATTCACATTTTTCCTGTCTTTCCCAGAAAAAAAAAACAAACAAAAACAACACCAAGGCAAGCAGAATGGGGAAGATGATGCACCACACACAGGTGAATGCTGAGCATAAACACCACTAATGACTGCCACCAGGAAATGCCAGAGCAGGGGTGAGCACCACGACCACAAGTGCTCTGTGTCTGCACACGCTGGAGTTAAATTACTCGTGTGCAAGACACCCAACAGCTCACTGGGGCTCTCTTCTCTTCCCCGCTCTGGGAGCAGCTCCCAAAATCCCTGCGCTCGCTGACTGTGCCTGACTTGTAGCTACAATTGCTTGGAGCTGCTTTTTGTTCATCCCTAAGTGCTGGTTTAACATCTCCCCCTCAAAGGGCTGAAATGTGTTTCTTTTAGAACAGCACAAGGTGCATTTCTGCCCATCTGGAATTGTGTTTGCCATGACCACCTGTCAAACGGCTTTCTGGTGGTGGCTGAGCACTCCTAAAGTTACATCTCTGCAGGGAGATGCTCAAGAAACTGCTGAAGTTGTTCTTCTACACAGGATTCCAGAAAGATTATTTTCTTCCAGCGCTCTCCTTTATTTAGAGTAACTTCAGTTTGGTGTTTGTTTTTGGTGGGGGGGGAGCATAGATGATTTTTTTTTTTCCTCATTTTCAACTCTGAGAGAGGAATTTTCTGCCACACAACAGCCCCCCAAGTACCTTGCCACTGGAGGTAAGTGTCACGTAGCCCTTTTGTGAATTTACTAAGCTGCCAACACAGCCAGTCAGCAAGTTCAGCTAAAGGCCTTCCACAGTGCTCTCTGCGTCCAGCTCCGAGAACTGAAGGCACGAACGGATCCAGCAAATCCTGTGCATTTTTAGTTCTTTTTGCCATTTCCTGCCAGACACTTCAGTTTAAGTTGATCTTTTTGGGGTGGTTCTGGTGGGAAGTTTGAGGACAACCTCGAGGTGCACAAAAGACAGGGGAAGGAGAGCAGCAGAATTCCAGAAATATTGTCACCACCTAAGGGTCTTGAGAAATAAATCTCCTTTTTTTTGGTTATGTTTTTAAATCATTAGAGGGGAGATGGAGAAGCTGCACAGATAAATCGCTGGAACACAAAAAATTAATCAGAAGGTGAAGTTACACCACACTGTCACTGTAACAAGCACCCAAGCCTTGATTACTGCCTGCCAGCAAGAGAACCACAGAATCTGGACACAAAATAAAAATATTACAAGAGGCTTAGCATTTAATGCTCTAAAGTACTAAATCCACAGCAAATCCTACTGAATCTAAATATGCCTAAGACATATTTTAACTTATTTTTTTAAAGTTTTCACAAATGCCATCTTATACTTCCCAAAAAAAACCTAAGCTCCACTGTTACTTTTGCTTTCTCAGTAGTCTGCAAATCAGGTTACATCCCGTGCCTTGAGTGCCCTTTTGGCACTCCCAAAACCTCTTTCCAATAAACAGCAAGCAAGTAAAAAAGTAAGCACTTATTTGGATTTATCTCCCCTTTTAAACCTAAGTAACCCAAAAGTGTCCAGCAGATTACAGCTGATAGAAGCAGAACTTCTTGGGAGTGGTTCAAGAAAATCTGCCTGGAAATTGTGCACGTTCCTGGTGCAAAATTTGATCACTTAAAACCTTGGGGAAGGTTTTAATAAGAAAGAAGAAACACATCCCCCCCGTTTGTGCACATTGACTCAAACAAAAAAAGCCAGTGGCCACTGTGATCTACCTAACTCAAAGTTTTAATTCTGGATGGTTTTAAATTAAGGAGAGGCTTATCTAGTGTGGAAATTAATTAAGTTTTCTCCACTGGTGCTTTTTCATTCCTAATAGAGTCCACACACATAGCCTGGGATCACTTTCTGGCTCATTTCTCCTAGGAATGGTGCGAAAGCTAAACTTGGTCAAAAGCCTGCCTGGCTTTTTTGCAAAACCATGGCTGTTAATGGAAAACAACAAAATAATCCCAGTTTATCCCATGAAATGGAAGTTTTATCAACACCTTCCGATGGAAAGAAGAGCCGTAACATCACTTACTTCCAAGGAAGAATTCCCACTGCAAATGTGATGGAGCTCGCACAGATTCTGGATGGGAAGAGGAGAGCCACACATGGCCAGGAGAGCGGGAGCAGCCGCCCCTGTCCTGTCCTGTCCCTTCTGTCCCTTCCCAGCCAGGCACATAAATGCCTGAGCAAGCTACATCCCTGGAAACCACGCTGCTACCGGGGACAGGAGAANGCCAGGCACATAAATGCCTGAGCAGGCTACATCCCGGGGACAGGGGAAAAAAAACCACCCTTGAGAGAACAAAAACAAACTCTATCAGTAAAAGTGCACTTCTGCAGATAACTGCTCCTGCAGCTGGGACTTCTGCTGGCACAGCTCTGTCAGTCACGGGTCACGCTCCGGCACCGCGCGCGCAGACAGAGCTGTGCCAGCAGAAGTTCCCCGTGCAGACCTGGTGGGAAACTCCGCAGCCACTGTCACGGATCTGCGAAGTTTTTTGCCTTTTAAAAGTGCTGCAGCCGAGGTAAGCTTTTCCAGCAGGGTGCTGATGGGGGAAGCCTCACCCCTGACACAAGGTCCGGCCTTCCAAGGATGGGAGAAAACTAAACTTTGCTTAGGAACACCTACGGGCCGTTTACACTGAGTTTTATCCTTCAATTAAATGCACAAACTTAAATGAGAAAGAGCCCCCGTAGGAAGAGATAAAAGGGAATAAATTAAATTGTGCTGCACTTCAGCACTCGGAGCAGCCCCCGCTTTTAATAGTAAGAAGGGAACAAAACTGAAAGCGTTTAACAGGATTTGTTTTAGCAGACAGCAGAGCACTGCAGAGTTTTTCCACCGTTCCGTGAAATCCGACAGGCACACTGCAAAGGGGCTTTTGGCATCCTCGGCCACCTTGAACGCTCGGGCTGGAGCTCAAACACGAGCTCTCTCTGGGTGAACCGACACAGTCCTGCAGCTTGGTGATGTGGATCGTTATTCCAGAGCACGGGGCAGCGAGGTGTCAGCAGTGCACGCTGCCCATCTGCTCCAAATTCTAAAACCAGGCTGGAAATGCCCCCCTCGGTGGGCAGGGACGCGAGGAGGGAGCGGGGCTGGCTCCGTCCAGGACAGGGGGTCAGGCTGCAAAGCAAACTCAGTGTCCCTGAGCTCCCTCAGCTCCTGGGAGGTACCAGGGCCGTGCCCCTGGATGCTGCCTTCCGGGACAGGGATGGTTGGCAGCGCCACTTTCCCTATTTTTCACAGGGAGAGCACAGAAATAAAATCACTGGCAGCGCCCTGTTAGTTGTAAAGGCCGTGCTCCGCCTTCGGGAGAGGTCTCTGGCCCTCCAAACTGGGATACAGGATGATACAATGATTCTAGGAATTCCCTGGGCTGTGTCCCTGTGGTGTTAAGAATAATGTGCTATTTTTTTCCTTTTTAAAAATAAACACACTGCCATCACTTTCATTATCAGCCACGTCTACACACCATGAACAACTTCTGGGTGGGTGTTTGCCCCTCTAGGTTAACTTTGAGTTGTGGCGGAGCATCACAGAGAGGGGAGGGCGCTGATAAGGATTTAATTGTAAAAAATTCCCTGCTTAGCCAAGGCCGTGTAAAATCCTTATCAGCACGGCAACTCAGGAGAAATTGTACCTCCCCAAAACAAATACTCAGTCTATTCAAAGTTTCCAAAAGGGGCCGATAAAAGCCAATGGTCTAAAGATTTCCAGAAGGTCGGATAAAATGTGGCGTGGATGGGAGCAACAGAGCCCTCCACCACATTGACCAGGAGCGCTTCAGTTCAAGGAGCGAGCCCCAGGCCGTAACAAAACTCGGCGTTGAGGTGTGTGCTTTCATTTGCAAGCACCAGCGCCTGGGCTGGCAGCCCAGGTTCTATTGCAGGTGACACTCCTGTCATCTTCCTCCCAACGGAACTGCTGCGGACCACTGAGAAACCGCTGGGAAAAGGCGGCGGGAGCAGCGTCTCAGCAGAACACCCTCACCCCAGCAGGACCCTCACCCCAAACACAGCCTGACCAACGCGCCGGGGCTCAGCCCAGCGCCAGGCCAAGGCCGGGATTCGCCCCCCCCGGCCAAGTATCCCGACCCCGCAGCCTGAGCGCGCCTCACGGCCGGCGTTAGTCCCGGGGCTGAGGTTCACCTCCAGGCTGCGATCTGCCCCGTGCCCGGGATTTACCCCACGGCCAGGATTCACCTCACGGCTGCGGCTCACCCCATGGCCGGGATCTGCCCCTCCACGGGGGCTCGTCCCACGCCTGGGATTTGTCCCACGGCTGAGGCTCACCTCACGGCCGGGGTTCACTCCGGGGCCCGGCTTCACCCCACGGCCGGAATCTGCCCCACGGCCACGCTTGGCTCCGCGGCCCGGATTCGTCGCACGGCCGATCTTCCCCCCGCGCCCGGAACTGGCCCCACGAGCGCGGCTCGCCCCACGGCCGCCACCCGCTGCTCCGAGGCGAGCGCGGCATCCCCTCGGGCAAGCTCCGGCTTCGGCCGC